>CM057830.1:54688334-55233334 GCA_030068075.1 Paguma larvata | reverse complement strand
CTTCTCTGTGACCTCAGCACCCAGCACAGGGCCTAGCCCATTGTAGACAACAGTAAAGGATTGTGAAATGAATGGACAGACATGGGAACCAGATTGGGTTGAGGGAGCTGGATGACAGGGGGTGGGGGTGGTACTATCCACGATTCTCAGATACTAGAGGCAGCAGAACAGCCTGGGAACCAACTGTCCAAGAGCAATCCCTACAATGACTTTTCCCAAAATGCGCCTCACATACCTCTCTGTATGACAGACAATTTGAGATGACACGAAGATATTTTTTTTAATAACTATTAATTTTAATGTATTTTTAATGTTTATATTTTTGAGAGAGAAAGAGACAGATTACGAGAAGGGGAAGGGCAGAGAGAGACAGATAGACACAGAATCCGAAGCAGGCTCCAGGCTCTGAGCTGTCAGCACAGAACCAGATGCAGGGCTCAAACTCGTGAACTGCGAGATCACGACCTGAGCTGAAGTCAGAGGCTTAACCAACTGAGCCACCCAGGTGCCCCTAATGTATGTCTTAAAATGTACTAAGCACGTCAAGTCTGTTGATAATGATGATGATTACTACTACTACTTAGGATAGATGAGGCCCAAACAGGTATAAAAATTTCTAAAGTGAGCTGATATAAAGAAAAATATTGTCACTGTCAATATAGATGTTGAATATATATGACAACATACATGAAAGAGGTACCCATATAATGGAAGTTTGGGAAACACTTTTCAACAGTCCTAAATTTACTTCTCTTTTCCTCTGTGGTGCTACTTGGCCTCCAAATACTCTGGGATCACTCCAGCATTCCTCCAAACTCCTATGACACTGATTGTCTTCAGAACTCACTTGCCACCTAACCTGGTGGCGTGAATGCTCCTTTTGTAAGAACATGTTGGCTCTCCCCAACCGCATGTAAGATGCTTAAAAGCAATGACCAAACTTTAAGCCTCTTAAAGCCAGGCAGAAGGAATGAACTGAACAGGAAAGAGCTCTATCAGCTGCCCTATAGCTCTACAGATATCCATTTCTTCAATGAGTATTTATTGGGCACCTATTATGTGCCAGGACATATTGAGGGTGCTAACAGTAGAGTGATGAAAAAGATAGACAAGGGTTCTGCCCTCATAGAGCTCATGAGGGGATATAGACACAATCAAATAAACACACAAGATGTTTTCAGTGTGCTAAGTGTATTGAAGAAAAGAAAACACGGTAATGTGACAGAAAATTAGTGACAGGGTGGAGGTGGCCACATAGATTAGCATTCATAAGGGGCGCCTAGGTGGCTCAGTCGGTTAAACGTCCGACTTTGGCTCAGGTAATGATCTCACAGTTTGTGAGTTCAAGGCCCATGTTGGCCTTGTACTGACAGCTCAGAGCCTGGAGCCTCCTTCAGATTCTGTGTCTCCCCCTCTTCTCTGCCCTTCCCATGCTCATGCTCTGTATCTCTCTAACTCTCAATAAATAAAAATTTTTAAAAAAAGATTGGCATTCATAAGGCCTCTCAGAGATAACTTTTTAGTTGAGACCTAAATGATGAGAAGAGTCAGAAATGGGAATATTCAGGGACAAAGCATTCCAGGCAGAAGGAATGGCAAGTACAAAGAAGGGGAAAGCCCTAAGGGGGAAAAATGACTCGTGTGTTCTAGCAACACAAAGAAACCCTATATGGCTAGAACAGAGAAAGTAAGAGGGTGGTGGTAGGAGATAGGAGACAGGCACCAGAACCTTCATGGATTGGCAGCTAAATAGTTTGGATTTTATTCCAAGTGTGATTAGAAGCCATAGAGTATTTTGAACATAGAAGCGATGTGGTCTGACCTAAGTTTTAACAAAACGCTCTGGCTGCTATATAGAAAATAGGTTGTAGGGAACAAAGATGGAAGTGGAGACACTAATTTTGAGACTTTTAGTGTTGTCCATGTAAGGGGTGATAGTGGTTTGGAGTAAAGTTAGACCAGTGAAGGATGGAGGGAATTGGGTGGACTTGGAACCTATTGTGGAGGTATAATTGACAGGACTTTCTAATGGATTGAAAGGGAGGTTGAAAATGAAGGAGGAGGAGAGGCTCAGGCAGCAGGCCTGGCGCGAGGCGGATGTGGAGGGGAGCCTATCGAAGAGACACTTGTTTAGCCGGCGGGCGGCAGGTGCGCAGGTAGTCAGGTGGTCCCCATCTCCTTGAAGAGTTTCTCCTCCCCAACCAAGAAGCGGCTCTCCAGGGAGTCACAGGGCTGGGCCTGCACGGGCAGAGCCGAGGGCATGCAGCTTCAAAAGGGCCTGCTTCAGGCTCTTCCCCAGAGCCACTTGGTTCCCTGGTGCCTGGGGTTCAGCCCCAGGGCCTTGGGATGACTGCGACTGCATCTGGGAAGAGGGCATGGCCCCACACTGGGTTTGCATCCCACCCCCTCCTCCTCCTCAGCCCACGGGTGGAAGAAGTGGCCCTCGTGCTCCAGGGGCCGCGCGGCCACTGTGAGCCACATCTTCGCAGTGAACGGAGGCCCATGGAGAGGCTCTGCCAAGACAGCATGCTTTCTCACAAGGCTGGGGAGGCAAACACGTTCGAGCTAGAAAAGTGAGAGCGCCTGCTGAAACCACACGGACAATCCTGCCAGTCTGTTTTCCTTTCCAGGGCAACTTCAAGAAACAATCCAAAACACACCTAGCCAAAATGACGAAATGGAAGAATTCTCCTCAAAAGAATCTACAGGAATTAGTGACAGCTCAAGAATTGATGAAAACAGGTGTAAACAACATAAAAGAACATGAATATAGAATGATAAACATAAAACAAATCGCTGGGCTTGAAAAAGCATAGATGAATGCAATGGGTCCCACACGGCAGAGTTCAAGGACCTTAAAAACAGCCAGGAAGAATTTAAAAAGGCCTTGGATGAAGTACAAAGCAAATTGGAAGCAGCCACAGCGCGGATTGAAGAGGTAGAAGACAGAATAGGTGAATTAGAAGATAAAATTATGGAAAAAGAGGAAGCAGATAAAAAGAGAAAGAAGCTGATCCAGGAACAGGAAAGGAGAATTCGAGAGCTGAGCGATGCACTCAAAAGAAACAATATCCATATCATAGGAGTTCCAGAGGAAGAAGAGAGAGAGAAAGGAGTCGAAGGGGTTCTTGAACAAATCATTGCTGAGAACTTCCCCAACATGAGGAAGGAAACGGGCATGGAAATCCAAGAGGCACAGAGAACTCCCCTCAGATGTAACTTGAATAGACCTTCTGCATGACACATCATAGTGAAACTGCAAAATATAAAGACAGGGAGAGAATCCGGAAAGTAGCTAGGGACAAAAGGACCTTAACATACAAAGGCAAACACATAAGGGTTGTAGCAGACTTATCTACAGAAACTTGGCAAGCCAGAAAGGAATGGCAAGATATCTTCAATGTGATGAGCAGGAAGGATATGCAACCAAGAATCCTGTATTGCTAGCCTGTTATTCAGAATAGAAGGAGAGATCAAGGTTTTCCCCAACAAACAAAAACTGAAGACATTCATCACAAATAAGCCAGCATTACAAGAGATCCTGAGGGGCACTCTATGAAGGAAAGGTTGCAAAGAACACAAACTGCCAGAGACAGCCTTACAAGAATGAAACCTACAGATAACACAGTGACTATAAACCCATATTTTTCAATATTAACACTGAATGTAAATGGACTAAATGCGCCAATCAAAAGACACAGGGTAACAGAATGGATTAAAAAACAAGACCCATCTATTTTCTGTCTTCAAGAGACTCATCTTAAACCTGAGGACACCTTTAGATTGAAAGTGAGGGGATGGAGAACTATCTACCATGCTACGGGAACTCAGAGGAAAGCTGGAGTAGCCACACTTATATCAGAAAAACTAGACTTTAAAATGAACGATGTAATAAGAGATGAAGAAAGACATTATATAATAGTCACAGGGACCATCCAGCAGGAAGAGCCAACAATTATAAATATCTACGCGCCGAATTCGGGGGCACCCAAATTTGTAAAACAACTAATTACAAACATAAGCAACCTTATCGATAAAAATGTCCTAATAGTAGGGGACATTAACACTCCTCTCTCAGCATTGGACAGATCCACAAATCAGAAAATCTCCACAGAAACACTGGCCCTGAACGACACATTAGAACAGATGGGCCTGACTGACATCTTCAGGGTCCTTCATCCAGAAGCAAAGGAATTTACATTCTTCTCAACTGCACACGGCACATTTTCCAAGATAGACCACATTCTGGGGCACAGGGAAGCTCTGAATAAATATAAAAGAATTGAGATCATATCTTTCACAATTTCAGACCACAATGCTTTGAAACTTGAAATCAACCACAGAGGGCGCCTGGGTGGCTCAGTCCGTTGAGCATCCGACTTCAGCTCAGGTCATGATCTCGCGGTCTGTGAGTTCGAGCCCCGCGTCGGGCTCTGTGCTGACAGCTCAGAGCCTGGAGCCTGCTTCACATTCTGTGTCTCCCTCTCTCTCTGCCCCTCCCCCGCTCATGCTCTGTCTCTCTCTGTCTCAAAAATAAATAAACATTAAAAAAAAATTTAAAAAAAAACAGCATAAATTTAAAAAAAAAAAAAAGAAAAGAAAAGAAAAGAAATCAACCACAGGAGAAAGCCTGGAAAATATCCAAAAACATGGAGGCTAACGAAGAACCTACTAAAAGACGAGTGGGTCAACCAAGCCATCAGAGAAGAAATTTAAAAATACATGGAAACAAATGAAAATGAAAACACAACAATCCAAATGCTGTGGGATGTGGCAAAGTCAGTCCTGAGCGGGAAATATATTGCAATCCAGGCCCATCTCAAGAAACAAGAAAAATCAATAACACAAATTCTAATGGCACGCCTAAAATAACTAGAAGCAGAACAACTAAAACAACCCAAACCCAGCAGAAAAAGAGAAATAACAAAGATCTGGGCACAAATTAACCATATGGAAACAGAAAAAGTAGTGGAACAGATCAATGAAACCAAGAGCTGGTTCTTTGAGAAAATAAACAAAATAGACAAACCTCTAGCCAGGCTTCTCAAAAAGAAAAGAGAGAGAACTCAAATAGATAAAATCATGAATGAAAAGGGAGTAATTACAACCAATCCCTCAGAAATACAAGCAATTGTCAGAGAATACTATGAAAAATTATATGCGACCAAACTAGGCAACCTGGAAGAAATGGACAAATTCTTAAATAGCCACACACCACCAAAACTCAAAGGGGAAGAAATAGAAAATTTGAACAGACCCATAACTAGTGAAGAAATTGAATCAGTTATCAAAAACCTCCCATCAAATAAAAGCCCTAGACCAGATGGCTTCCCTGCGGAATTTTACCAGACATTTAAAACAGAGTTAATTCCTATCCTCCTCAAGTTGTTCCAAAAAATTGAAACGGAAGGAAAACTCCCAGACTCATTCTATGAAGCCAGCATCACATTAATTCCCAAACCAGATAGAGACCCAGCAAAGAAAGAGAATTACAGGCCAATATCCCTGATGAATATGGATGCAAAAATTCTCAACAAGATACTAGAAAATCTAATCCAACAGCATATAAAAAGAATTATTCACCATGATCAAGTAGGATTCATCCCTGGGTTGCAGGGCTGGTTCAATATTCGCAAATCAATCGACATGACACATCACATTAACAAAAGAAAAGATACGAACCATATGATCCCGTCAATAGATGCAGAGAAAGCATTTGACAAAATACAGCACCCTTTCCTAATGAAAACCCTCAAAAAAGTCGGGATAGAAGGAACATACTTAGGCATCATAAAAACCATATATGAGGGGCGCCTGGGTGGCTCAGTCGGTTAAGCGGCCGACTTTGGCTCAGTTCATGATCTCACGGTCTGTGAGTTCAAGCCCCGCGTCGGGCTCTGTGCTACCGGCTCAGAGCCTGGAGCCTACTTCAGATTCTGTATCTCCCTCACTCTCGGCCATACTCTGTCTCTTTGTCTCTCAAAAATAAATAAATATTAAAAAAAAACATATATGAAATGCCCACAGCTAATAACATCCTCAATGAGGAAAAACTGAGAGCCTTCCCCCTAAGATCAGGAACTCGACAGGGGTGTCCACTCTCACCACTGCTATTTAACATAGTGTTGGAAGTCTTAGCATCAGCAATCAGACAACAAAACAAAATAAAAGGCATCAAGATTGGCAAGGAGGAAGTCAAACTTTCACTTTTTGCAGGTGACATGATACTTTACATGGAAAACCCGACAGAATGCACCAAAAGCCTACTAGAACTGATCCATGATTCGGCAAAGTTGCAGGGTACAAAATCAATGTACAGAAATCGGTGGCATTTCTATAGACCAACAATGAAGCAACAGAAAGAGAAATAAAGAAGCTAATCCCTTTCACAACTGCACCAAAAACCATAAAATACTTAGGAATAAACCTAACCAAAGATGTGAAAGACCTCTACACTGAAAACTATAAAAAACTTATGAAGGAAGTTGAGGAAGACACAAGGAAATGGAAAACAATCCCATGCTCATGGATTGGAAGAATAAATATCGTTAAAATGGCAATACTACCCAAAGCAATCTACACATTCAATGCAATCCCAATCAAACTTGCACCAGCATTCTTCTCAAAGCTAGAGCAAACAATCGTAAAATTTGTATGGAACCACAAAAGACCCAGAATAGCCAAAGTAATACTGAAGAACAAAACCAAGGCGGGAGGCATCACCATCCCAGACTTTAACCTCTACTACAAAGCGGTAGTCATCAAGTCAATATGGTATTGGCACAAAAACAGACACATAGACCAATGGAATAGAATAGAAACCTCAGAAATGGACCCGCGAGTATACGGCCAACTAATCTTTGACAAAGCAGGAAAGAGTATCCAATGGAGAAAAGACAGCCTCTTTAACAAATGGTGCTGGAAGAACTGGACAGCAACATGCAAGAGAATGAAATTAGACCACTTCCTTACAGCACTCACAAAAACAAACTCTAAATGGATAAAAGATCTGAATATGAGACAGGAAACCATCAAAATCCTTGAGGAGAAAGCAGGAAAAAGCCTCTTCGACCTGAGCCGCACCAATTTCTTACTCGACACATCTCCAAAGGCAAGGGAATTAAAAACAAAGATGAACTACTGGGACCTCATCAAGGTAAAAAGCTTCTGCATGGCAAAAGAAACAGCCAACAAAACTGATGGGCAACCACAGAATGGGAAAATATAATCGCAAATGTCATATCAGATAAAGGACTAGTATCTAAAATCTATAGAGAACTCACCAAACTCCACACCCGAAAAACAAATAATCCAGTGAAGAAATGGGCAGAAGATATGGATAGACACTTCTCCAAAGAAGACATCCAAATGGCAAACAGACATATGAAATGATGCTCAATGTCACTCATCATCAGGGAAATACAAATCAAAACCACAATGAGATACCACCTCACACCAGTCAGAGTAGCTAAAATGAACAAATCAGGAAACTATAGATGCTGGTGAGGATGCGGAGAAACAGGCACCCTCTTGCACTGTTGGTGGGAATGCAAACTCGTGCAGCCGCTCTGGACTACTGTGTGGAGGTTCCTCAAAAAAATGAAAATAGATTTACCCTATGACAGCAATAGCACTGTTAGGAATCTCCCCAAGAGATCCAGGACTGCTGATGCATAGGGGCACGTGTACCCCGATGTTCATAGCAGCACTTTCGACAATAGCCAAATCATGGAAAGAGACTAAGTGTCCATCAACTGATGAATGGATAAAGAAGATGTGGTATATATATACAATGGAATACTGCATGGCAATGGCAATGAGGAAGAATGAAATCTGGCCATGTGTGGCAACATGGATGGAACTGGAGGACATTATGCTGAGTGAAATAAGTCAGGCAGAGAAAGACGGATGCCATATGTTTCCACGCATAGGTAGGCTGTGGGAGACCTAACAGAAAACCAGGGGGGAGGTGAAGAGGGGAAGGAAGGGGGAAAAAAAAGCCAGAGAGGAAGGAAGACATAACATAATAGACTCTCAAAGACTAAGAACAAACTGAGAGGAGAGCGGGGGTGTGGGAAGGGGGAGAGTGGGTGATGGGCACAGAGGAGGGCACTTGTTGGGATGAGAACTGGGTGTTGTATGGAAACCAAATTGACAATAAATTATTCAAAAAAATAAATAATTATTTTAAAAAAATGAAGGAGGAAATACAGATGACCCCCTAGTCAATGTCACAGAGGAAAAAAAAAAGCCCAAGGGAACTGTTCCATATCTGCAGTGTCCAATATAGTCATCATTAGCCACACATGGCCATTTAAATTGAAGGTAATTAAAATTATATAAAATTTAAAATTCATCTCCTCACTTGTATTAACCATATTCCAACTGCTCAATAACAACATGTAACTAGTGGCTACCATATTGGGCAGCATAGATATAGAAGAGTTTCGTCATAACAAGAAGTTCTATTGGACCATGCTGGTCTATATTTTAAAAAGTAAAGAATACAAGAATAAAAAGATAAGCCACAGATGGGGAGAAAGATTTGCAAAATTGCATATCTAATAAAGGACAGGTATCCAAAATATACAAAGAACTCTTAAAACTCAACAACAAGAAAACAATAACCCAGGGTGCCTCGGTGGCTCTGTCAGTTAAACGTCTGACTCTCTTGGTTCTGGCTCAGGTCATGATCTTTCAGTTCATGAATTTGAGAACTTCAGATTCTCTCTCTCTGACCCTCCCCCACTCACTATCTCTCTCTCAAAATAAATAAATAAAAATTTTTTTAAAAAGGAAAACAATAACCAGATCAACAAATGGGCCAACAGACACCTCACCGAAGAAGATAGACAAATGGCAAGTAAGTATATGAAAACATGCTCAGCGTCATGTCATTAAGGAAGTGCAAATTAAAACAATGAGATACCACTACATGTCTATTAGAATACCTAAAAACCAAAACACTGACAGAACCAAACACTGGTGAGGATGTGGAAAAACAGCAACTCTCATTCATTGCTGGTGGGAATGCAAAATGGTACAGCCACTTTGGAAGACAACTGGCAGTTGCTTCCAAAGTTTTTTTTTAAGTTCTTTATTTATTTTGAGAGAGAGAGAGAGAGTACAGGGGAAAGGCAGAGAGAGATGGAGAGAGAAAATCCCAAGCAGGCTCTGCACTGTCTGCATAAAGCCCACCACAAGGTTTGAACCCACAAACTGAGATCATGACCTAAGCCGAAACCAAGAATCAGACGCTTAACGGACTGAGCCACCCAGGCGTCCCTCTTCCAGAGATCTAACGATCCAGCAGTCACACTCCTTGACAGTTACTCAAATAAGTTGGAAACTCATGTCCACCCAAAGACCTGCATATGAATATTTATAGCTGCTTTATTTATAATTGCCAAAACTTGGGACCAACCAAGATGTCCCTCTGTAGATATTTTTAATTTTTTTAACGTTTATTTATTTTTGAGAGACATAGAGACAGAGTATGAGCAGGGGAAGGGCAGAGAGAGAGGGAGACACAGAATCCGAAGCAGGCTCCAGGCTCTGAGCTGTCAGCACAGAGCCCGGCGCAGGGCTCGAACTCACAGACTGTGAGATCATGACCTGAGCTGAAGTCGGACGTTCAACCAACTGAGCCACCCAGGCGCCCCCCCTCTGTAGATAAACGGATAAACAACTATGGTATATCCAGACAATAGAATATTTGTCAGCGCTAAACACAAATGAACTTTCAAGCTACAAAAAGATGTGGAGGAAACTTAAATGCAATTGCTAAGTGAAGGAAGATAGTCTGTAAAGGCTATACAGTGTATGATTCCAACCATATGTGACATTCTTGAACAGGCAACATTACAGAGATGGTAGAAAGGTCAGTGGGTGCCAGGGCTTTGGGGAAAGGATACAGCACAGGATTTTCAGGGCAGTGAAGCTATTCTGTGTGATACTGTAATGGTGGATACATAACATTATATACTTGAGGCATCTGGGTGACTCAGTTGGTTAAGCACCCGACTTCAGCTCAGGTCATGATCTCACAGTCTGTGAGTTCAAGCCACATGTCAGGCTCTGTGCTGATGGCTCAGAGCCTGGAGCCTTCTTCGGATTCTGTGTCTCTCTCTGTGTGTCCCTCCTCTGCTCACGCACTCTCTCTCTCTCTCTCAAAATAAAATAAATAAATAAATAAATAAATAAATAAATAAATAAATAAATATACATTACACACGTCAAACTCATAGAATTGTACAACACTGAGAGTGAACCTTAATGTAAAATATGGATTTTACTTAATAATAATGTGTCAACATTCATTCCTCAACTACAACAAATGTACCATGCTAATGCAAAATGTTGATAATAGGGGAAACTGCCTGCCAGGGGAGGCAAGAGGCAGGAAGATGTGAGAATTCTTGGTACTTTCTGCTCAGTTTTTCTGTAAAACTAAAACTGCCCTAAAAATATAGTCAATTAAAACAAAAAGACTAAAGAAAGTGTTCACCAGCACCTAGTACCTGGCAAAGGATACTCCATAAATGTTTATTGAATACATGCATGAACAAATGAGTCAGTTGATCGATAAATCAGTAGAATCCAGGCCTCCTGAGTCCTGCTTCAGTCCTCCTTCTTCTACATCAGAGGTGTAATTATCATATAATTTATTGTCCAAACCGAGATATTTGAGGGCAAAATGGGGTGTTGTAGGTGGAAGTCAGAATTGTCCCTGAGATACTCCAGACATCACAAACTGAGAGCCCATGAGCCACATCTTGCCTCCAAAGTTGTTTTATTAGGCCTCACATATTGATATCCTAAAAAGTGTAAATCAATTTTCCACATTTAAAACTGTGGAAACTTTGCATAAAAACGTGAATTTCTGGGGCACCTGGTTGGCTCAGTTGGTTAAGCATCCAACTCTTCTTTTTCAATGTTTTCATTTTTGAGAGAGAGAGAGTGAGCAAGGAATAGGCAGCAAGAGAGGGACACACAGAACCCAAAGCAGGCTCCAGGCTCTGAACTGTCAGCACAGAGCCGGATGCAGGGCTTTGAACCCATGAACTGTGAGATCATGACCTGAGCCAAGGTTGGAGGCTTAACGGACTGAGCCACCCAGGCATCCTTTTTTTTTTTTTTTTTTAAGCACCCAACTTTTGATTTTAGCTCAGGTCATGATCTCACAGTACATGAGTTCGAGCCCCACATCGGGCTCTGCACTGACAGCACGGATCCTGCTTGAGATTGTCTCCCCCGCCCCCCCCCGCCTCTCTCTTTCTCTCTCTCTTTCTCTCTCTCTCTCAAAATAAATAAACTTTTTTAAAATGTGAATTTTTTATCTCTCTTGGAAAATGGAGATATCTGGTCAAACTGGGCCCAACTTCCTGCTCAGTAGTAAATGTGTGGGACTGGGTAGCAGCTGCCTCTTTTGTGAATGTGTACCTTCCTCTTTGCCACAAACCCCATGATTCCCTGTTGCATCTCCCACCATAGACCAAGTATGAATTTCCACTTATTATCTCACATATGCTGTTTTGGTTTTGTTTTCTTTTGTAACAGAATTAAGAATAAAGGGAATTATTGCTTATAATCAGGTCATGATTGAAACTAAGAAAAAGAACAAAGGATCAAGAAGGCTCCATATGTCTTGCCCCCAATATGCTTTACTCATATACAGTACATCTTTGACCTCTATAAGCATTTGCATTTGTCTTCTCTGGTCTGTACACTGTCTCCCCAGGCCCTAGACCATGCTGACCTTTAGAATTTTCTCAGGCTGCCACCCACTGCTGGAAAAGCTAGATGTGAGGGGGAAACAATAGGCATTATTTAAGCTTACATTTTCATTGTTACCCAAACTCAATATTGCTCATCATCAACTTTTGGTGGAAATTATTTCTGTTGTTTTTCTTAATTGCCTCCAAATGCAACTGGAGAGCGAGACAGAACAGCAGAGAATACAGCACCCACCTTTCCTTTCTGTGAACATGTGTTGTTGGAGTACTCAGACATGAAATTTTGTTCATCCGTGCATTCACTCATTCATCAAGCTCTGGCTACACTTACAGATGGAAGGACCCCTAGCTTTAGCATCAGGATACCCTAAAGGTTTTCCTCAGCAGAGGCAACAATACAGCAAAGGCCCATATGGAGATGGAAAAGTATGGATGGGGCAAATTTAAGCTAAGGGGTTGGACTTCATTCACAGGTAGTGAGGAACTGCTGAAGGATTTTTGGAGCAGAGGAGGCATGTGAACACAGCTACCAAGGGTGTGCGGGACAGCTCCAGAGGCAGGAGCAGCAGTTAAGAGGTTATTGCAGTGACCCGAGTGATGGGAGATGTGACTAAGTTGGGGAGAGTGGAATAGAAAGAAGATGGGGTGCCTGGATGGCTCAGTCAGTTAAGTGTCCGACTTTGGCTCAAGTCATTATTTCGCGGTCTGTGAGTTTGAGCCCAGTGTCAGGCTCTACACTGACAGCATGGAGCCTGGTTGGGACTCTCTCTCTCCCTCTCTCTCCCTCTGCCCCTCCCCTGCTTGCTCCCTCTAGTTCTCTCTCTCAAAATAAATAAACATTTAAAACAAAGGAAGGAGGGGCGCCTGGGTAGTTCAGTCGGTTAAGCTCTGACTTCAGCTCAGGTCATGATCTCACAGTTCATGAGTTCGAGCCCCACGTCAGGCTCTGGGCTGACAGCTCAGAGCCTGGACCCTGCTTCTGATTCTGTGTCTCCCTCTCTCTCTGGCTCTCCAATACTCACACTCTCTCTCTCTCAAAAAAAAATAAACATTAAAATTTTAAAAATAAATAAATAAACAAAATAAAACAAAGGAAGGAGAGGACAGAGTTGAGAGGCATCTTGAGATTAGGCGTGGCAACTCATTAGCTGTGGAGGAGGCTTGAACCAAGAGATGAAGAATCAAAATTTATCCAGAGATGATGAGCCTAGGGGTTTAAAACACTCAAAAATGTGATCCAAAAAATTAAATTTTGTTTTGCAACAGTTAAGAGAACAAAAAGACAAGTTACATATTGAGATAACATATTTTCAAATCATGCATTTAACAACAGATTTGTATCTAGAATATATAAAGAACTCTCCAAACTCAACATTAAAAAAAATCCAATCAGTGAAAGACATGAAGGGAATATACAGACCACAAATAAGCACATGAAAAGATGCTGAACATCATTCACCATTAGGAAAATGCAAATTGAGACCACAGTGAAAGATTTCTACACACCTATAGCAATGGCCAAAATAAAAACTAGTTACACCACCAAATGCTGACAAAAATGCTGAGAAACTAGATCCCTTATACATTGCTGGTGGAAATGCACAATGGTATGACTACTCTAGAAAACAGTTTGATAGTTTCTTATCAAACCAAACATGTAACTACCATATGATCCGACAACTGCATACTTGGGCGTTAATCCCAGAGAAATAAAAACTATATTCACACAAAAACTTCTACGTGGACGTCCATAGCAGCTTTATGTGTAATAGCCCCAAACTGGAAACAACACAGATGCCCTTCAATGAGTGATGCACACTCTGGTGCATCCAGACCATGGAAGCCTACTCTGCGGTAAAAAGGAACAAACTTAACATAAAACAACTTGAATGCATCCTAAGGGCAGTATGCTGAGCAAAGAAAGCCAATCTCAGGGGTGCCTGGGTGGCTCAGTCAGTTAAACATCCAACTTCGGCTCAGGTCACGATCTTGTGGTTACGGAGTTGGAGCTCTGCGTCAGGCTCTGTGCTGACAGCTCAGAGGCTGGAGCCTGCTTAGGATCTGTGTTTCCCTCTCTCTCTCTGCCCCTCTATACCTATTGCTCTGTCTCTCTCTCTCTCAAAAATAAATATTAAAAAAAATTTTTTAAGCCAATCTCAAAAGGTCATATACAAAATTATAGAACTAGAGACCAGATTAATGATTGTTAAGGGTTAGAGATTAGGGGGGAGTTACTGTAACAAGGTAGTATGAGGGAGATTTATGGTGATGGGATAACATTCTTTATCTTCTTGTGATGGGGATTACACAAATCTACATGTGATAAAACTTCAGAGAACTGTAAATTTACAGACACAGACACAGACAAAGACACACACGCACACACACACAAATGTGTGCACGTAAAACTGGTGAAATATGAATGTGGTCTGTGAATTGTATGTACCAATGTCAATTTCCTGGGTTTGATATTTAATCATTATGAAAGATGTTGCCACTTGGAGAAACTTATTGAAGAGTACCTGTAGGTATTTTTTTGCAACTTCCTATAAATCTATAATAATTGAAAATTTAAAAGGTACCCCCCAGAAAGGAATAAGTTGTTGATACATCTAAGTTTTCATGACACACAAAGGCAGGGTGCTGCATGAAAGAAGCCAATCATAAAAGGTTATACACTGTGTTTTTTTAAAATTTTTTAATGTTTATTTTTGAGAGAGAGAGAGAAAACACAAGTGGGGGAGGGCAGAAAGAGAGAGACACACAGAATCCAAAGCAGGCTCCAGGCTCTGAGCTGTCAGTGTAGAACCCGACGCGGGCCTTGAACTCACGGACCACGAGATCATGACCGGAGCTGAAGTCCGACGTTTTATTGACTGAGCCACCCAGGTGCCCCTACACAATGTTTTTATTCCATTTAGATGACATTCTCAAAAAGGCAACACATAGTGATGGAGAATAGGTCAGTGATTGCCAGGTGGTAAGAGGGGAAGGAGAGGATGTGACTGCCAAGGGATAGCTTAGGGAATTTTAGAGGGTAATGGGACTATTCTGTATCATGAATCTATACATGTGTTAAAAATCATAGAACTTCCCATACAAATCAATTTTCTTGTATGTAAAGTTAAAAATAAAACAAGAGGAGTGCCTGACTGGCTCAGTCAAAATAGCATGCAACTCTTGATCTCAGGGTTGTAAGTTTGAGTTCTGCGTCAGGTGTAGAGAAGTCTAAAAACAAACAAACAAACAAATAAATAAATCTAGATTGGCAAGTGGGGGCTGGATTGTTTTTTCTTTCCTTCCTACCTCAATTTACTCAGCCATTTATTGAGCACCTGCTATGTGTAAGGCACTGTGTTAGACTTTGGAGATCAATCAAAAGTAAGAAAGCCCAGGGATGCCTAGGTGGCTCAATTGGTTAGGCTTCTGACTCTTGATTGCAGCTCAGGTCATGATCTTATGGTTCATGGGATAAAGCTCTGTGTCAGACTCTGTGCTGACAGCATGAGAGCTCTCTTGCTCTCTTTCTCTCTCTCTCTCACCTCCCTCCCTCCTTCTCTCTCAAAATGAATAAATAAACAAAAATACAGTAAAACAGGGGTGCCCGGGTGGCTCGGTTGGTTAAGTGTCTGACTTCAGCTCAGGTCATGATCTCACGGATCAAGAGTTTGAGCCCTGCATCAGGCTGTGTGCCGACAGCTTGGCCTGGAGCCTGCTTCGGATTCTCTGTCTCCCCTTCTCTCTGCCCCTCCCCTGCTCACACTCTGACTCTCTCTGTCAAAAATAAACATAAAAAATATATTTTTTTTTAAGTAAGGCAGCCCAGGTACCCACCCTCATGGGGCATTCTTCCTGTCAGTAGTTCCTGACAGTAGTCAGCTGTCAGTAGTGTCTGGAGCCCAGTGTTTGCTTGGGGAAGTGGGGCAAGAAGAAAGCTGTGAAGAGAACAAGCCGGCAAATTTTTCATTCCCAGAGCTCAGACTGTAGGATTTCAGGTGCTCACTTTTCCATAAAAGACTCTTAGGCCTGAGTGTGGGGAGTGGGGGGGGGGGGAGGAAATCCCCCAATTCATATTTCATAGGTCATCACAAGAGAAACTGCTAGAAGTCTTGTGCCCTGCTAAGCCAGGAAGAAATGGTGGGGAAGATTTGATGCAGTTAGTGAAGTGTGAATTCTGAAAAGTTGCCTGAATTTGTGTGTGTGTATGTGCGTGTGTGTGACTTAAATAATCATTTGTTTAACTCATGACTCTGTGGATTGGCAATAGGGCTGTGCTCGGCTGGGCGGTTCTTCTGCTGATTTTGGCTGAGTTCACCCAGCACCGCAGTCAGCTGGCTGCCAAAGGCCTCACTCACTTGTCTGGTGGATAACTGGTGGTTGCCAGGGTAACCGAGCCCTGTGTCTCTCACCATCCAGCAGGCTAGCCTGGGCTTGTTCATATGACGGGGTCCCTGTGTTCCCAACAGCAGCAAGAGAACAAGCCCCCAAATATGAATGCTTTAAAAAAAAACAGCTTTATTGAGGTATAATTCACGTATGTTACCTGAATTTGAATTTTGTTTTCTCTCCTGTTTGCAGGGAATCTGAAGCATGTGGTCTAGTTGACAAAAAGAGATCAGGTTTCCAGAGCCGAAGAGCAGTGCCTGTAATGAAGACAGCGTGTTTATGCGAGCAGTGTGTGGAATTTGTGACTGCAGGGGAAATTTGGAAGAAATTACTTCCTGAAAATCTCCAAGGGGCACCAAGTGGCAGCTGGCCTCCTGGGGGGAGGCAGGCAGGCACCCCAGAGGCCTCAACTAGGCCTAGGGGAAGAGAGAGATTTCCAGCATTTAAAGTGTTTATTTTTTAAAAACACACAAATGCCGTTTTTAATCTTTGAAAATTATTTTTAAGCGAGTTGGGGAGGGGGTATTTTTATTTTCTTAAAGGAGACATCAGAGGCTGGAGGAAATCATGGAGCTTGGGTCACCGGTTTGTGGGGTGGGGGCAGCCAAGGGTTAGGGTTCCTGCCTCCAGACCATCCAAATGGAGTCTTTAGGGGAGGGGGAATGAGTCAGCAGACTGGGAGGTGGGGAGAAATCTACCTGTACTGTTTTTAGGATTATGGATCTATTTTGTTTTTTAATAAAATCTTTGAAAACCTACATCTTTGTCCCACCGTCCTCATTGTAAAGTGCCCC
Source organism: Paguma larvata (assembly GCA_030068075.1). Classification (NCBI taxonomy): domain Eukaryota; kingdom Metazoa; phylum Chordata; class Mammalia; order Carnivora; family Viverridae; genus Paguma; species Paguma larvata. The sequence goes on along the minus strand of CM057830.1, from coordinate 55,216,419 downwards.
TGACAGTGCACACAGTTTCAGACATTTCCTCTCACTGAAGGATCAAGAATAACCCTGCTGCTTCCAGGTTTTGTTCCGGTCCCGCCTGGGAAGCTGACTCTGAGTGCAGGATCCCCGACCCCTCCCTGAGGCACTAATGTGTCCCCTCTAAGTCCTGGGGACAGAAAGTCCAAGCTGTCCCGGGCCAGAGGCCCATCCAGGACTCAAGGGAAGACAGGCACAGCAACGCCCGCTGGCCCCCTGGGGAGGAGCTATTCCCCTCCCGGAGAGCCCTTCAGGGATGGGAAGGGTAGGCAGTTTGCAGTTCTAAGGAAGCACATTTTGATGGATAGTGAGGATACTTCCCTGCCAAGTGTAGATAATCAGCACACTTGATTGCAATGGGATACAATTGTTACTGTAATCTGTGGGTGGGAGGGAGTGAAGGTGGCAAAATGGGGATAGGGAATAAGGAGACAGAGAGAGAGAGAGAGAGAGCGCTGAAGAAGGGCAGCAAAATATTATGATTTCATGATTTGATTCACCAAATATTTATGAAGCTCTTTCCACTCCTGGGACTAGGATAGGACACAAGAACACAGCCCCATCCTGGCCATCTAGGAACTCCCAGACAGGGCAAAGGAGGAGGGAAAGAACCAGATTCCAACATACTTCACTCTCTGCTACCAGCATGAATCCAGAGGTGTGGGAGCGTTGAGGAAAAGAGCCACTCGCCCGGCCAGGACAGCATCCCGAAGCGTTTCAAGGGGGGTGATATTTGAGCCAGGCCTCGGAGAGGGGGATGGGCATTCCGCAGAAGGGAGTGGAAAAAGCCTTGACCGTATCCGGGATGGGAATAGCCCAGCTTTTATTAAACAGCATTGGGGCGCCTGGTTGGCTAGGAATACCAGTCACTCCAAATGCCCACTATTCTAATTATACATGCTCAGCTTAAGGGCAGTTTTACTTATACCCCAAAGAAGGGGATTTTAAAAAAAAATGGGAGGGGGGAGGCCAAGGTAGGTAAAATGGGAAGTCTGAATTCCAAGCCTACAAGAGACCACCCAGCAAGGTTTGTTGTCTCAAAGGCTTGCTTAATCCGGTTGGGGGGGGGGGTCCCCTAACCCAGTCCTTTCTAGGGGATCCATTTCCAAAGCCATCACCCAAATTCCTGTGAAGACCTCAGCCTCAAGAGGCAACTACCTGGTAAAGTGGTAAATGCTAGTTTTCCATTTTCCTTTCAAGGAGCACAGACAAGAATGAAAAAGAACTTTTTTCCACTGGACAGCCAATGCCACCTTCTCCTCCTCACCGTAACTAACTACTGCCATCTGAGCCTGACCTCTGACTGCCAACACCAGAGCAAGCTGTAGAACTGACCCACTGCTGGGCGTCCCAGAGGCCAGGCCTGTTCCTGACAGTGCACCACCTCAACGGCCTTCAGGATTCCTTTTTATTTGATTCTTGTTGAAAACATTAGGCTAGGGGCGCCTGGCTGGCTCAGTCAATGGAGCACGTGACTCTTGATCTCAGAGTTGTGAGTTCCAGCCCGAGGTTGGGTGTAGAAATTACTTAAAAATAAAATCTATTTAAAAAATTAAGCTAGTGGCACCTGGATGGCTCAGTAGGTTAAGCGTCCAACTTGGGCTCAGGTCATGAACTCACGGTTAGTGAGTTCACGCCCCATATCGGGAACTGTGCTGACAGCACAGAACCCTATTCGGATCCTCTGTCCCCCTCTCTCTCTGCCCCTTCCCTACTTGCGTGCATGTGGGGAATAAAAATAAATAAAAATTTAAAATAAATAAATAAATAAATAAAAATTTATTTCAAAATAAATAAAAATTTAAAAATCTTTTTAAAAATTAAGCTAAAAATAATCCCATAGATAAAACTAGGAATAATTTAAAAATTTTTTAATAAGTTGACTCGTTTTTATAAGTTCATTTATTATTTATTTTGAGAGAGAGGCAGAGAGGGGAGAGCAGAGACAGAGTGAGAGAGAATCCCAGCAGGCTCTGCACTGACAGTGCAGAGCTCGAACTCATGAATGACAAGATCATGACCTGAGCCAAAGTGAGACACTTAAGCAACTGAACCACCCAGGCACCCCATAATTTCAACTTTTTTAATTAAAATTGAAATACCCAAAGGTGGACACAGCATTCACAAAATCAGCAAGACAGATTAAGAGTTGCTCCACATAGTCTAAAGTCATCAAATTGTACACATTAAATATGTACAGCTTTTGGTATAACAGTTATACCTCACTAAATCTGTAAAAATAATTGTTCTGCTAAGAATTATCATAAGTGCCTAAGGGTAAAAAAGACTGAAAGGAAACACACCAAAATATTAACTGAAGTAGGCTTCTGTGGAGGAGGAAGGTGTAAGTATGATTTAATTTTTGTTCCTTCTACTTTTCAATATTTTCCAGATTTTCTCTAGTAAGCACATCCTAGTTTTGTAATTGGGAAAAATCACCTTTAAAATAAAAAAAAAGAACTGATCTGCAAGGAAAGTTCCAGTTCAAGACACCCACTGAGGAATAATAGTTTGTCCTCAGACCCTGGGGCTGTTCTAACCACCCAGGAGGTTCTGAGGTAGAAAGGACGATTGGTCGATTGGTCCGGGTGGAGGCCTCCTGATTTACAAATCACTAGGCCAGAGCAGGTCTTTTTTAGATATGTTGGCTTGAGGGTAGGGCAACTTCATATCCAGTGTGAGCCTGCCCCCCCTTTGGGAAACAGCTACCTTTGTGCCTGCAGGAACTAGCCATTATAACTATAATAATAATGCAAAGCAAGCATTGGGATATGCCCCACTTTGCAAATTGCTTTCTTTTATAATATGTCACTCTCCACCCTGCTGAGTGGGTATTATCATCCCCACTTTAGAGATTAGCACACTGAGGCTACAAACTCTGAAGGAACTTGCCCAGTTGCAAGTGGCAGAGGCAGGAAGCAAACTCAGCGAAACTGCAAGTTTCCTTACTTTTTCCACTGCCCCACACCTAGTGCCACTGAAATATTTTTAAACTGTGACTTCGGAAAATAACTTTCTTATTGCTTCCAAAGTCCAAGCTGGACCAAGCCACACACTGCTCCCAGGCCCTTAGTACACAAGGACACTAGTTGTGTGCTTTTCAGCAAGTTACTCGACTTTTCTGGGTCTGTTTCCTTACCCATAAAGTAGGGCAAATGATTCTTACACTTCATAGACTTTTGTGAGTGCTTGATGAATTATCACAGATGCAAGAACTTTGAAAAGAGCCTAAAGAGTTGTATGCAGTTGTGTAGGGCGGGGGAGTCTTCCATGAAAATGTGCCTGGAAACTGAGGAAAACCTAGTGCTCCCAGGATCCCCACAGGCCTCCGCTATTCCCGAGACACACACGGGGACCAGAGGGACAGAGACAGAAGACTATAGTCTGTGTCTGCAACTCAAGGGTTAAGAAAATAAACATTTAAAAAAAACGTATATATATATATATATATATATATATATATATATATATAATGGATATGCCTATATTTGCATAAAACATCTTTGGAAAGACACACAAGAAACTGGGGCACCTCGGTTGCCTCCAGGCAGAGAAACCAGGTGGCAGGTGGCAGGGGAATGAGAGAGACTTGCACTGTGTTCCTTTTTGTACCTTTTGATTTCTAAACCCTGTGAATACATTACCTGGTCCAAAAAAAGTAAATAAATAATTTCTCTCAAAAGCCAAAGGAAAAATCCCAAGCCAGTTTCCCTTTTGGCGGGGGGGGGGGGGGGGGGGGGGGGGGGGGGGGGGGATCTGCCTCCGCTGTATTCATTGTGAGCTGTCACAGAGAGAGCAGTATATTTCCAATTCTATATTTAAAAGACTCTTTCTAAGGCAGAAAGGCTTCTTTATAAGAAAATCAAATATTGTCATTCAACAAAAATGGAAGAAGGAGGAAGAAGAGGAGGACAAGGAGAAGGAAGGGAAAGAGGGAAAGCAAACAGCCATTACGGAGCAGGTTTTGACATCTCTAAGCCCTTACACAGAAAGCTCCAGCAGCTTCTCTTCCCCCAGCCTTTGCTTTTGGGACAAGTCTCCACACCTCCCGCTCAGTGCCGGGCCCCAAGCTGACCAGCAGTGCCTTGGCACGTATGCAATATACGCACTTCACCTTCACAGTGCCTGGATTTAAGTCCCCTCCTGTCACTCACTAGCTTAGTGACATTGGTCAAGTAACTCATTCTGAGCCTTTTCTCCTCACTTATCAAAAAGGGATCATACTCGTGCCTACCTCATGGGGAGGTTCCCAGGGATCAAAGAGATAATGAAGGAAAGCACAGTGGAGAGCACATATTAGTTATCAGTAGTAGACACTGTTTGTGCCCTTAATGTGAATCCAGTCAGGGCAGGAAATCTTACTGAAGTTCCCTGGTTTCAGGAATTAGGGAAATAGAATGCAAATTTCTGTGGCTGTGCATTTGCACATTCTTCTGCGGCAAAACCCATACCTGGAGCCATACCTAATTTTCAGCTTCTCAACACTAGGTGGGGGGAGGGGGTTCTATGACTCCCCGAAAGGATGAGATCTACAGATGCAGAGGTAAAGATGGATGTAAATAGAGCCTTTCAAGACAGGAGCCCCTCCCACAGAGTCTCTGCACATGCTGGTCCTTCTGCCTGGAATGCCCAGATCTTCCCCAAACTGATTCCCTCTCATTCGGTTCTCAGCCACATGTCATTGCCTCAGTAAAGTACACTGGCCACCGCATCTATTGTAGCATCCCCGGCCTCTCTATTCCAAAAAAAAAAAAACCTAATTTTATACCATTTATCATCATCTTACTCATTTTTTGTTTATTCCTACTCACAGTCACTAAGAGGGTGGGAACTTTGACAGTTTCACGGCTGTATCCCCAGTGCTTGGCATGGTACCATGGTAATTCTCAATACATACCTATGGAATGGTGGAACAATGTACTAAGACAAAGCAGTGTCTTATATCCTCAGTATTAGGGGACACAGAGGAGAGAAAGGCGATCTAGACTGTGGCAATCGTGAAGGCCACAAGCAGGGGATGACACTCAAGCTGATCTAGGGCCAGGCATAGGGGCGGGGTTGGGGGAGGAGATACAAGCATTCCAGGCAAAGACAAATAAAATTTAGGGAGGCCACAAGCACTTTAGTGTGTCAGAACACAGACTATTAGACAGTCTTCAAGAAAACCAACTATAAAAAGGTATCTTTAAGGCAATAGGAGAAATTTGGACATGGACTAGGTGATGTTAAGAAATTATTCATAAATTGGGGCACCTGGATGGCTCAGTCGGTTGAGCGTCTGACCTCATCTGAGGTCATGATCTCGCAGTCCGTGAGTTCAAGCCCTGCTTCAGGCTCTGTATGTCCCTTTTCTCAGCCCTTCTCCCGTTCATGCTCTGTCTCTCCCTCTCAAAAATAAACATAATAAAAATTTTTTTGTAAGAAATTAGTCATAGGGGCGCCTGGTTGGCTCAGTCGGTTGAGCGTCCAACTTCAGCTCAGGTCATGATCTCACAGTTCGTGAGTTCGAGCCCCACGTCGGGCTCTGTGCTGACAGCTCAGAACCTGGAGCCTGCTTCAGATTCTGGGTCTCCCTCTCTCTCTGCCCTTCCTTGCTCACTCTCTCGGTCTGTCTCAGAAATAAATAAACATTAAAAAAAATTAAAAAAGAAATTAGTCATAAATCAAAACCACAATGAGCTATCACCTCACAACAGTCAAAATGGCAAGTATCAAAAAGACAAGAAATATCAAGTGTTGGGGAAGATATAAAGAAAAGGGAATCCTCATGCACTGTTGATGAGAATGTAAATTGGTGCAGCAGAAAACAGAATGCAGCTTCCTCAAAAAATTAAAAATAGGGGCACCTGGGAGGCTCAGTCAGTTGAGCATCCAACTCTTGATTTCGGTTCAGGTCATGATCTCAAGGTTTGTGAGATGCCCCTCCGCCCCCCACGCTGGGCTCTTTGCTGACAGGGTGGAACCTGCTTGGGATTCTCTCTTCTTCTCTGCCCCTCCCCCACTCATGGTGTCTCTCTCTCTCTCTCTCTCTCTCTCTCTCTCTCAAATAAATAAACATTTAAAAAATTAAAAATAGAAATACTATACGATCCAGTAATTACACTTCTGGATATTTACCCAAAGACAATGAAAACACTGATTTGAAAAGATACATGAACCCTTATGTTTATTGCAGCATTATTCACAATATCTAAACTATGGAAGAAACCCAAAAAGTTCATTGTTTAAATGCATGGATAAAGATGTGGTATATATACATGCAATGGAAGATTACTCAGGCACAAAAATAGAATGAGATCTTGCTATTTGCCACAACCTGGATGGACATAGAAGGTATTATTTTGAGTGAAATAAATCAGAGAAGGACAAATACCATACGATTTCCCTTCTATGTGGGATCTAAACAAACAAACAAAAAACGGAAATGATCTCATAGATACAGAGAACAAAATGGTGGTTGCCAGAAAGGAGGGGGATGAGGGAATGGGCAAAACAGGGGATTAAGGGGATTAAGGGGATTAAGAGACAGACTTCCAGTTATAAAATAAATAAGTCTCAGAGATGAAAAGTACAGCATATTGTCAATGCTATTTTAATACTGTTGTATGCTGACAGATGATGACTACACTTATTATAGTGAGCACTGAGTAATGTACAGAATTGTCATGTCACTGTGTTATACACCTGAACGAATATAACATTGTATGTCAACTATATTTCAATAATGATTTTTTTAAAGTAGACTTCACACCCAGTGCAGAGCCCTCTGAGGAGCTTGAACTCCAGACCCTGAGATCAAGACCTGAGCTGAGATCAAGAGTTGGACTCTTAACTGACTGAAAAGACCAGATGGGGCACCTAGGTGGCTCAGTCAGTTAAGTGTTTGACTTCAGCTCAAGTCATGATCTCATAGTTCATGAATTCAAGCCCCACATTGGGCTTCTCCCTGACAGTGCTGAGTCTGCTGGGGATTCTCTCTCTCACCCTCTCTCTCTGCCCCTCCCCTACTCAGTCTCTCTCTATCTCAAAATAAGTTTAAAATCTTTAAAAAAATAAATTATTGATAATATTGTTAAGTACAGTAAGAGCACAGTAGTTATATATTTAAGTCCTCATCTGTTAGAGAAACATAGTGAAGCATTTAGAGGTTAAATAATATATCTGGGATGTATTTTAAAATACTACAAAGGGGGGAAATGTATGCATGTATGACAGTTAGTAGTGGATGGAGATAAGTAAAACAAAATTTTAAAAATGTTGATAATTGTCGAAGTTGATTTAATGGACACATGGACATTGGCTGTATTATTCTGTTTGCGTGTGTTCTTAAATGTCTATAATCAAAAGCTGAGATCCATAGTAGTGAGTGAGAGATAGTAAAATAGCAGGAACCAGGTCATAAAGGGCCTCCTGAGCCAGGTGGACAACACTGGATTTGATCCTACGGGTAAGGGCCCCACCATAGAGTTTTAACCTTGAGTGACCTGATCAGATTTCCATTTAAAAAAGATCATCCTAGCTGCTGGGACAAGAGAAATAAGCCACCTAAAGTCCTACTCCAAAGTGGCTGTCTATGAGAAGCCTCTGTTTACCTCAGATGGAGTCCTGAAGCCTCCCTTGTCCCACAGAGCCTTACTTCTTATCATTTGCTTGGTGAGAGAGAGAACGGAGGGTTGTATGTATGTGTATGTGTGTATGTTTCATGGAAAATTTTCTGCAATATATTTTTTGAGGTAAAAACATTCAAACAATATGGATAATGGTTCCTTCATAACCCTATGCCTCAGCAAGAACCACTGTTAGTGTTTGGTGTTTATCTTTCAGACTTTTTGTCGTTTATTCCATAAATATTTATTTAGCACCTGCTATGTACCATATCTATGGAGAAAACAGGCAGTAATCCCTGTCCCTGTGGATCTGGGAACATATATGATCATTTGACTTCTATTTTAAAGACATTTTTTTAATGTTTTTATTTATTTTTGAGAGAGAGAGAGAGAGCATGAGTGGGGGAGGGACAGAGAGAGAGAGGGAGACACAGAATTCCAAGCAGGCTCCAGGCTCTGAGCTGTCAGCACAGAGTCTGACATGGGGTTCAAACCCATGAACTGTGAGATCATGACCTGAGCCGAAGTTGGACACTTAACCATCTGAGCCACCCAGGCGCCCCAATCATTTGACTTTTGTATGAATGAAACCATATTGCTTGCTAACCTGACTTTTCTCACTTCATTATATTCCATGGCAATTTTCCATATCAATCAACAATGAACTACCTTGTTCATCTTTTATTATGACATATCTAAGACATACCAAAAAGAATAGCACATCTAATCCCTTAAAGTGTTCACATTATATGGATGGCAACAAAATTTGTTTAACCTGTACCCTAATGCTAAACATTCAGAATTTTCTTGTTTTTCTTTACACATAAAAACACTAGGGGCACCTGAGTGGCTCAGTCGGTTGAGCGTCCGACTTCAGGTCAGGTCATGATCTCGTGGTTCCCGAGTTCAAGCCCCGCATTGGGCTCTGTGCTGACAGCTCAGAGCCTGGAGCCTGCTTCAGATTCTGTGTCTCCCTCTCTCTTCTCCTCCCCCGCTCACACTCTGTCTCTCTTTCTCTCTCAAAAATAAATAAACATTAAAAAACAAAAAAAAAAAAAAACCACACTGCAAAACAGGGGCAACTGGGTGACTCAGTTGGTTTAACATCCAACTCTTGCTCAAGTCATGATCTCGAGGTTCATGAGTTCGAGCCCCAGGTTGGGGTCTTTCTGCTGTGGGTGCAGTGCCTGCTTTGGATCTTCTGTGCCCCCCTCTCTCTGCCCTTTCCCTGCGTGTGCTCACCAGTTCTCTCTCAAAACTAAATAAACATTAAAAAATATTTTTTAAAACTCTGTAAAACTGGGGCGCCTGGGTGGCTCAGTCGGTTAAGCGTCCGACTTCAGCTCAGGTCATGATCTCGCGGTCTGTGAGTTCGAGCCCCGCGTCGGGCTCTGTGCTGACAGCTCAGAGCCTGGAGCCTGTTTCGGATTCTGTGTCTCCCTCTCTCTCTGCCTTTCCCCTGTTCACGCTGTGCCTCTATGTCTCTCAAAAATAAATAAACATTAAAAAAAAAAAAATCTTTAAAAAAAAAAAAAAACTCTGTAAAACAAAGAAAACTAGAGCTAATAGACAAATTCAGCAAAATTACAGGGTACAAGGTTGACAAACACAACTCAGCTGTGTTTCTTTATCAGTGAACAATCGGGAAAGGAAAATTAAGAAAACAATTCTATTTACAATAGCACCCATAAGAATAAAATACTTAGGGGGTACCTGGGTGGCTCAGTCGGTTAAGCGTCTCACTCAGGTCATGATCTCACGATTCATGAGTTGGAGACCTGCATCACATCTATGTCATCACAGAGCCCATTACAGTACAGAGCCTCTTGGGAGATCCTCTGTTTACCTCTCTCTGCCCCGCCCCCACTTGGGTGCTCACGTGATCTCTCTCTCTCTCTCTCTCCTCTCTCTCTCTCCCTCTCCCAAAAAATAAATAAAACACTTGTGGCACCTGGGTGACTCAGTCAGTATGGCATCTGGCTCTTGGTTTTGACTCAGGTCATGATCTCACAGCGTGGTGGGTTCATGCCCCCTATTGGGCTCTGCACTGCCAGCGCAGAGCCTGCTTTAGATTCTCTCTACCTCTCTCTCTACCCTTCCCCAACTCGTGCTGTTTCTGTCTCTCTCAAAATAAATAAACTTGAAAAATAAAATAAGACACTTTAATTTTTTTGTAAAGAAACCTCAACTTTTTTTTTTTTTATTGTTTATTTATTTTTGAGACAGAGAGAGACAGAGCATGAGTGGAGGAGGGGCAGAGAGAGGGGGAGACACAGAATCCGAAGCAGGCTCCAGGCTCTGAGCTGTCAGCACAGAGCCCAACACGGGGCTCAAACTCACAGACCGTGAGATCATGACCTGAGATGAAGTTGGACGCTCAACTGACTGAGCCACCCAGGAGCCCCGATGCTTTAATTTTTTTTTTTTAAAAAGAAGAGAAACCACCAAAATTATAGCTGTATACTGGGGTGAGGGGAGTGTAGGGGCAGGAACAACTATCACTTCTCAAGGCCTACACCAGTCCTCTCTGGCTTGCTCCTTTTCCAGGTTGATGGCACCACTCACTGCCCCAGCAGCTGTACTGCCAGACTGGACTGCCTCTCTGAAGATACCAGTCAGCTCTATGGCATGATCCTAGAAGGCTGGAGGGAGGGAAAAAACCTCCATCCTCCCAACTCAACCACCTCTTTCATGAGTCACTAGGTCTCCTCTACCATCCTCCATCTGGCTTTCACTCATATATTTTTCTCCTTTGGGGAATATTCTGCAGAATCTCTGTTCCACTTCTCAGCCCATTTGGCAAATCTTTGCCCCCATCTCTCCTCTGCCTCTCATGCAACTTCTCTCTCCCACATCCAGGAGCCAGACTCTTGGGTTAGCCTTGCCTTCATCAGATATCTATTGACAGCCTGCTAAGTGCCAGGCAGTGTACTAGTCACTGGGGATACAGAAGTGAACAAAACACAGAAATCCCTATCCTCATGGGACTGTGCATTCTAGTGGAGGAGACGGAGAATAACTATAATCCGGCAAGTGGTGATCAGTGCTATGGAGGAAAATAAAGCAAGTTAGACGTTGAGAGTGACGGGTTTGCTGTTTTAGACAGGATGGCCAGGGAAGGCCCATTTGAGGAGGTGACCCTGAGAAAGGACCTAAATGCAGTGAGGTGACTAGTCCTACGGCTATCCAGGAAAGAGTGTTCCGTGCAGAGGCAATAGTAAATGCAAGGAGCTGAGATTAAAAACCAAACAAACAAACAAACAAAAAACACCTAGTGGAATCCTGGAGCGAGTTCAATCTACAGAGCCCTAAAGCTGAGGGAATGAAAGGGATAGGGGGAGAAAAGAATGTGAAGAGGCACCACCTCATATAAGCCACTGTAAGGACTTTGACTTTGGCCTTGGGTGGCATGGAGAGCCGTTGGAGGCTCCTGAGCAGAGGACAGTGTCCCTCTGACTGCTATGTGGAGAACAGACTGTAGAGGAGTGAGGAGCAAAGAGACCACTCAGGAGGCTGCGGCAGTGATCTAGGGAAGAGATGACAGCAGCTTCAGCCAGAGTAGTGGCTGTGGAAGTAGTGAGAAGTAATTTTTATCCTGGATGTATTTCATTTATTTATTTTGAGAGGGAGAGAGAGAGAGCAAGTGAGAGTGTAACTGGGAGAGGGGCAGAGAGAAAGACGGAATCCCAAGCTCCACACTCAAACTCAGGAACCACGAGATCATGACCTTAGCCAACGTCGGACGCTTAACTGACTGAGCCTCCCTGGATGTATTTTAAAGAGACAACTAACAGAATTTGCTGAGCTAGGACATGAGGTAAGAGAGAAAGAAAAGATGAAGGCAAGGTTTTGGGCCTGAGTAACTGGGTAGACAGAGGTGCCATTACTGAGCTTGGTGGGGGTGACAGCCTTATTCGGCTGAGCTCTGGAGAAAGGACTGGTATCTCTCCTGGAAGATTAGGACTCAGCTTGATTGCTCGCTCATGGGGGTGGAAGGTGGATGGAGAAGGTCGAGGCAATGAAGCTCAAATGAGTAACACACTGTACCATGTATATTTTCCCATGTCAGCTCCAGCGAGCACAATATCAAGGCTGAGTTTCTTCACGTGGCACCCAGTATGGCTCCTATGACCTCACTAAGCCCATCCGTGATGTTCTCCTGATACCCATCAATCCTTTGCACACACTGTCCCCAACACTTGGTGAATGCTGGCTCTCAGCTCAGACGTCACCTCCTCCTATCTCCCACCTGATCTTGTTAAAGTCCGCCTTTCCATCTCCCCCACCATACTGGGAAATCCTTGAGGGCCAAAGAGCACCTTCATTCCATCCGAGGCCTCAATGACCAGTGCAGGGCCAAGCAGGGGCTCAGCTCACGTTTGTGGCCCAAAAGAACAACAGCAGAGGAATAACAGCCAGCCCTGGGCCCACCCTGGTGGGTCAGGAGGCCTGACTTCCCATACAGTCATATGTGACAATGAAGAAAACAGGGCCAAGGAGGTGAAGTCAGGCTTGGAACTGGACTCAGATTGGAAGGCTGACTCTATCCCCCAAGCAGCAGGGAACAGAGGTCAGGGAAGAGTAATTACTCACATGTGTACAGCACTTGAGAGTTTATAGCCACAGAAATTATCTCATTCAACCCTGGCACAGCCTCATGAGGCAGGTATCCTCATTTTCTCCACTTCACATCCAAGGAAACTGAGGCCCGATGAACTAAAGTCATTGCCCAAGGTCACACAGCTAGGAAGTGGCAGCCTTGGGAATTGAACCAAGGTCAATCTGATGGCAGAGCCCCATGTTCTCGACACCACAGTAGGCCATACCTTCAGTTGGACGGGAAGAGGAGCAGTCAGGTCTGGGTGGCCATTTCCTCTTCCCCACCTATCACCACTAGGTTCCAGATGATGGCAGCATGCATTAGCATTTACTCATCCCTCAGGCCAGGCAAAGATGGTGCCAGGCAGCCTGGGATTCAAATACGGCACAGCAGGGAATCGACCATATTTGAGACTCCAAAGGCAACGCTTGGGAGACATTTGAAGAAAATGCATGAAAAGTGAAAAGAGAGGCTGTGGGAATCTTCCTCCCTACCCCCCCTCCCCACTCACAGGAGCTCTTCAGAGGCAAGCCCCACTGGGCCTGCTGAGGCTCTGCCCTGCCCCCAGGAAACAGCAGCTCCCTTGCATTCCCTCAGCCAAAAGCCCCCTGGAGGAGTCTCTTGCAGAGGCCATGCCTTCTTTCTGGTTCAGTGCTGGGCCCAAAGGGTTCTTGGCTGGCAGCAGCTGGGCCCTCACACCTGTCAGTCTAGCTCCCCTGCTTCACAAACACACGCCCCCGCCAGGCTCTGTGGTGCTTCCAGATGTCCGGTCACTTATGCCTTCACCCCACTTTGGGCTTTTTTCTTTCTCATTTGATTTCTTTTCCTTGCCTCGTTTTCTTCCCAGGCCCTCACTCTCACGCTTTCTTGCTCTTTCTCTCGCTCTCATTCATTCTTTCCTTCTGCCTCCATTGAATACATTTCTTTCTCCTCGGCCTGTCTCTTTTCCCCAAATTCTAACCAGGTAACAATACAGTGCTAGCTCGCACCTCTGTAACAGTGAGAGAGGTTTGGATGTGGTCCCCACCAGCTCTGACATTCAGTTTTGAGGAAAGGCAAGAAACTGGGCAGGGGAGGGGAGGGGAGTGGTTGCCTAGAGAGCAGGAAAGGGAGATAGAAACAGGCAGTAATGGATTCCAATCCCAGCATCCTCACTTGCTAGGTTGCCTCTCTGAAACTCCTTCCCACATCTGTTAAATGGAATTGATAATAGCAACAATATCACATGAGGGGTGGAGAGGTTTCAGAATTGACCTTGCTCATGCATGGGGAAGGCTTGGATGAACTAGAAGGGGGAGGTCCCACCCCATGTTACTTAGGAGGCAGTGAGGCCCAGTGGTCAACAGCACAGTCTGGGGCCAGTCTGCCTGGTTTGAATCCTCAGCCCAAAATATACAGGGTGTAGAATGTTAGCAAGCTATGGAATATCTCTGTACCTCAATTTCCCTATCAGCAAAGTAGGAATGAGGTAATCATAGTACTCACCTAACACCTCAGCTTGTTGTGGGGATTCGTTGAGAGAAGTGTGGACCATTAAGAACCGTGAGGGTCTGTCACCTAATAAGCATTCAGAAAATGTTACCATTGATCTTAATGTTTTGGGGCACCTGGGTGGCTCAGTCAGTTGGGCATCTGGCCTCAGCTCAGGTCATGATCTCGTGGTCCATGAGTTGGAGCCCCGCGTGGGGCTCTGTGATGACAGCTCAGAGACTGGAGCCTGCTTCAGATTCTGTGTCTCCCACTCTCTCTGCCCCTTCCCCACTTGCACTCTCTCTCTCTCTCTCTCAAAAATAAATAAATATTTTTTAATGTTTATTTATTTATTTCAAGGGGGGAAGAGCAGAGAAAGAAGGAAAGAGAGAATCCCAAGCAGGCTCTGGGCTGTCAGCACAGAGCCAGACATGGGGTTCAAACCCATAAACCGTGAGGTCATGACCTGAGCCGAAATCAAGATTCGGACGCTTAACCGACAGAGCCACCCAGGTGCCTACTGTTGATGTTTTTCATCAGAGCTAGTAGGCCTAAAGCTAAACATCCCCTGAGGCGGTGTTCTTAGGAGTGCTGGGCTACTGCAGGAACCCAAACCCCGCAGTTATGTAGACTCATCTCTTCATGGGGCCTCCAAGTATGCTCGTGCTGGGTTGTACCCCGCACAGGGACACCTGAAATTCAGCTTGTTTGTGTTCCTCTTGCAAAGCTGTCTGCCCTCGGGTGTAGATTGTGTGAAGCCCAGAGGGAGCAGCACCTGTTTCTAATTACTCCAACCAGAGGAGGTTTCTTTTTCTCATCAGCCCGAGGAGACCGTGTGTGCTAGCTGATGGGCCTGTCTTTAAGTCAAGGCAGAAGACCGATCTTGGGGAACTTGGCCTGTGGACCTCTCTTCATGGCTGGCAGCAGAATCTGCACCCCGACCTCCTGAGGTACTCTGATCTGCCATCCATCTCCAGCTGTGATCGATGGCCCCAGAAGGACGAGTGGCTGTGACTGTAGGGACCTGAGGAAATATTTTCAGGCCCCCAGGTTATACATGCAAGATGAATCCTAACCACATTCACATGTCTATATTTGTCTGAGCCAACTCCAGACCCAGAGTTAAGGGCCAAGAAAGGCAATAGGGCTAGTGGTTCAAGCTGGAAGATTTCTCCATGCCAGCGGGGGCTCTGACTGGAGCAAAACTGAGGTCCATGGATGGATGATAAGTGGAAGTTTGAAGTCTCTGATACGATGGGATTGGGAGGTTGGGAGGGCAGGTGCCAGAGCCCAAGAGACGGGAGTACAGGGAAATGCTACAGGGGACGAGGCGCTGCTACTTCACCTCAGGGCTCTGGTAAGGGGAACACTTTCAGTCTGATGGCACGGGCAGCAGGGCCAGACTAAATTGGCCTCACGTTTTTAAGGATGAAGTAAGCCAAGAGACACCACTAGCCTGAGTGGCAGGCGGCGGAAAAGGGAGGGCAAACAAGACCCCAAAGGCTTGTGTTCTAGAAGGTGAAGTGAGACTAGGGAAGGTCTGGCATGCCTAAGGCCTGGCCAAAATGTATTTAACAAAGTGACATCAGGCCCCTGTCATTCCTTGATGTGGGGGGATTTATGGACTGAGATCCCCTCACACTGCCCTTCAGGGATTTGAAGCATGTATCCGTGATTGCTCTGGGCTGGAGGGGCCATGGAGGAGAGAGGAAGAGAGAGGTGTGGTGAAAAACCAGTGTCCCAGGCCCCCGAGGAGAAAGCCCTTCTCTGTGCCAGTGGAGAGAGGCAAGGGAAAGTTCCCCACGGTTTGGCTGAAAGTCATTCTGCCGATTGCTCTTTTTGACACAAACTCACACTTTCTTTCCAGTCCTATATTCCTGGCTGTGTGCAAACTATTTCCACTTGGATGTTCTGCCAACAATCTTAAACTAAACATGCTTAAAGCAGGGTTTCTTTTCCCCCACAAAGCCTCACACCTTCCCAAGGCCTCTAGCTTCACTGCTGACACCCGAACAGCCCAGGACCTGGCTGGCCTGGCTGCTTCTCTCTCTCCCCTACACCAGCACCGCTCTCCCATCCCGCCTTTGAACTCTGTGCTTTCCCCTGGGTAATATTTTTCAGAGTTGTCTTTGTCATTCCCAGGCTGCAGTCCTCTAGCACCCTGAACCTCATCCCTGGAGTTTCCTGCCACAGCCCCTAAACTGGGTTCCCTGCTCTGGATCTCTCCGTCAACCTGATCCACGCATACATCCTGGCTATGCACATTGATCATTTACTGCAATGGGGGTGGCAGAGGATCCATTCTAGAGAAGAGAAAAGCATAGACACAAATAACACTGGAGCAGCTAGCCTAATGGGGAGACTTTGACCTTAGGAGTGAGTTAGACCTGGCCATGAATCCCAGCTCTGTGATCCTGGGCTTTTATTTCACGTCTCTGTGCCTAGATGCCATTCTCTATAAAGTGGGATGATAGCGTCAATTTTCTAGGGTTCTTGTGAAGTTCAATACTAAGAGGGATATATACTAGAATGACATCCCCAGGGGTGCCTGGGTGACTCAGTCAATTAAGCGTCCAACTTCAGCTCAGGTCATGATCTGGTTCCAGTCCCACGTCAAGCTTTGTGCTGACGGCTTGGAGCCTGGAGTCCACTTTGGAATCTGTGTCTCCCTCTCTCTCTCTGCCCCTGTCCCACTTGCACTCTCTCTCTCTCTCAAAAATAAATATACATTAAAAAAAAAAAAGAATGACATCCCCAAAAGCCAGCGTGGGTGCAGAGTTGTGAAGATAGTCCCCAAGGATGTGATAGGCTGGGTGGCTGGACTTGGTATATTTGCGGATTTCCCATTATGTGTAAATAACAGGAAATCAAGTAGGGAATCAATTCAACTGGACCCAATTCTCGGTCCTTTCCAAAACTCTGCACCCCCCCTCATGTAAACAGGAAATGAAGGCTACAATCTACGAAGCTGATTGGAGTGCCCAAGGATGCCCTGTTATCTCTCCACTCTTCTCAGGTTTTGATTTCCCAAGGCCATTTCCCCATTACTAATTTTGTTCCTTCCCTTCTTCTTCATCTTCTCTTCTCTTCAGTCCTCCTCTCCTCCTTCCTTGTAACACAGGAGCAGAAGCTAGTGCCTGTCCAAGCCCGCTGGCCTGGGGCAGAGGAATGTGGCCACTCCCTCCAAGGGGTGGCCAGGCCCAGGCACTCACTCAGGCTGGCAGCGGCAGGCAGGCAGGCAGGCAAGCTGGTGAGCAGAGCTGGGGAGGCTCCCAGCACCTTGCTCTAAGGGGCTGGAAAGCGCTACAGACGTTAGCTCATCACTCCCTGGCAGAGGTCGACCAGTCTGCTATTCTCACTAGCATCTTCCAGATGGGGAAATGGAGGCACAACAGCATGCAGCATGGTTGCAGACTCTCAAGGTCCTGTGGGAGCTCCTGGATAGGGGTTCCAGATGGACTAAGGGCAGAAGGGACACCCAGACTTCCCCAACTGTACTTTTATTCCTTGAGATCATACGGGGGAAGAAGGACATAGGAAGGAACTGTGGTCCAGACTGCAGAATCTGAAGGGGGCAAGAGAGAAGAATGAGAGGGGAGTGGCTAGGACCGAGCATCTCCTGAACCCCCACACCTGAAGGGCCCCAGCTTCACTCACTAGCCCATTAGGAGTGAATGACTCACCACTCTTACTGTGAAGATGTTGGCCCCACTCATCACCTCTGGAGTAAGAGGTAACAGAAATAGAGTCTGCATGGCCAGACACCAAAGGGTTAACTATGATGTGGTTAGGTTATTATGTTTTCCTACTGGTGCTTTTCTGTTATTTCCAAATTCTGTGCAGGGAACAATTATGACATTTAGAGAACCAGACAAAATGTTAATTATTTTTAATTATAAAAAAGAAGCAACTGGGATGCAGCAATGAGCCCTGGGCTGGGAATGAGGGGTCCCAGGTCAAGCCCACTCTCACTTCCCAGTTGTGTGACCCAGGGCAAGTGATCCCACAGAGTTGGCATAAGGTTCAAAGAGCTAATGTAATGTGAAAATGCTTTTGTAAAAAATATTGATGGAGAGGCACCTGGGTGAATCAGTCGGTGAAGCGTCCAACTCTTGATTTCAGCTCAGATTGTGATCTCACGGTTTGTGAGTTCAAGCCCTGCATTGGGCTCTGCAGTGACAGTGCAGAGTCTGCTTGGAGGTCTCTTTCTCTCTCTTTCTCTATGTCTCTCTCTCAAAAAAAATAAACTTAAAAATATATATTGATGGAACTTTTCAAACATATATGAGTAAACATTACAGTGAAGGTCCATGCACCATCTTCAACAATTATCATCTTTTTTTATTTCGATCCCCATCCACTTACCCCCAGCCCCACTGGAACATTTTAAAATAAATCTCAGACACACCCTTTGTTTCCATACAGGATTCAGTACTGAACTGCTTTTTCCATTTTTCATAATTAAAAGTTAATACGTGATGACTGTAACAAAATTGGAAAATGAAGAAATAATATACAAAGGAGAAAAAAAAATCACCCATAACCACACCATCCAGAGATAATATTTTAGAGTAGTCTATTATTTATTCTATGCACACATATCTATAGTTTTAACAAATGTAGCATCCTACTGCCTATACCACTTTTAGATATCACTTTATTGAAATTATAAAAGTAATAAAATCATACTACAGAAAAATCAAGAAAAGATGGCAATTACCCATAATCCTTTACCACAAATATAAAAACTGTTAATATTTTAATATATTTCCTTCCCGTTTCTTTCAACTAACATACATACTGTTAACATAAGTGGGATCCTACTGATTATGCACTTTTCAAATCATGAATATCTTTTAATTGTAAGAAAATAACATAATTGTCATTGCAGAAAAATTTTTAAAAGGAAAAGAAAAATATCACCCATATTCCATTACTCAATCATAACCTATGTTAACATTTTGGTGTATCTATTTCCAATTTTTTTATGTACATATAATTTGTTAATGTTATTTATTTTTGAAAGAGAGACAGGGAGACAGGATCCAAAGTGAGTTCTGCACTGACAGCACAGAGCACGGGGCTGGAACTCACAGACTGAGAGATCATGGCCTGACCCAAAGTCTGGTGCTCAGCTACTTAACCGACTAAGCCACCTAGGCAGCCCTATGCACGTATAATTTTAACAAAAGTGGGAGCATACTATTTATGCAGTTCATTAACTATAAATTCATATTTAATTATAAGAAAAATATCATCATATTGCATAACATGGAAAAAAGAGAAAAGATCACCCATAATCCTACCACCCTACTGACCCTGTTGTTGGTTTGGTATTTTCCTGACCATTGCTTCATTACCCATATTCATACATGGTTGGAAACATAGTATTTAATTTTCTACTCTCTGTGTTCTTTGCAACTTGGCACCATATTTATGCAACTTTGTACCCAGAATTTTTTTATTTAATATTTTGTTATGAACATTTTCTCATGAATAAAAGTTTCCGAAATCAAGATTTTTTAATTTTTCATTTTTTGGTGCCAAGGTATCAAGGTATGTCCTACCATGGACATTTAGATTGCTTTTTATTTTTCCACTATTCTAACCAATTCTGCTCCAAACATTCTTGAACAAAGATGTGCTTTTTAAATTTTCTACACACATATTGAGCACATGTTTCTGGAGACCACTCTATGGTCTCCAGCAGTCCTCTAAAAAGTGGTCACCTTTTATTAGTCCCTAATTGACTCCTGTCATATAGCTCAGACAGCCTTTGGTTCTGGAGGATGAGATGAGAACAAATCTGTGTTTTCATCTCCCTCCCCTTCCTGAGTTTATAGACCTCCTTCATCCCCTCTCAGCCTGGTTTTTAAATTCATCAGTCAGTTTTATTGAACCTGAAGTGTATGAGCTGAGACAGGGCTAAGAGGCAAAAGGAAAAGAATGAGAAGGCACAATAACAGCATTTGTTGACCACTTAACTACACAGCAGGCACCAACCTGGCTAAGCTTTTCCTAGATCCCACAGAGTTGCTAACATTAGGATTCCCATTTAACAGCCAGGAAAACGGAGGACCAAAGAATGAAGCCACATGGCCAAAGATCATACAGCTAGTAAATGGCAGTGTACAAATTTAAACCCAAGTGGACTGACCCCTGAACGTGTACTCTCACTACCAGTCTAGGAGGCCACTTTATCCTCGCAGGCAGTGAGGTGTTAAGGGTAAGGGTAAGGACTCTGCAGTCAGCCTGACCCAGATTCAAACACCCGGGACCATGTGAACTTGGTCAAATCTCTGGGACTCGATTTCACCTTTAGTAAACCCTACCTCACAGGGCTGTTGTGGGAATTAAATAAGATGATGGATGAGAACATGCTAGGCCCAATGCTGGCACACAGAAGGTTCTTGCTGGGTAACCATCCCTGTCCTCTCTTTGCTTCCCAGAGCTCGGAATTTAGTTGCCAAGTTGGAGATAAGAGTTCAGCGGAGAGCTCTGAGCTGGGCTGGAGCTGACTGGGAAGACTGTGATGGGGCAAATTTGCAGATAGAGGCAAATGTCTCCTTTGCTCTCTCCCTGCCTCTGCAACTTACCTCCTCTCCTATGTCCCCCAAAAGGAAAGGGGTGGCTTTTGTGCTCCACAACTGAGTGCTTGAAGCCCCTCTCTTTCCTGCTCCCCAGGAGGTGGACAGCAGGGATGACAGGAAGTCACCAGTGGGGAGACACTCTCCGGCATGTGGGCACAGAGAATTGTGGCGGAGGGCGCTCCTTTTTCTGCCCTTCAATGGTCCGGATGGGGGAGGGGGCTGGCTGTTGAGCAACTGCTCCGGAGACACTCCAGAAGCCGAGATGAACATATGCCTCTTTCTAACAATTGGCCTGGGAGCCATCCAATAGATGGAGGGCGGATCCGACACCTCCCGGATCCGGAGCCTGCAGCGGAGCTGCTGCCGCTGTTTCCCGACCCGCTGCCGAGAGGGAGCGGAGGGGGAGGGTAGGTCGGAGGTCCAAATTAGCAACACATAATTCCAATCCCTGGGGTCGCTCACCTCAGGCAAACACCGAGATAGCTTGAGGGTGTATTCCACAGGCAAACTCTGTAGGGTTTCTGGGTTCCAACAGATCCCGCCTTTTATCGGAGGCAAAGTGGACACGACCCAGCGATCTTTGGGCAAAGTGAGAAATGGTGTGGGGAGTGTGATTGTTCCTGGGATTTGTGTTGAAGCAGGGTGAGGGGAAGGAACGGCACACAGCTTTTGGGGCTGAGGAAGGGGTTTAGCTGGCGTCCAGAGCACGCCCTCCGCTTCCCCCAGGTGTTAAGGAAGGGCCTTGATCCGTCCCTCTGTTCCACATCCTTAAGTCAGTAAACCGGCTAGTCCGTCAACAAACAGAACTTTGTTCAAAGAGCAAATGCAGGGCACTTAGGGAAAAGGGGGTGGAGGGTAAGGGAAAGAAGAAAGAAAAAAAGAAAAATGAAAGAAGGAAAAAAGAAAAAGACCTTTAGGTCTTCAAATCCAATTAAGAAGACGGAACACATACATAGTGAAAATGACTTCATGACATTCCCTCTTCTCTTTACTCTTAGCATCAGGACTTTTTAAAAAGAGTATGTTTTATAAACAGTGTAAAATGAACAGCTGCTGAAAGGGGCCAAAAAAAAGAGTTTAGTAGAGGGATAATCCCCCGCCACCTTCCCGTAAGAGGTGAGATGGGAGCTTGCTGGCCACAAGGAACATGAACATGAAGGAAACATGAGTGTTTCCCTTAAACATTTGTAACATAGTATCCCAACCTGAGAAATGTATGTTCCAAATGCAAAATACTATTCCTGCTAGATGGAAATGATTATATAATCGTAATAAAATAACCTGGCATCATGGGGAGGCAGAAGGAATTCCCTCGAGCTCCGGGGCAAGCTCTTCGGGCCCGGCTGCCAGTTCTTGGCTTTTCGGCGGCGGCGTGCTTCCTGAGCTGCACCCGGTCCCACGGTCCCAGTGGCGAGCATATCACCGCGTCGCATCCCGCCAGCCTCCTTCCGCCTGGGATGACCACAAGAGAGAATCCCTCGAACCCAACCCCTGCTCAGGCCTTCGAGGGAAGCCACCGCTGCCGGATAGGCCCTCCGTGAGGCTCTGTCCGGAATCCGGGGACTTTAAGGGGAAAGGGACTTCCAGTCTCAGCCCTTCAACAAAATGGTGCGGCCCAAAGGGGGCAAAGAAGCTCGGAGAAAGCCCTGTAGAAAACAAATCCTGCCCGGCCGGCACCAGCCCCGTCCCCTGTGCGTCCGCCTCTCCCCAGCCATTCCCTGGGCCCATAACTCTCCACCCCACCCCACCCCCAACGTCCTGAAGCCGGCTCTGGCCACCCGCTAGATTTAGGTCAGAAAACAGACACTAACAGCTCTCCCTCGCCTCAGCGAAATTGCTAAGTGGAATTTATTGGGCAAGTCCATGCAGGGCGGTGGGGAGAGACCATGTCCCGGGCACGGGCCACCCCCAGCTTTAGAAGGGCAGGCGTCGGCCTGGGGCTCAAAGCTGAGGGTGCCCAGGGCCTGAGCCCGCCGGCTCCACCCGGGGAACCGGGGATGGTCCCCGGCGCTGTCCGACCTGCGGGGCCGCTCGGACTCCGTTCCCCAGCCGGCCCTTCGCTTTCACACGATCCGCGGTGACTGCACCAGCTTGAGCGCCTTTAAAGGGCCACACACGCCAGCCGCCGCTATAAAATGTTCCCGGCGGCACAGCTGCAGAAGGGGCACCGCTGAGCTGCCGAGAGGAGGCTCGCTCCGCCCGGCTGCCCGCCCGCAGCCCGCCTGCGAGGGCTCCTTCCCGGAGAGGAGGAAGAGCACTGAGGAAGGCAAGGCACCCGCTCTGGCCCCCAGTGAGTATCCAGTTCAGATTTTGCCACCAACTCGCCCGCGAGCCAGGACATGTGCTAATAATGCCCTAAGCCGGTTATAAAGACGTGGAAATTGGGGGAAGAGAAAAAAAAAGGGGGAAAGGGTCTGTCCTTCCTGGGATTCCTAGCCGAGTCCAGCCTGCTGCCGTTTGCGTGTGCGTCAGGGCTCTCCGGGCGGCAACGGGGGCTTGAAAGCCGGGTGCCCGGCGCTGGGAAGGGAGCTCGGCGGCCGCCACCGCCACCGCCCCGGAGTCAGGCGCCGAAGCTGCGGGCGGGCGGGCGGGCGGGCAGGGGCGCGGGCCGGGGCTGCTTGGCGCGGCACGGTGCGGTGCGGCGGCGGCGCGGCGCGGTGGTGCGGGCTTTACCCAGGCGCCCCGGGGTCGGGTGGCACTTAGCGCGACCCGCTCGCGGCGGCGGTATCGGCGTGCGTGGCAGGGGCTGGGGGCTCTGCCGCTTCGCCCGCGGCTCACCGGGCTCCGCGCTTCCCTCTCTCCAGGGCTGGCGGCTTCGCAGAGGTAAGCCGGGCCGCCGGGCAGGGCGCTGGGTTGGTCGGCGGGGCCAGGGACTCCAGCGGAGCGGGTGTGGAGAGCGGGCGGCGGCCGGGCGGGCCGGGGGGCTCCGGGGGACTTGTTTTCTGTTTGAAAGCTGTTCTACTGGGGGCGGAGGGGCCGCCGCCCGCCCGCCAGCGAGCCGGTTCGCTCGCCAGCGCGCCCGCCTGCTGGCCAGCCGGGCCGGGCGCCCGCTTCTCCCGGGGAGACCGCAGCACCTTTTCTCCCCGCGCCCGCGCTTTCTCCAGCTTGGCTTCCACCGACTTTGCTAATCGCCCAGACCGCATCTGGACGCTCCGGCTGTGGGCTGCACAAAGCTCAGGTTTCTTTCGGGGACTGGAGATGTGAGGGGCTTTTGGGGGCCGAGTTCAGCGGAATTGCGGGATGGAAGTTAGCGAATTTGGGCAACTTGCCTCTTCTTCCCAGCCGACCTTTACTCTCCCCTACACGCACGCCCACACACCCACGCACACCCACGCACACACCCCTCTCCCTATAAACGAGCGCGGCTGGGCTGGGCCGCACACTGAGTCCCTGCCTTGCGGAGCGTCGGACTTGGAGTCAGACTGACCTGGCTGCGAATCCCGGCTCCGCCACTTTCTAGCGCTGTGACCTTGGGCAAGTTACCGAACCTCTCCGAGCCTCTCTCATCTTTCACTCTTCTCGTAGCGGGCTTCTAGCACTGACTACAGGGGGCTTGGCTAGGGGATAGGCTCAGCCTGCGGCCGCGTCGGACACTCAGCGGGCGCTCAGTAAGTGTTGGTGAGGCGCGGGAGTGGCTGCGGTCGGCGCCGAGTGCGCCCCCGCGCGCGGAAACACCGCGGGGCCCCAAACTCGCTGCCGAGGCCAAGACCCTGCGCTCCTCTCCGCCCGCCCATCCAGTCTCTACGATCGGTTCCTGATACCCCACTTGGGGGAGCCGACGCTCGGGGCCCTGGTGGCCTGGTTGCTCGCGCCCACCGCGCAGGGATGCTCCCAGCCGCCCCCAACTCCCGCAGCTCCACCTGGGATGCGGCGGGGAGGGCGGCCGAGCTGTCCGCAAACAACGGGCCTTTAGTTTTCAGGTGGCGAAACTGACTGGTCTGGTTAGAGCGCGTCCAAGCCAAGCCGCAGTACTGTTTGGATTTTTAAATTTCTCCTTCTGAGTGAGAAAATAGCAATCGAGATGGAGCCATCCGGTTGGTGCCATTTTAACTTTTGGTCCCCCAACAGGTCAAAGACGCGGCCCCTACCTGCCTTTCCCTTCTCTCTTCTTCCTCTCCCCTCCCCACCCCCACCGAGGCGGGAGGGGGCTGGTGGCCCAAGGGAAGATCCGTAGAGAAGGGAGGGCGGTGGGACCGGGGAACTGGTGGCTGGGGCCCGCGAGGCACCGGCGGGCGAGGAGGCACTTGTTGCTTCGGATTATCCAGCCGCCTCTCGCAGCGGTTTCGCAGTGGTCAGCTCGAACCTTGGCGAGTGGGCTGGGACGTTTCCGCGCTGCCAAGTTTTGCCTTCGAATGGACTGGGTTGCAGAGTGGGGACAGAAACTCGGGGAAGCAGGGACCGGGATTCCGATCGAAATGGTATTGCCTCTTCAGACGTATTCAGTAACACTTACTGAGCGCCTACTGAGCCCAGACCCAGGCCAGGGGTCAGGGCTGGTGGGGAGGTGGCCTGACAGGAGGCTACAGATCCGAATGGAAACAGGGTCCCGCCTAGGGGAGCTCCCAGCCTGAAGGGGGAGACATGGTAAACTGGTCTTCCCCAGGAACCGATATCAGAACAGAGGTACTTTTTTTCTCATTCTTCCCCCCCCCCACTTCTTTTTTCTCTCCCCTGTTTCTTTTTATTATTGTTGTTAATGCTGTTGTGTTTTCTTTTGTACATTCGGGTACCTAGCGGCATAAGGAAGGGAAGCTGGATAGGAACGGGAAAAGATGGTCAAGGACCCCCTAGACATTTTTTCTTTGGACATGAAATTGCTTGCACCAAAGGTGCTGGGCCCTTGAAGATGACATGGATTAGATTCCTTGTCTTGTGATCGCTGGCTTGAAAAATTCTCCCGTTGCCTCAGAAGAAACAGGGCTCTCTGATCAAGCAGCAGTGGCAAATCCAGAAGCTGATTTTCTCATGTTTTCTCCCCACCCCCCCTTCTTCCTTTCTCTATTTTTCTTGCCTCCTTCTCGAATAAGTAAGTGCTGATGATAAAGACAGGCAGTAAGCAGCCACTTTCTAGAAGTATTTGAACAGATTTCTAATGACCACTGGGGAGAGGGAGGTACGGAGAATTCAAACCGTGTTGGAAAGATTAGAGATCCTTTTTAAGGTCCTGAAGAATCTTTGAATTAGGAGGTATTTGTAAATAGGAAATTCTACATCTCTAAGTCATCATGAGGGCTACAATATACGGGGTTTAAAAAATAACAAGCTTCTAGGAGAAGAACTTGAGATTTTTTGTTTTCTGGTTTGGGGGCATTCTTTTCCCTCTCATCACCTTATCCTTTGGCACTTGAGCTAGGGATTCATTTCTTCAGGAGCCATTTGAGTCATTTCAGGTATGATAGTCATCATAGTCGCCTGGCCAGTGGTCAAGTGAGGCATGTGGGTAGAGGAGTGCTAGATCCTACTCCCAGAACCACAGCTACCAGATGGGAAAGCCATTGCATCTCAGTTTCCCTCCAGGCAGAATCATTCCCACCAGTCACTGCAGATGAGTGTGGCTGGGCTCAGAGTAGATATCCTGGGAAACTCCAGTGTTGCCAGTATTGTCTTGGAGACATGGAGGAAATCGAGACATTTTTAGCTGCTCTCTGGCTGCCTTAGTGTCCCTGGACCACCCTGATCAGCCCGGCTTCTTTCAGACCCATGCCGAAGGCAGAGCTTTGGAACCCTATGGTGTTAGATTTGGAGACATATTCCTTCCCCAGGCCGAAGCATCTAGCTTTCCAGATCTTCCTTGCCCTGACTCCTTCCCACTCTTTCCCAATCCCAGTGGAGGTCTCAGGTCTCCAGCCTGGACACCAGTGACCCACTCAGAAAGTGTGCTACTTGCTCAGGGACATTCCTGCCCTCAGAATCAGAAGCCACACACCTCATACACATACTTGGGGCTCTGAAGTCACTTGCATGAGGAAACCATCACGTGTGCCCCCCCCCTTGGTAATGTGGGTAGCTTGCTGCCTGGGTAGCACCTGGCTAATTCAAGCACCTTTCCTGCCTCAAGCCAATGTTCTAGCTTGATCTCCTCCCTGTGCTCTCAGGTGTTTTCTGGTCTTGGGTCTAACCCATTGCCATCCTTGCCTTGTAGCTGCACAGAATTGCCCTGCTTAGGGTTTTGCTAGTGCTTTCTTGGTCAGTGAAGCCTTTGTCCTTATCATCTCTTTTCCTTCACATACAGTACAAAAGCTCCAGCTGGCAGCATCATCTCCCACCAATTTATCCAACTTCTGCCAAGGCTCTGAAATGCCAACCATGTCGAGGCCTGCACTTGATGTCAAGGGTGGCACCTCACCTGCAAAGGAGGTAACTGGTAACATTTTCAGATGGAGACCCTGAAGCATGGAAAGACCAACTGATCTGGGCATGGTGATAGGCCCTCCTATGCATGGTGTCTAGTGTCCTTTAGCAGAGAGGCGATCGCAGGGCTTTCTCTAGGGAGGCGGAGAATAGCTGCTGCCCAAATGTGGTCAAATTGAACCCACCGAGGTGTTGGAAAGTGGCAGATAAGGGAACAGAGAAGCAGAAAGGGCACAAGACCACTCCATTGCAAAGATTGCTGTGAGGCTCAGAAGAGAGCCTTTTCAGAATGATGAAAAAAAATGGTTAAGTGAAGGAAGGGTGGGAGGGGGTAGGGAGGGAGAGATAAAAGCCACAAACCTGCTTAGGATGGTGGGTGTCGGGCACAAAGCACTTGGGTCTGAGCTCAGTGCTCAGAACTGGGGTACCAAAAGGATATTCGAGCTGGGAGCCTATCCTTCCAGGGGGCCTCCTTCTTCCCTCCCCACCACTAGCCCCAAAGGAAGTGCACATAGGTACTCTCGGAGCCTGATGAATGGTGCAGGCCAAACCATTAACAGGACTACCATGCTGTGCCTTTCTCTGTC
The DNA here is from genome assembly GCA_030068075.1 of Paguma larvata. Taxonomy (NCBI): domain Eukaryota; kingdom Metazoa; phylum Chordata; class Mammalia; order Carnivora; family Viverridae; genus Paguma; species Paguma larvata. Next base: position 55,189,190 of record CM057830.1, on the reverse strand, counting down.
TTCTAGGATGCCAACCAAGAGATGAGCTCTCTGGCCTACCCTAACCTGGGAGTGAAAGACCGCAAAGCAGTGGCCATTCTGCACTACCCTGGGGTAGCCTCAAATGGAGCCAAGGCCAGTGGGGCTCCCACTAGTTCCTCAGGATCTCCACCTCCAATAGGCTCTCCTACCGCCACCCCTCCCACTAAACCCCCACCCTTCAGCCTGCACCCCGCCCCTCATCTGCTGGCCAGTATGCAGCTGCAGAAACTCAATAGCCAGTATCATGGGATGGCCGCCGCCACTCCGGGCCAACCTGGGGAGGCAGGGCCCCTACAAAACTGGGGCTTTGGGGCTCAGGCGGGAGGGGCGGGGTCACTCTCTCCTTCTACCGGTGCCCAGAGCCCTGCCATCATCGACTCGGACCCAGTGGATGAGGAGGTGCTGATGTCGCTGGTGGTGGAACTGGGACTGGACCGGGCCAATGAGCTGCCGGAGCTGTGGTTGGGGCAGAATGAGTTTGACTTCACGGCAGACTTTCCATCTGGCTGCTGATGCCAACTGTCCCTAAAGATGGAGGAACAAAGCCACCAATTCTGTTGTAAATAAAAATAAAAGTTACTTACAAAGAGATGTGCCAGCTGGTGGTGTTCCTCATTGAGGTCTAAAGGCATGTAGTGGTCAGATGTTCCTTTTAGCGATTCTGAGGCCCATGGTGGGGTGATGGGCGGATAGCTGGGAGGAAGGGGAGGTCCGGAAGGGAGTGCTCACCAAATGCCTCCAGCCACTGCCACTGCCCTTATCCCTCCAGGAACCCAAGGACCTGGCCTCATTGCCCTAAGACCCCAGGAATGCTGTCCTATTCAAGGTTGAATACAGGGTGTGTGCCTGGGTGATGCAGTTGGTTAAGCGAGTGACTCTTGATCTCAGCTCAGGTCATGATCTCAGGGTTCGTGAGTTCGAGCCCCACATCGGGCTCTACACTGATGGCACAGAGCCTGCTTGGGATTCTGTCTCTCCTCTCTGCCTCCCCAGTTGTGCTTTCTCTCTTTCTCAAAATAAATAAAGTTTAAAAAAATGTTTTTAACTTAAAAAAAAAGGTTGAATACAAGGGCTGGCAGGGGGCATTCTCAGATGAAAGTCTAATTCAGACCCTTCTGCAGCCTCCTTACCACTTGCACATCCAAGTTAAAAGTGTTATCCTGGCCACATGGTACCCACCTTACAACTCTAAAAGCCACCCTACTCACTCTAGGCCCCAATCTAATTGCTAAGGCCACTCCTTTTCCCTTTTGCCTATGGGCAATAGATAGGGCCTAAGAAGCATTCTATGATCTGGGAGCTAAGATTTCTCTGGAAAATTGCAAAACTAGCAGACTTCCGTGATTACAGTCTGGGACTCTAGGTCCCTTCTCCAAGTCTGTCAGGCAGTCACTCAACCCTTCCCTCCAAGTGCAGGACACTGGTGTGTACATCCTCCTAACTCCAGGCCTCCTGGCCTGTTTCTTTAGGCTGGCCCCTTCACCTTAAGAGATAACAGATTAGGGCTGGGCTTGAGAAGTTCAACGTTTGGGGATATAGCCCTTGCTCTTAGATTAACTGAAGAGGCAATGGCTTCAGAAGCATGCTACGTGACAAGTGACAAGAGACAAGTGACAAGACCGTAGCACTGAATTGGATCCCGGCCTTGGGGATGCCAGCCTCAACCTCATGTTGATCCAATCCAAGAGCCCAGAGACTCCTCTACGCATATTCCAGGCTCCCGGAGAAATTCTTCCTTGGATATTGTAACAACTAATCTATTTCTCAGTATGAAGGTCAGGCCTGTCCCTTAGGAATGCTTTCCAAGTGCTTCCCACTGTCTGAGGCAATGCCCTGGGTTCAGCACTCCCTGAGCACCTGCTGTGGGCCACGCACTCTGCTGGCCACTGGGAGCATGAATTAGATAAAGTTTCTACCTTCGAGGATGTTCACCACCCAGAAGGACAAAGGCAGCACCAACAAAGTGCAACACAGTTATTTCCTAGAATATGAGGAAAATGCTATTTGATCCCAGAAAAGGAAACAGCTCCATCTGCCTGGGAAGTCTGGGGAAGGCTTCCTCGTATTGAACTGCCTTATTTGTTTGTTTTTATATCTCACAAGTAATAAATATATGATATAATCTCCTCATGAAAAGTAGAAACTTTACTTACCAGTAAGGCTAAAATACCCTTTGACCAACTCTCTCCCTCAATCCTGATTGCCTCCTGCCCTCCACAGAAGTAGCAGCTGTTTATCTGTTTGCAGTATATCCTCACTGGCCTTGTTCTGTGCCTTTACACAAAGACATATCTACCCTTAGAGACAGTTGGGTTTTAAAATAAGACTAAGGTCGGGGCACCTGGGTGGCTCAGTCGGTTGAGCATCAGACATCAGCTAGGTCATGATCTCACAATTTGAGTCAGAGCCCCACATCGGGCTCTCTGATGTCAGCACAGAGCCCACTTTGCATCCTCTGTTTCCCTCTCTCTGCCCCTCCCCTGCTCGTGCCCTCTCAAAAATAAAATAAGACTAAGGTCAGCCAAAGAAAGAATGAGTGGGAAAACGCTGTTGTACACATATATGTTCCTGAAAGGGGCTGCAATGGTTAAGAAGTTCAGCATGCAGGGGCACCTGGGTGGCTCAGTCGGTTAGGCGTCCAACTTTGGGTCAGGTCATGATCTCGCAGTTCGTGGGTTGGAGTCCCACATCGGGCTCTGTGCTGATAACTCAGAGCATGGAGCCTGCTTTGGATTCTGTGTCTCCCTCTCTGCCCCCTCCCCACTTGTGCGCTCTCTCTCTCTCTCTCTCTCTCTCTCTCTCTCCCAAAAATAAACACTAAAAAAATTTTAATTAAAAAAAAGTTCAGCATACAGAATTATAGGGCTGGTAGGACTTTGGGAGGAGACGATGTAGAGGAGGTTTGCAAGAGGCAGAGCACACGGGGCTTTCTGAAAGGTCAGGTGAGGAGTGTGTCTTTATCCTCAGTACCACTAGCCCTGTGGCTGGTGAAGAATCTCAAAGTTTGTAGGAAAGCAAAGAATTAGCCAACTTTGCTTTTTAGGATGATCCCACTAAAGATGGATGGTTAGATTCATCTAAGGCTTCCAACGGGAAGACGTGGGGTTCTGGGGGGACTGGTGAGGCAGGGAAAGGAAAACAGAGAAGAACAGAAGTCTGGGAGAGCAGGGTGGGATTGAGGGGTGGAGGGTCCGTGTGCAGAGAAAAACAGAACAAGATTCTGATCAAACAAAATAGGTTAGCCGGCTGGATCCAGCACATGGTTCCCAGCTTGCTACCCCCTGACCTCAGTGAGCTCTTGAGCCTCCAGAATGCCAGCTGCCCTTGAGGTGGGAAGAAACTCAAGCCAGGGGTCCAGTGCCTCTGTGAGGGGGAAGGGCTGTCTTGGATCCTGGAGGTAAAAGGGGTGCAGTTGAGAAGCACATAGTGGCAGGGAACGGCCAGGGAATCCCTAGAGCATGCATGGTGGAGGAGGGACAATAGGAGCTTGAACGTGGCAATCCTTTCTCCCAGTGACAGGGGGCCAGAAGTGTGGCCAACTGAGCAGCTTCCTCTCCAGAGGGCTTGCAGGGAGGAAGAGGCAGGGAGCATCCTCTAGGGAGAGCCAGGGCCCTGCTCAGGTGAGGAGGGGAAGATTGCGGTGGGGGGAGGGGCAGTAATTGTTTATTGCTGGAGAAGGGGCAAGAGTGAGGGAATGTCAAGGGCACAGGGGAAAAAAGGCAGGGAAGCCTCTACCTCTGCTCCACCATTTCATATTCAGACCTCTCACAGCACAACAAGACACATTCATCAGGTTACCAGAAGATTTCCTGAAGCCAGCTCTAAGTCTTGCTCTGGGGGGCCAGGAAGCAAGTTTCCCATATGCCCACAAATGAGAAACACTGTCCACCCACAAGGAGCTGAAAGAGTTGTGTGGCCATGAGCGCCTCCTGGGACCAGAGGCTGTGTTCTTCCCTAAGGACAAATTAGGGGGACTAATTTGCTGTCTCTGCTGTCCAGGAACTCACAGTCCAGGGGTGGAGACAGCCATAGTCTTAAAGGATGAATTGGATTTCCATAAGGCAGTAATGCTGGCAGGGGACGGGGGTGGTGGGGTGGAGGAAGGGGGTGTGGAGCATGGCCTTCAGGCACAGGGAGCAATTAGAGCACAAATAAAAAGATAAAATCAAGGCATGGTGTAAACCAGAACCAAGCATTAGAAGCCTAAGGCTCTTTAAGGAAGGGCAGGAAGGCAATTTGACTTCCTTGAAGGTCAGAGGGCTGAAAGAAGGTAAGTTAGTATCAGATCTTGCAGTTGTTTCTACCTTAGTCCAGAGGCAAGGGGGAAGCTATCATTCCACAAACAGGGACTGACCCCCTACTGGGGACCAAGGGCACCCTGAGCCCTAGGAATACATGGCCAGCACATTGCCCTTCCTCTCATGAAGCTTGAAGTTTAGCAAAGAGATAGACAACAGTCAAATAATCACACAGATAATTAAAGTTACAATCCATGAGACATTACAGGTAGAAAAGGTACAGGCACTATAAAAGAGTGTAATGGGGGCTTAATTTCAATTGCAGTATTGGGAAGGCCTTCTGGAGGTTTTGAATGAAGGAGTGTTGTGGTCAGAGCTAACATGAGGAAAATGAATCCGCCTGTAGTGTGCACGACAGATTGGAATTATGGTGAGGCGAGAAAGCTGTTTAAGTGGTCAAGGCAAGAAATGACAAAGACAGGAAACTAGTCTATGATGAAAAGGTAGCATTTCAATGGGGAGTTTCATTTTTGCAAGATAAGAACGTGGGAGAAATCTGTTGCACAACAATGTGAAAACTTAACACTACTGAACTACACACTTAAAAAGGGTTAATATGGAGGCACCTGGATGGCTCAGTCGGTTGAGCATCAGACTTCAGCTCAGGTCATGGTCTCACAGTTCGTGAGTTCAAGCCCTGTATTGGGCTTGCTGCTGTCAGCTCAGAGCCTGGAGCCTGCCTCTGGTTCTGTGTGTCTCTCTTTTTCTCTGCCCCTCCCTCGCTTGTGTTTTTCTCTCTCTCTCAAAAATAAATAAACATTTAAAAAATAAAATAAAGTTTTAAAAGGGTTAATATGACACATTTTATGCCATGTGCTTTTTACCACAATTTTTTTGAAGGTAACATTTCAAAGTAGGCAGGAAGTGGTGGACCATTCAACAAATGCCTTGGGACAACTAGATACGCTACCTCACACTTTACACCAAAATGAATTCCAAATAGACCAAGGATTTTAAAATTTAAAAAATGAAACCATAAAAGTACTAGAAGAAAATATGAGGGGATTTAAAAAGAAAATATTGGGGCACCTGGGTGGCTCAGTTGGTTAAGCGGCCGACTTCAGCTCAGGTCATGATCTCATGGTCTGTGAGTTCGAGCCCCATGTTGGGCTCCGTGCTGACGGCTCATCAGAGCCTAGAGCCTGCTTCAGATTCTGTATTTCCCGCTCTGTCTCTAGGTTTCTTAAGAATAAATAAACGTTAAAAAATTAAAAAAAAAGAAAAAAGAAAATATTGAAGTCAGGAGGCCTTTTCAAGAATGACACAAAACCTAGAAGCTATGAAAGAAGCTGATATATTCAACTACATTTTTAAAATTTTTTTTTAATGTTTATTAGTTTTGAGAGAGAGAGAGAGGCAGAGTGCAAGTGGGGGAGGAGCGGAGAGAGAGGGAGACACAGAATCCGAAGCAGGCTCTGAGCTATCAGCACAGAGCCTGACTTGGGGCTCAAACCCACAAACCATGAGATCATGACCTGAGCCGAAGTCAGATGCTTAACCAACTGAACAAGCCAGGTGCCCCTCAACTACATTTTTAAAAAACTGTATGGCAAAAAAAATACCATTAAAAAGGCAAAGATCATAGCGTCTGGGTGACTCAGTTGGTTAAGAGTCCAATTCTTGATTTCGGCTCAGGTCATGATCTCACAGTTCCTGAGATGCAGCTATGAGTGCAGAGCCTGCTTGGGATTCTCTCTCTCCTTTTCTGCCCCTCCCCGCCTTGCACTCGCTCTCTCTTCAAAATAAATAAAAATAAACTTAAAAACAAGGCAAAATCAGAAGATAAACAATAAGGATGGGGAACATATCTGCAACTCTTAGTGAATATTGAAAACAACTCTTACAAATCAATGCGTCTCAAACACAGCCACTATATAAATTGAAGAAATAGTATCAACAAATAAAAGCAAAATGAAATACAGAAAAAGAAATTATAATGACTTTGAAACTTATCAGAAGATGCTCAAAATCACTCATACTAAAAGAAATGTATTTCAAAACTATACTAGGGGACTTATGGTTCCAGAATGGGATGATGTTGACTCACTTTCCCCTGCTCCTCTCCTTCCATCACAACTACACACCCTAGAAATCATTCAACAGACAATGATGCAAGGCCTCTGAAAGCAGAAAAGGTGGACTAGCTAGGAACTTTAGGACTTGAGGAACAATAATGTGGTGACTTTCTTCGGTTTTCTTTCTTTCTCCTCCTCCTCCTCCTCCTCCTCTTCCTCCTCCTTCTCCTCCTCCTCCACTTCCTCTTCCTTTTCCTCCTCTTGTTCCTCCTCCTCCTTCTTCTTTTGCTGGTATGAAAGAATATATATATATATACATATATATATATATATTTATTTATTTATTTATTTATTTGTTTGTTTAAATAATTTCTACACCCAACGTGGGGCTCAAACTCATGAACCTGACATCAAGAGTCTCATGTTCCTCCAACTAAGATAGCCATGCACCCCAAGAATATATATTTTTATTGAAGTATGGTTGACATACAAACTATTAGTTTCAGGTGTATGACAGTGATTTGACAATAATATACATTACAAAATGGTCACCACGTTAAGTCTAGTTACCATCTGCCTCTTCAACTTTCTTTTTATCTCCCATACACCCCTAGACTGGATGCCAAAGAAGCCTGCAACCCCAAACTACCAAACCAATGGTCACACACATACACAAATACACGTATTCACACACATGGACTGGAGACCTACTGGGAGGATCTAAGCCTGGCTCCACAAACAAAGTCCCAAAGGGTGGTCCAGTCTACTTGCAGCAGCAAAGCCCTGGGCGGTCTCAGTCTCCATTCCAGAACTGGCACACCTCAGGCAGCCTGTTTGCCTGCAGCAGTAGCAGTAACAAAGCCCTATATCTCCCCACCCTCCACCCAGGGGCATAAGGAAACCCTGGCCCGGGGGCTTCAGCAACCTTCCCCTTCCCCAGAAGATCATCTAGCAAAGAGCAAGCAGCTCAGGGAAGCACTTCTGCCCCTGCAGACAACCCCCACAGGGATTGAGTGGGAGTTCCAGGGACAACAGAAACATGAAGCAGACCAAAGTAGGATTTGGAAAACTAAACCTTCACTGAAACTACAACCCACAGAAGCATACCCGAACAAAAGTACTAAACCTAAACAGGGTGACTGCTTGCTAAAGTACAAGATGGATCAAGAGTCTTCTGGGGCACTTGGGTGGCTCAGTCACTTAAGTGTCAGACTCTTGGTTTCAGCTCAGGTCATGATCTCATGGTTTGTGACTTCAAGCCCTGCATCAGGCTCTGTGCTGACAGTGCAGAGCCTGCTTGGGATTCTCTGTCTCCCTCTCTCTTTGCCCCTCCCCTGCTCATTCACTTGAGTGCTCTCTCTCCTCTCTCTCTCAAAAATAAATAAATAAACATTTAAAAAAAGTCTCCTAACATGGGTGCCTGGGTGGCTCAGTCAGTTGAGCATCCATCTCTTGATTTCAGCTCAGGTCATGATCCCAAGGTCATGGAATAGAGCCCTGCATTATGCTCTGCACTGAGTGTGGAGATTGCTTAAGATTCTCTCTCTCCCTCTGCTCCTCTCCCCTGCTCATGCTTGCTCTCTCTCTCTCTCTCTCTGAAAAAATTAAAAAATAAAAAAAAAGAAAGTAAAAGAACGAAAAAAGATACATCATGTAAACATTAATTTTTCAAAAAACAGAAGTGATTATACTCATATCAGACAAAGGAGACTTCAGAGCAAAAAAAATTACTAAAGACAAAGAGGGACATCATGTAATGGTAAAGGATCAATTCACCGAGAAGACATAGCAATCCTAAATGTGAATACACCAACAACAAAGCTTTGAAATACAGAAAGTGGGGCGCCTGGGTGGCTCAGTCGGTTGAGCGCCGACTTCAGCTCAGGTCATGATCTCGCAGTTCAGGAGTTCAAGCCCCGCGTCGGGCTCTGTGCTGACAGCTCAAAGCCTGAAGCCTGTTTCAAATTCTGTGTCTCCCTCTCTGTCTGTGGCCCTCCCCTGCTCATGCTCTGTCTGTCTCTCTCAAAGATAAATAAACATTAAAAAAAAAATTAAAAAAAAAAAAAAGAAAGAAATACAGGAAGAAAACACAGAATGCTGCAGGGCAAAATAGATCTGCAATTAGAATTGCAGAGTTCAACATCTTCTCTCAGCAATTGACAGAACAACGAGACAAATTCAGCAAAGTTATAGAGATGCTCAACAGCAACATTAACTGAGAGGATCTAATTGACATTTATAAAACACGTCGCCCAACGACAGAAGAATACATATTCTTTTAAAATAACTTGTGGAACATTGGCCAAGGCAGGCCATATTCTAGGTTATAAAACAAACATTAAGAAACATAGAAGAACTGGGTGCGAGGTTGGCTTAATCGGTGAAGCCTCTGAGTCTTGATCTCAGGGTCATGAGTTTGAGCTCCACGTTGGGCTCTGCACGGGGTGTGAAGCCTAGTTTAAAAAAAAATTAATTAATTAATTAAAAAGAAATGTAAAAGAACTGAAATCATTACAGATTATATCCTTTGGCAATAGTGGAATCAAACTGGAAATAGACAACATAAAGATAACAGGAGAATCTCCAAACACTTGGAAACTACAAAGCATACCTCTAAATAATCCCTGGTTCAAAAAGGAAATTAAAGGAGCACCTGGATGGCTTAGTCAGTCAAGCATCCAACTTTGGCTTAGGTCATGATCTCACAGTTCATGGGTTCAAGACTCGCATTGGCTCTGTGATGACAGCTCAGAGCCTGCAGCCTGCTCTGGATTCTGTGTCTCCCTCTCGCTCTACCCCTCCTGTACTCGCACTCTGCCTCTCTCTCTCTCTCTCTCTCTCTCAAAAATAAATAAACATTAAAAAAATTTAATCAGAAAGGAAATTAAAAAATATATATTGAACTGAATGAAAATGAGATACGGTATATCGAAATGTGCAGGATGCAGCAAAAACAGACAGGGAAATGCATAGCACTAAATACTTACATTAGAAAGAGAGGAAAAGTCACAAACCAATAGTCTACACTCCTACCTCAAGAACCAAGAAAAAGAAGAGCAAAATAAACCCAAACCAAGGAGACAGAAGGAAATAAAGATGGAAGCAACAATCAATGGAATTGAAAACAGAAAAACAATAGGGAAAAAAATCAATGAAACAAAAAGCTGGTTCTTCAGAAAAAAGTCAATAAAATTGACAAAACTCTAGCAAGACTGACACAAATAAAAGGAGAGAAAACACAAATTACCAATATCAGGAATGAAACAGGTGATGGCACTGCCGATTCTGCAGCTATTAAAGGGATAATAAGAGAATACTGCAAATAACTACATGCTTATAAATTCAGGGTACGAGAAATGGACCAATTTCTTAAAATCCACAAGCTACCCAAACTCTACCAAGATGAAATAGGTAATCTGAATAGTCCTACAGCCATTAAGGAAATTGAATTTGTGTAATTAAAAAGCTCTCAGGAATCTTTAGGCCCAGATTTTTTCACTGGAGAATTGTATGAAATGTTCAAATAAGAATTAACACCAATTTTACACAACATCTTCCAGATTATAAGAGGAGGAACCACCTCTCATGTATTGCTCTGATATCAAAACCAGACAAAGGCAACACACAAAAGAGGAAAATTACAGCCCAGTATCTCTCCTGTGCTTAGAGGCAAAAATTCTAAACAGAAATTTAACCTCAATCAACACAATTTACAGATGAACAGACTAAAGAAGAAAAAAATATATGATCCTATCAGTTAATGCAGAAAAAGCATTTGAGAAGAGACAATACCAAATCAGTAGAACAACAATGACAACAAATTCTCAGTATATTAGGAATAAAGGGAAATTTCCTCAATCTCATAAGGAGCATCTCCAAAAAACCCAAAAGCTACCATCATGCTTACTGGAGAAAAACTAAATGCTTTTTCTTCTAGGACTGTGAGTAAGACAAGAATATACATTCATCATTCTTATTCAATGTAGCATTGAAAGTCCTACTGCCTACAGTAAGGCAAGAAAAAAAAGCATACCGATCAGAAAGAAAGAAAGAAAAATTTTCCTATTTGCAGATGGCATGATCGTACACATAGCAAATCCCAAGAAATCTATAAACCGTTCCTAGAACTAATAAATGAGTTCAAGAAGTCCAAAGGAAATAAGACAAACACACAAAAAGCTGTCACATTTTGGTATACTAGTAATGAACATATGAAAACCGAAATTTAAGATGTGATGCCATTTATCATCACTAAATAGATTTTTTTTAAGATTTTATTTATTTTTTTAACAGCAGGCAAAAGTTTCTTACAGTATAAGATCAGAAAGGAAGAATAGTATGAAAGATCTCTTTACAGAGATGGGGCATTTGAAAATGAATGCCCCAAAGATTTTATTTTTAAGTAATCTCTATTACCCAACTTGGGGCTCAAACTCAGAACCCCGAGGTCAAGCGTTGCATGCTCGGGGCACCTGGGTGGCTCAGTGGGTTAGGTGTCCGACTTTGGCTCAGGTCATGATCTCACCGTTCCCGGGTTGAGCCCCGAGTCAGGCTCTGTGCTGACGGCTCAGAGCCTGGAGCCTGCTTCGGATTCTGTGTCTCCCTCTCTCTCTCTGACCCTCCCCCACTCATGCTTTGTCTCTCCTGCTCTCAAAAATAAATAAAAACATTAAAAAAAATCTTTTAAAAAAAGAGTTGCATGCTCTACTAAGCCAGCCAGGTGCCTCACTAAGCATATATTTACCCTGATCAGGATCTGCATCTACAAATTACAAAATGCTGATGAAAGAACTCATAGAACACCAAATTTAATCTATAGATTTACTGCAATTTCTATGAAAATTTCAGCAAGTTTGTTATAGACATACTCATGCTTATTCCAAAGTTTATATGGAAGGGCAAAGGAACTAGGGTGGCTAAAACAATTTTCTTAACGAAGAATAAAGTGGGAAAAATCACTCTAATCAATGTTAAAGCTTCCTATGTGGCTACAGCAGTGAAGATAATACTGGTGAAAGGAGGTTAGTAGAACAGAATAGACAGGCCAGAGATGGACTCATACAAATTTGACCAAATTATTATTATTTCTTAAATGTTTATTTTTGAGAGAGCACAAGCAGGGGAGGGGCAGAGAGAGGAGGGACAGAGGATCCTAAGTGGGCTCTGAGCTGACAGCAGTGGGTCCGATGTGGGGCTCAAACTCACCAACTTCGAGATGATGACCTGAGCCGAAGTCAGATGCTCAACCGGGTGAGCCACGACCTCCAACCAAATTATTTTTGATAAAGTCTCAAAAGTAGTTTAAAGGAGGAGGGATAGCCTTCTCAAGAATGCTGCTGGAGAGGGGTGCCTGGGTGGCTCAGTCGGTAAAGCGTCCGACTTTAGCTCAGGTAATGATCTCACTGTTTGTGGGCTTTGTGCTGACAGCTCAGAGCCTGGAGCCTGGTTTGGGTTCTGTGTCTCTCCCTCTCTCTGCCCCTCCCCTGCTCATGCTCTGTCTCTCAATAATAAATAAACATTAAAAGAAAAAAAAAAAGAATGTCACTGGAGCAAATGGACATCCATAGCCAAAAAACAAACAAACAAAAAGCCTAAACCTCACATCATATATAAAAATTAACTCAAAATCAAAACTGATTTAATTATAAAACAAACTACAAAACTTTTAGAAAAAAAATATGGATCGCTTCTCGGCCTTTCGGCTAAGATCAAGTGTAGAAAAAAATATGGAAGAAAATCCTCAAAACCTGGGGATGGGTGAAGCATTCTTAGATTTGACACCAAAAGGCATTATCTACAAAAGGAAAAATTGATACATTCAACTTCGTGAAATTTCTAAACTTTTGCGCTATGAAAGCCTATGTAAAAGAGGATGAAAACACAAGCTACAGACTGGAAGAAAATACTTCCAAACCACAAATCTGGCAAAGGACTAGTATCTAGAATACATTAACCACTCTCAAAACTAGCATATGGAGGGGCACCTGGGTGGTTCCATCAGTTAAGCATCTGACTTCGGCTCAGGTCATGATCTCGCAGTTTGTGAGTTCAAGCCCCACTGGAGCCTGCTTCGGATTCTGTGTCTCCCTCACTATCTGCCCCTCCCCCACTCATGCTCTGTCTCTCTCTCTCTCTCTGTCTCAAACACGAAAAAACATTAAAAAATTTAAAAATAGCATATGTAAAGAATTCTCCAAACTCAACAGTAACAAAACAAATAATCCAATTAGAAAATAGGCAAAAGGGGCGCCTGGGTGGCTCAGTCGGTTGATCGTACGACTTCGGCTCAGGTCGTACAAAGCAGGTCTGTGAGTTCGAGCCCCACGTTGGGCTCTGTGCTGACAGCTCAGAGCCTGGAGCCTGCTTTGGATTCTGTGTCTCCCTCTCTCTCTGCCCCTCCCACACTGGTGCTCTGTCTCTCTCTGTCTCAAAAATAAATAAACATCAAAAAAAAAAGAAAATAGGCAAAAGACATGCACAGACATTTCACTGAAGAGGATATTCAGATGTCAAATAAGCATTATGAAATGATGTTTAACGTGTTAGCTGTTAGGGAAAGGTAAATTCAAAATACAATGAGATACACACTCATATCAGAATGGCTAAAATAAAAAACAGTGACAACACTAGATGCTGACAAGGATGCAGAGAAACGAGATCACTCAAATACTGATGGTGAGAATGTAAAATGAGAAAGGCACTGTGGCATGGAATAGGGCAGTTTAAATCAAAGTACATATTCACTTACCATACAGCCCAGTAATTGCACTCTTGGGCATTTGCCTCAGAGAAATGAAAACTTATGTTCACATAAAAACCTGTACATAAATGTTTCTAGCAGCTTTATTCATAAAAGCTCCAAACTGGAAACCACTGAGCAGCGCCTGGGTGGTTCAGTCGGTTAAACGCCTGACTCTTGATTTCCTCAGGTCATGATCTCATAGTTTGTGAGTTTGAGCCCCGAGTTGGACTCTGTGCTCACAATTGGGAGGCTGCTTGGAAATTCAGTCCTTTCTCTCTCTCTCCCCCCCACAAAACAAATAAGTAAACATTAAAATAAAAATGAAACTAAAAATATCCATGTCTTGCGATCCAGAAAACTGAACTCTGGATCCTAATGATCTGAATTCAAATCCGATCCTCCCTGCTACTAACTAGCTGTCTGACCTTTGAGAAGTTGTCTGACCTCTCTGTGCCTTGGTTTCCTCACCTGTAAAACAAGGATGGAAACATGGGGCTGCTCTGAGGATTAAGTGAATTTATATATACAAAGCATTCAGCACATAATAAGAGCACTTTGTACATAATAACTGTTATACAGATATTTGTTGAATAAATTCCTCTTCTCGGTATCTACCTAGGGAACCACATGTGCACCAAAAGCAGATTTAGGGATGTTCATCTACAGCATTCTTTAGAGCAGTAGAAAAACAATAGAAACCACCTAAATATCCATCAATAAAATGAGGGTGAAACAAAGTAAGTTACAGTGGCACTAAGGGATACTATGAAGCAGCTAAAGAAAATGAAGTAGATCTCTATGTTCTAGCATGGAAAGATCTCTGAGAGGGCAGGTTATGTAAGCAAAAGCTGGATTCAGAAGGATACATATAGGATGAGCCTATTTAAACAAAACATACAATATTGTGTGTGTGTGTGTGTGTGTGTGTGTGTAGAAAAAGATCTAGAAGGATACGCTTTGAATAGATGTTACAGTTGTTATTTGGTGGAGAGTGTTGGGGGAAGCATGATTGGATATTGGTCAAAATGATTTTATATTTTACAAGGAGATTGTATTTATCTGTGACTTAAGTGATTAGAAAGGATGTGGTTTTTTTAAGTGTATTTCTTTATTTATTGAGAGAAAGAGAGAGAGAGAGAAAACACAAGCATGTGAGCAGGGGAAGAACAGAGAGAGAAAGAGAGAGAGAATCCCAAGCAGGCTCCACGCTCTGCACTAAGTCCTATGCAGGGCTCTGTCTCATGACCCTGATTTCGACCTGAGCTGAAATCGAGAGTGGGAAGCTTAGCTGTCAAGCCACCCAGGTACCCCAAGAATTTTTTTTAAAGTTCGATGAGAGAGTAGGCAGAAGTGGCCAAAGGGAATTATCGTTTCAACAAGTTCTGAAACAGCTGGATATCCATAAGCAATTAACAAAATGGATCATAAACCTAAATATAAAACCTAAAACTGGGGCACCTGGGTGGCTCAGTCAGTTAAGCAGCCGACTTCGGCTCAGGTCATGATCTCGCGGTCTGTGAGTTCAAGACCCGCATCAGGCTCTGTGCTGACAGCTCAGAGCCTGTAGCCTGCTTTGGATTCTGTGTCTCCCTCTCTCTCTGCCCTTCTCCTGCTCACGCTCTGTCTCTATGTCTCAAAAATAAATAAACGCTAAAAATTAAAAAAAACCTAAAACTATTAAATTTCTAGAAGAAATCATAAGAGAAAATCTGTTTGATTTTTGGTTAGACAAAGATTTCTTAGACACAATACCAAAAACACAATCTGTGCAAGAAAAAACAATTGTTGGGGTGCCTGGGTGGCTCAGTTGGTCAGCATTTGACTCTTAGTTTTAGCTCTGGTCATGATCTCACAGTTGGCGGGATCAAGTCCCTCCTTGGAATTCCCTCTCTGTCCCTCCCTCCCTCTCTCTCTTCAAAATAAATAAACTGGGGAAAAAAAGAAAAGAAAAAACAATTGTTCAACTGTACTTCACCATAATTGAAAGACACTGTTAAAAAAATGAAAAGACAAACCAACCACAGACTTGAAGAAAATATATGCAAATCATATCTGATAAAGGAGTTTTCATCCAGAATATAAAAAGAACACTTAAATGCAATAATAAGAAAATAAACAGCTCAAGTGTGAAAAATAGGCAAGACATTTGACCAGATATTTCACCAAAGAAGATAAATGGATGTCAAGGTATTGAGCATCATTAGCTATCAGATAAATGCAAAATAAAACTACAATGATACACAAGTATACATGTTAGGATGGACAAAATTAATAAGACTGACCTTGACAGACAAAAAAAGAAAAAACAGACAAATTGTACTTCATCAAAATTAAAAATATTTATGTATCAAAGGACTCAAGACCATAAAAATACAACCCACAGAATGGGGGAATATATTTGCAAATCATAGGCCTATATTCAGAATACATATAAAGAACTTTTACAACTCAACAACAACAAAGTAAACAACGAATTCAAAAATAGGCAAAGGATTTGCATAGATATTTCCCCAAAGAATGTATACAAATGGACAATAAGCACATGAAAAGATGCTCAACACCACTAATCATTAAGAAAATGCAAATCAAAACTCCCATGAGATACCACCTTTCATCTGTTAGGATGGCCGGTTTTTTTTTTTTTTTTAATGGAAAATAATAGGTGTTGGTGACAACATAGGGAGATTTGGAAACCCTTACACCTTGCTGCTGGGAGTGTAAAATGGTGCAGCCACTGTGAAAAACAATTTGGCAATTCCTTGAAAGTTAAGCGGAGAATTACCATATGGTCCAGCAATTCCACTTCTAGGTATAGACCCAAAAGAAATGAAAGAAGGGATTTCAACAGATACTTGTATACCAAAGTTCAGTGCAGCAGTATTCACAATAGCCAAAAGTTGGAAAAGACACAAGTGTTCATCAACAGATGAATAGATAAACTGTGATGTATACATGCAATGGAATATTAGTCGGACTTTAAAGAGTGAAAATATGAGACATGCTACAACATGGATGAACCTTGAAAATTCTATGCTAAGTAAAATAAGCCAGATAGAAAAGGACAAATGCCATATGATTCCACTTACATAAGATACCTAGAATAAGCAAATTCAGAGACAGAAAGTTGGATAGAGGTTACCAGGCACTAGGAGCAGAAGGGAAAGGGAAACAATTGTTTAATGTATAGAGTTTCTATTCAGAAAGATGAAAAAATTCTGAAAATGATTAGTGGTGATGGCTGCAAACATTGTGAATGTGCTTAACGCAACTTAATTGTACACTTAAAAATGACCAAAATGGGGGTGCCTGTGTGGCTCAGTCAGTTAAGCATCTGACTCTAGATTTCTGCTGGGGTCATGATCTCAGTTTGTGAAATTGAGCCCCACATCGGAGTTTGGGATTCTTTCTCTTTCTCTCTCTCTCTCTCTCTCTCTCTCTCTCTCTCTCTCCCCCCCCCTCGGCCTTTGCCCCTCCCCCACTCGTGCATATGCACACACACACATGCATGCACTCTCTCTCTCAAAATAAATAAACTTTAAAAAAATGGCCAAAATGGTAAATTTTATGTTGTCTATATTTTCCACAATAAAGAAATTAAATTTAAAAAAATGACCTTACTATGTGAAGCAACTAGAACTCTCAAACACTGCTAATGGGAATATAAAATAATACAATCACATGGGAAAACCATCTGGTAATATTTTTAAGTTTATTTATTTTGAGAGACATTAGAGGAGGGGCAGAGAGAGGGAGAGAGAATTCCAAGAAGGCCCCACACTGTTGGCACAGAGCCCGACGTGGGGCTCAAACCCACAAACCGTGAGATCATGAACCAAGCCTAAACCAAGAGCCATATGCTCAACCCACTGAGCCACCCAGGTGCCCCTGGCAATTTTTTTTCAGTTAAATAAACATCGAGGCTCCTGGGTGACTCAGTCAGTTGAGCATATGACTTTGGTTCAGGTCATGATCTCACCGGTTAGTGAGTTGGAGACCTGCATAGGGCTTGCTGCTGTCAGCATGGAACCAACTTTGGATCCTCTATCCACCCTACCCCCCCCACCCCACCTCCACTGTCTGCCCCTCCCCCACTTGTGCTATCTCTCCCAAAAATAAACATTAAAAAAAAAGTTAAATATACATCTGTCATATGACTTAGCCATTCCACTCACAGGTATTTGCCAAGAGAAATGAAAATATTTGTCCATAAAGACTTGTACAGAAATGTTCACAGCAGCTTTATTTGTAATCACCCAAAACTGAAATGACCCAAATGTCTATCCATAGTTGAATGGATGAGCTCTTGTGGTGCTACTCAGCAATAAAAAGAATAAACTACTGATACGTGTAACAATATGGATGAATCTCAAAATAATTATGCTGAATGAAAGATGGTAGACAAAAAGAGTACATACCTTATGATTTCTGCTTCTTTAAAATTCTATAAAATGCAAATTAATCAATAGTGACCAAGAGGAAATCAGTAACTGCCTGGGAATGCAGGGGGAGGGGCTGGAGTGAGGGATTACAAAGGAACATGAGGGAACTTTTGGGGGTGATGAACATGTTCCTTTATCTTAGTTGTAGTGACAGTTTCTTTGGGTATATACATCAGTCAAAATTTGTCAAACTGTATACTTTAGATATGTGCCCTTCATCATATGTCAATTATTCCTCAACAAAGCTGCTTAAAAAATAAATTTAAGAAGGAAGTAGCCAGAAGTAGTCAGGAAAGAACTGGAGTACTAATTCACTGATTGAGTCATTACTATGTTCTATGCACTTAATACACCATCTCTCATCCTTATAACAAACTGAGGAGTAAAGATTGTTATCCCTATTTTCTGATATGGAACCTGTGGTTCAGAGAAGCGAAGTCACTTGCTCTAGGACACACAGAGACAGATTCAAATTGTGCCCTTTTCACTCTGCCTCACTATGTCCCAGCAATGTGAGAAATGGAGGCGTAGGCTGTGCCTGTTTATTGATTGCTGACAATTAGTTGATCAGAGAATATGAGGCATGAGGGCTACTCCTTAAGATGGGGAGTGAGGGGTTTGGACTGCTCTACTCATAGCATGACTTATGACCATAAACCAACCATACTCGTCCCTTCCCGCTGGCAGTCTGGGACTGGATACTGGGGACACCTGTCTCTGTGCTCACCATAGACTCCATCTCTCATGCCTACACTTACAGAAATAGAACCGTATACTATATATGGCTTCATTTAATGCTAAAACTATTCTTACAACACCACAGAGAAGAGAAAGATCATTCAATATACTGTAGTGAGAAAATTGGTTAGCTATTTGGGGAAAATAGAATTTTTTTCTGTTTATTTTATTTATCTTTATCAATCCCAAGTCAATAATTAAATATATGCTCTTAAATAGAATTGAGTATTTAGCATATCTTTGAACTGATGTTAACCTTCTAAACTTTGAACTGATAAGAAATTGCAAGAGAAAAGTTTAATAGATTTAGTTACATAAAATTTTGAAATTTTGTGCATAGAAAAACATAACCAAAGGAAAATAACCAATGGATAAAAATATCTGCCTCAAATATGACAAAAGATGAACTTCTGTGTTTTCTAAAACACTCATGCAAATCCATCAGAAAAACATGCCCCCCAAAGATAAATGGGCAATTACTTCACATAAGAGGAAATGGAATGAGTAAGTAAGCATATGGCAAAATGTTCAACCTCACGAGAGATTTTTTAAGTGCAAATTAAAACAATCACATCAGTAAATGTTAAAAATAAGTAATTACCAGGCTGGCACGAGTATAATTGCATGGATCTTCTGAGAAAGGTTTTTGGCAATACACATACGCTACTGCAGCATTCAGACTCTTAGCATAGTTGCTCCCTCTCCAACACCTACTGCCACCCATTCCCATGGACAGACGCACAGGTTCTCCCAAATGTGAGTCTCCAGCCCAGATCATGCACTTGAGCTCAGACCTGTGTCTATAAGACATCTCCAGTCTGATGTCCCCCTCCTCAGCCATGCATCTCACACCAAAAATGCCTCCTCCTTTTTCCCAGTTAATGTACCACTGAGTCACCAAGCCAGAAACCTGGCAGTCATCGTAATTACCTCTTTGTCCCTCACTCCTGCACATTCATCTTTTCCATCAGATTTTGCCAATACTCCCATCTGCAATGTCTTTTGAATCTACCCCCTCTTCCTCCACCCCCCAGTCACAGACGTGGGTCTCACTCTTCTATTTCTTGTTTGTATCATTGAAATAGCCCTGACCTATCTCCTCCATGCCACTCACACTACCTTCAAGCTATTCTATAGGGAGCAGTCGGAGTTCTCTTTCTGAAATACAAAGCTGACTCTGTCCTTCAAATCTTTCAATAGCCTCCCATTGTATACCTGCAGGCTAAAATCCAAGATTCTTCAGATTTAGCAGCCCTCTGTGTTCCAGACTGCTTCGCTACCATCTTTTCTCTGATGAGCGTCTCCAGTTTTTCTGTCCCCTCCTCTCAGCTTGCCTCTCTCATTGTAATGTGAATTCCTTGAGAGCCGGAATTGGATCTTAATCATCCTTGCATCCCGGGTTGGTAATACCGAGCTTGATACAGAGTAGGCACTCAACAAATGTTGGGTGAAGAAATGGATTTATTCTAAGGATATCATTTGATTGAAGGAAAAAGCTTATGAAGGAAACAGTTCACTATATAGCGGCATTCACAATAAAGAAAAAGTGCAAGAAACTTAATGTTCAACCATAGAGAACTTTTATTAATTATGGGACATCCATTTATTGGAATATGATGCAGCTGTTAAAATACTAATTATGAAGATTATGTAGCAACTCAGAAGGTGTTTATTATATAATAAAAGCAGAATGCAAAGTGGTCTGTATGCTAGGACGAAAATTATGTAAAAGTATGCATGCACACAAACCGATCAGAATGAGAACAGGAAAAGGAACAAATGAATACAGATGATGTGTTTAGAGTGTTTGGGGAGGTGCTATTTGTGGTTTTCTTAACCTCTTTCCAAATTCCCTTCATTGTTGTTAGAATGTCTTTGTGCATAAATACAAATTGACAGAGGAAAAAAAAACGTATACTGAAAAAGGCATTTTGATTCCCTCAAGTCCTTTAACAAGCTGTGGTACAAAAGCAAACAAACCTGCTGACCTTGGAGGCAAGAGACCAGCTCCCCACTCCCACCCCCACCCCCACCCCTAACTGGCTGTGTGATCTTGATTAAGTAACATCTGCAGATCTAGGCCTCCGCCGCCTCCAACCTCCCCCACTCCGTCTCTCCTATCCTCTCTGACTGGAATTCCCATGGTTATTCCTCACTCCCAAATCAACTCCCATCATTTCTGTTAGCAGCACCCAATCTCTCCAGTGACCTCAGACCGAAAACCTTCCATTTACCGTCTCATCACCTTCTCTCTCTCTAATCCCTACCTCCAGTCAACTGCCCCTTCTTTCCAATAATCCTTCATAGCATACTTTACTGTGGGCCTAGTTTTAGACAAAGAGGAGTCCCTGCCTTCCTAGTTCACACCATCTGGTTGAGAAGAGACAACAATTTTTTTTTTTTCTCTCTTGTACCTCTGCAGACCACTGAGGGGTAGAGTGAAGGGTAGAGACAGAGACATGTAAAATGGGACCTCCTGACCAATGAGTTTGCAGCCATGGCAGGAGAAGTCCAAGCATAGCTTGGAGACTCTCAAGGATAGTATACTATGACTTGGCAAGGGGTGCCTGGGTGGCTCAGTTACTTAAGTGTCTGACACTTGGTTTTGGCTCAGGTCATGATCTCACAGTTCATGAGTTGGAGCCCCATGATGGGCTCTGTGCTGACAGTGCAGACCCAGTTTCGGATTCTCTCCCTCTCTCTCTCTGCCTCTCCACTGCTCAAGTATTCTCTCTCTCTCTCTCAAAATAAATAAATACACTTAAAAAAAAAGACTTGCCACAACGAGTGGTATGTTGACTCAGTTTATTCATTCAACAAGTATTTACCAAGTGCTGGACACACTGCCAAGCTCTCCGTCAGGTGGCAAAGGGCCTCCTGCCCAGATGGATTAGGGCAGTCTCTGTTATGGAGATTATGAAGATGCTCACAGTTTAGTGAAGGACAGACAAGGACACCAGTCATTACAACCCAATGTGCTAAATACTGTCATTGAGTTTGAACAAAGACCTCTGGGGTGGAAGAATGTGGGATTGACCCTGCCCAAGGGGGCCATGGGCTCACACAGCCAGAGGGACTTGAGTTGTATATATCTCCAAGGCTGAGGAGTGACATTAGATGCCCAAGAAGGGGATTGGGCAACTCCAAGCTGAGGAATCATCAGGTCCACAGGCAGGAGGCCTGAAAGAGGGAGCTTTTTGAGAGCAGTAAATTGTTTGGAGTGGCTTAAGCTTTGAGGTTTGGGATGGGGGAAGGGATCAATGGGTGTCGAGGCGCAGTAGGCAGCAGGTAACAGGCAGAGGGACCTGAGCGACCAGGAAGGAGGGCCTCAGTCCCTTGAGGTTTTATAAGTGCCAAACGTGTGGTACAGGAAGTTAGGAGTAAGGCGCCAAGGTTCAAGCAAGGATCCTACCCTCCTGCCCCCTTCACTCCACCAGGTTGGCCATCTGTGAGAAGCAAGAGGGAATAAAAATGTTGGTTCTTCCCAACTTACAGTATGGGCAGGTTGGCTGGCTCAAAGGAACTTGGAAAAAGGTACAGACAAAATATGTTTAAGAATTAATATTAGAGACGCCTGGATGGCTCAGTCGTTGAATATCAGACTTCTGCTCAGGTCATGATCTCACGATTACTAAGTTAACTTAGTATCAGCCCTGCATGGGGCTCGCTGCTGTCAGCTCAGAGCCTGCTTTGGATCCTCTGTCCCCATTCTCTCTGCCTCTCTCCCCCTCCTCAAAAATAAATAAACATTAAAAAAAGAATATTAAATATTAAGATATATTCTACTGATTATACAATCGTGTATTATGTGGGACTTCAAGTAGCCTCACTTTGCCTCGTCCTCAAAGGCAGGGAACACATTGAGCACATCTTGTGTTTCCAACAGCTAACACGGAATCAGGCGACAGAGGAGGTGCTCAGCAAATACTCGTTGGGGCGGGGACGGAGGCAGGAAAAGAGAGGGAGAAAACGGCCCGAGCTTCGAGCTCCGGCCCTATGACCTCCCACCAGCAGGTGGCAAGATAGACTCCGGGTGCGCCCGGAAAGGACGGAACTGGGCGGAGCGTTTTGAGGCTCCGGCGCGCGCGCAGCCTCCGACCCTCTTTTCTCGCGTACCGGAAAGAGGCGGTCCTCTTTCCGTGCCTAGCGCAGCCATGGTAAGGCGGCTTCCTCGCGAGCTCTTGGGGCCCATCAGCTTCCATCCTCCTGGGGCCGGGGCTACCTGGGGTCCCCGGCTTCCCGCAGAGGGTGGCTGGGCGGAGGGGAAGGGACTGCAGCCTACGGGTTGGCCCAGGCGAGCTCGAGGGCGAGCGCGAACGTTGGCCCCGGAGGAAGGGGGGGGGGCGGGATTGGTGCCGCCGGCGGGAAGGCCTCGGTCTCTGGCCCGGCCAACGCCCGATCACCGATCCTACGGCCTCGAGAAGAACGGCTTTCTCCTGGCGGTGGGCCAGGGAGGCAGATGATGGGCCCGGGGTGGGGCCGGGGGCGCCGGGCGGAAAGGGTTTACTTCGTCCTTGTGTTTTTGGCACGGCTTGACTTGACATAGTGTGGCCGGGTAAGCATCTGTACACAGCGTTGACAAGTTTCCATATTCTAAAGTGAAAGCGACTCCGCTTTTTGGCCTTCAGAGTACTAGGGAGCAGCTGTTGGCACGTGGTTTTGCAGAGGGCAGGTTAATGTCGCATCAGACACTTAACACACCAGGTGGTTATGTGGGCAAAACTTTTCTATTTGATTAACAAGCAGAAGAACAGATTGGGCTCTTGTCCATTTCTGTTGCTGGCTGGCTCTGCCACAAGGCCCAACCCCTGGCCATTTCTCCAGAAAGATTTCTTAGAAGAAACAGCCTCAAGAAGCAGACACTTTTAAGTGGTAACATGAAAATACATGGAACAGTTCTCAAAGATAGTAATTAGCGTTCACTATAGAGTGAGATTGGTGGGTGCAGTTTATGGAGCCTACAGTATTTGCTAGATAACTATACATTTGGTTCTCTGCCTTCTGTCATCGTCCTATGGTTAACACTGTCCACATTTTGCCGGGAAACAGACTCGGTTCTTTCAAGGTGTTAATAGCTGTTTCTGAAAAACCATGTAACCATTTTAACAGAACTGAAATCTAAAACCCTGAAATTCTTCTTCAGGCTCGTGGTCCCAAGAAGCATCTGAAGCGGGTAGCAGCTCCAAAGCATTGGATGCTGGATAAGCTGACTGGTGTGTTTGTAAGTATCTTAAGGGACACTTTTTCCTTTGTCCAGTGTTACGGAGATACAATTGACATGTTCAGAGGACCTATTTTATACTCCTTTATGTACCAGGCATTCCTGATTACTGTAGCCAGAAGTTATTTGGGGACAGGACTACGGGAAGAGTATTCTTGTCTTCCCGTGTTTGAAGACCTGTGCTATCTTACTTAACTGTACCCCGCCTGAGTACTTAATAATAACTCGGCCTCATCTGTTCCACATGTGACATAATACACTCACATGGACTCAGAATTCAAATATTCTCAACGGGCCTGGTCCTCTGAAGGGGAAACATGCAATAAAGCTTTAAGTTCTGGAATAGTTTTAGTTTTACAAGTTTTGGACACGTCTTGTTTACCCACACTGAGAAGGGGGATGGACAGTCTAGTGTCTAGTTGATGGATCTCAGGACATAGGAAATAGGTTTGAGTGAATCCCAACAATAGTTTAAGAGCATTTTGCTTTGATCGTTTTACAGGCCCCTCGTCCATCTACTGGTCCCCATAAGTTGAGAGAATGTCTCCCTCTCATCATTTTCCTAAGGAATAGACTTAAGTATGCTCTAACAGGAGATGAGGTAAAGAAGATATGTATGCAGCGTTTTATTAAGATTGATGGCAAGGTCCGAACTGATATAACCTACCCTGCTGGTTTTATGGGTAAGTGATTAAGTGGTGGGCACTTGGTGGTGGCTCCTTTTTTATCTTCCTCTCCCAAATTTTGTCAGTCACAGAAATAAAGCCTGCCCTTCCCCTTCAGTTTTTACTAACATAGTGTAGGGCTGTAAAGAATCAGGAATCCTTTCTCAAAACCAAATTTTAATTCACCTTAAATTTTATATGTCTTAAAGGCAGGGGTTTAAAAGATTAGGTAGCCATCATCATTAACCTTAGGAGTTCTTGTTAGTATTGGAAATAGGAAGCATATGGGGAATTTTTTTCTTAGAGTGGTGTGGTTGTTACTCAGCATGGGGGTAGTGGGGCTGTATAGTAACTTTAGTTAAACTATTTCAATATCAGATGTCATCAGCATTGACAAGACTGGGGAGAATTTCCGCCTGATCTATGACACCAAGGGTCGCTTTGCTGTTCATCGGATCACACCTGAGGAGGCCAAGGTGAGTGTTCTAAGCAGGCTGGGTCTTCAGGTGAAAGTACTTGGTACTAAGTTAGAGCCTGAGGGCGCCTGGATGGCTCAGTCGGTTCAGGTCATGATCTCGCGGTCTGTGAGTTCGAGCTCCGCATCGGGCTCTGTGCTGATGGTTCAGAGCCTGGAGCCTGCTTAGGATTCTGTGTCTGCCTCTCTCTCTCTGCCCTTCCCCTGCTCATGCTGTCTTTCTGTCTCTCAAAAATAAAAAAGACACTAAAAAAATAATTATAAGTTAGAGCCTGAATTAAGTATGTGGTCTAGTACATTGCAGTGATTAAGATTGCTTAGAATCATATACCTGGAAATAGCCAATTAACAGGCTGGGTGGGATTCTACTGTATGTGCGATTTTATGTCACATTAGTAAAAGTCTTACTAATAGCTGTATTACAGTTCAGTGCTGGACACCTAGTGATCCCTGTTTGAAGTTGACATCTTAACAGATTGTCTTTTTTTGTTGTAGAAATAAATTCCAGTTTAACTTTGGCTTTAGAGGCAAGGAAAGTGATTTCTAGGAACATTTATTAGTGCCTGAAGTACGGGTCCTTTAAGTACAAGGGACCAGAAAGCCAATTCTAGTCCAACCTGGCTGGCCCTATGTCATGTCTCCATTTGTGGGTCTAGCTTTACTGTGGGGAAAGGAAAGGTATTAATGGAGGAGACTGATAATCCTTGGGGCATTTGTTTGAAATAGTTAAAAAAAAAGATTGCAGACATTGATTATTTAATTCAGTTTGTTGTGGTTTTATGCAAAACTTTAAGGCTCCTTGAATTATTGGCTATAAATGAAGGTTAATTCAATTGGGTGATTCAGCTCCTAATTTGCTTAGCTGCCTTGTTATCAGGAAGCTAGAGGGCATGTCCAATGGCATCAAGGTGATTTGATTTACTTTGAGGAGGTCCTGGAGTGAAAATCCAACATTGAAATGCTTTGTGTGAAATATTTGTTGATTAGGTGAACTGGTAATACAATTGTAGTTTGTGAGACAAAACTCAATTGTGTTTTGGAAGGAGCCATTACGAGGCACTTATTAGGGAGCAGATGAGGGTGAGTTGGAACAATTCAGGGGGCTTGTGAGGCTTAAACAGCCTGGGGAAAGGAGGGTGATCAGCCCACTCACTAGGGAGTCACCCTGTTGTGGGGCCTTCAGTGCCTTGTACTTGAACCTGGGGCTGATGGAGTGGTACAAGTAAAACATACCAGAAAGACTACCCTAGAGAGGGACGGTGTCAGAAAAATTTATGGAGGGTGGGAAGTCAAGTCATGGTCACCATTCTGCAGTTTGGCAAATGGCCCTTCCTATGTAAGGCTGTTGCCCTTAGGTATTAATTGCATTTTTAACCCAGTGACTTGTGGTTTCTAAGATACTGTTGTATGTGGTGCGGGTGAACTAAACTTTGAAGTTACTGTTTCATATATTCTGGAGGGTAGTGCATGTGAACTACAAAGTTACTGTTTCATATGAAATTACTGTTACTGTTCCATATGTGGTGCAGGTGAACTAAACTAAATGTGTGTTTCCAGTATAAGTTGTGCAAAGTGAGAAAGATCTTTGTGGGAACAAAAGGAATCCCTCATCTGGTGACCCATGATGCTCGCACCATCCGCTATCCTGATCCCCTCATCAAGGTGAATGACACCATTCAGATTGATTTGGAGACTGGAAAGATTACTGATTTCATCAAGTTTGATACTGGTAAGCAGCCTCTGCTATCTGGGCATTCTCCTTAAACCCAGGTATAAGTGCTGTTCTTTGCTTTTCTCTCTCTCCCTTTATTGGGAGTTTAATCAAGCATTATGACTTGCATTGGGCCTGGGTACAGGGTTTTGTTTTGACCCTCTTAGGTAATTCTGATAAGCAACCAAAGAGAAATGTCTTTTGATGTAGTAAGGGATTGGGAAGGGGGCAACTCTTAAAGTTTTAAGAACTATGTGGGGAATGTGTAAAAAACCTTAACTGGAGAATATCTCCTGCAACCCCCAGGTATATAAGTGTGTTTACTTCGAGAGGCCCAAATGCTCAGAATATTCTGGATGGCTGAGAGGAAGTCTGTTGTAAAACACATTCTCAGATCTGCCTATCTCTTGTCATTTGTCACATCAGGTTTGCATGGTGCCTGACTTTAACCAGATTGTTTCTTCTGTCTAGGTAATCTGTGTATGGTCACCGGAGGTGCTAACCTGGGAAGAATTGGTGTGATCACCAACAGAGAGAGACACCCTGGTTCTTTTGATGTAGTTCACGTGAAAGATGCCAATGGCAATAGCTTTGCCACCCGGCTCTCCAACATTTTTGTTATTGGCAAAGTAAGTTTGGGTCTCCCTTCTCTAGTCCAGGGAAACTAGTAAAGGCAGGTACTGCTGGGATTGTAGTGCTTGGCTCCTGGCTGGCTCTACTGATCCTGGCGTAAAGCCTCTTCTGGGATAGGGCTCACACCAAACAGGGCTGGGGCAAGCCTGTGCTTTTTCAATGTTATAAAATTAGCAGGGGACCTGATCACTTTGGTTGGTGAAAAATGGCCAGTAATGGAATGAATATGCCTTATACTTAGGTTCTTTAGTTTGTGCCTGTGGACTTTTTTGCGGGGAAACAAGTGGTCGGCCTTGGTCACTGCTTCAGTTCTAAGTCCTTAATTATGAAGGATATCATAGTTTATATCTACTTGTATGGGCAGTGAGTTAAATGAGCGGCCTCCAGCCCAAGCAGTGGGTGTTTCTGATAAACCAGCATCTAAATGTGTTAAGGCTGCCTGGCTGTTACTAAATGCTCTCAGGCTTCTGTTTCTTTAAATGAGATGTCAAAAGTAGTGTATACCAACCTGCTGAGGAGTTAGTGTGCAGTGGGTTCTGATTCTCTTTGTTTTCTCCTCCAGGGCAACAAACCATGGATTTCTCTTCCCCGTGGAAAGGGCATCCGCCTCACCATTGCTGAAGAGAGAGACAAGAGGCTGGCGGCCAAACAGAGTAGTGGGTAAAATGGTCCCTAGGTGATATGATTGGAAGTCTTTATACGTAATTAAAGATCAATACAACACGATAAATTTTCTCTTTGGTGTTTATTGTGGTTTGGTTTTGGAGTTCCGTTTTAATTTACAGCTTCCCTATTTTACTTATAACCTAAAAAGTAGATTGACTCAGTCAGGCTTAGGCATTCTGTGATAATAGATCTTCCTGTGTCTTTTTTTTTTTAGGCTGGGCTAGGGTGGTGGGAGGGAGAACATACCAGACTTGACAAAGAAGGAGCAGCAGCTAACCCAGGAATGGAGAGAGCCAGGAGACCCCCAGAGTGTTGGTCAATAACTCATCTGTCCTATTGACTCTTCATTTACAAATAAAAATCCGTGGGGCACCTGGGTGGCTCAGTCGTTTAAGCATCGGACTTCAGCTCAGGTCATGATCTCACGGTCTGGGAGTTCAAGCCCCATGTAGGGGCTGACCGCTCAGAGCCTAGAGGCTGCTTCAGATTATATGACTCCCTCACTGCTGTTCCTCTCCCCACACTCTGTCTCTGAAAAATGAATAAACCTTAAAATTAAAAAAAAAAATCTGTGCCCTCCATTCTCTGGTCCTCGTTGCACTGGTTCATCTTCTATCCCATTCTTGCCCCACTTGATTTCACCCAGGGTGAAAATCCTGAGCGGTGGCCAGGGTCATAAATAGATGGGCTCTTAATGTTATAAGGCTTCGGACCTCTTTTTCCATCTGCCACTGCAATTCTCAACTCCATTCCCCAGAGGGCTCTGAAAACTATCACATAGAAAATCAACTTGTTCCTGTTTCCTAGAATGTGTAGGGTTGTGTTGGGCTTGTCCACCAATCCTAGGAAGAGTCACCCAGGGGACTGGGTGGCTCAGTAGGTTGAGCGTCCAACTTCATTCAGCTCAGGTCATGATCTCACAGCCTGTGAGTTTGAGCCCCACGTTGGCTCGCTTCCATCTGCTCAAAGCCCACTTTGGATCCTCTATCCTCTCCCCCCTCAACCCGACCATTCCACACTATCTCAAAAATAAAATTCCCCTTGCTGTAAGGAACCAGCTCTTTTCCTCCCCTATAAGGCATGTCTTAAAACACACACACACACACACACACACACACACACACACACACACCTCTACGTCCTATTGCAGGGCTTCTCAACTTTAATTCTGTTGGTCCAGGTAACTTGTGGGTAGCTGTCCTGTGTATTGTGGGATGTTGAACAGCATCCCTGGCATCTGACCACTGCATGCTAGAGCCTGCTTTCCCCTTCTGCCCTGTTGAGATTACAAAATGTAGGCAGATCTCTCTTAGGGAGCAAAATTGCCTTGTGTCAAGAACCACCAACTACCCTATAGATAACTGCTGTACTTATCACTGTTAATCTCTTGTTGAAGACTATTCAAGGTTAGCAAATCATCCCACCATGACAGGTTTGGGGAAAAAAAACCATTTTGGACATCTTTATCTGAGGCCTAATGAGGGTGTCGCAGGTTTAACCGGGCACCATGTAATGGCCCTCCCTGGTGCCCAGGTCTGTGGTCTGACGAAGGAGGGCCTGCCAAAGATCTGTGCAGTGCCTCCACCTACCGCTGCGTCCTGGGCTTGGAGTCAGGAGGCACAGAAAACTGATCTTGTCGAACTAAGCAAGGTCTGAACTAATCAGCTAAAGGAGGGATGCCCCAGGAGTCGACCAAGCCTATTTGGCCCCACAGGGCTTCTCTTCTTTTCATATTACAGACACGGAAGCAACTGGCTGGGGCTTAAGAGCAGTCCAACATGAGAATGTCCACTCAAAAGCTCTGCTTAAGCAGAAGGAATTTCTGCAAGAATGGGATCCAAGCAAATCAGGTCATCCAGATAGGCACGCGTGCGTGCGCGCGCACACACACACACACCACACACACACACACACACACACACACACACACACACAGGTTATTTGAGAGAGAGAGAGAGCAAGTATGGAGCCTGTGTGTCTCCAAGTAGGGAAGGGTTGGAGGGAGGTGCAGAGGTTATGAAGCAGGCTTCGTACTGACAGCACAGAGCCCAATGTGGGGCTCGAACCCCACAAACCGTGAGATGATGACCTGAGCCGAAGTCGGGTGCTTAACAGACTGAGCCACTCAGATGCCCAGGCCAGAATAATCTAAAGGTGCCCTTTGAGAGACAGGCTGGTGAGACCATGAAAGGCCAAAGGGCAGGAGTCCTGAATACTGGTAGATTTTCTTGCTGCCATCCTGCTTGCTAGACCGTGGCTGTTCTTTGTAGGTTTGCTGTAAGCCTCCGCTCAGCAGATGATGGAAATTATTTGGATTTTAGCTAAGGAACTAAGGCAAATGTGGGAATGAGACACCTCCCAGTTGGTTCTTTCCACACGTGCAGTGGTTTCCTACATGCTAATTGGGCAGCCATCTTGCACAACTGGGAAATTAGTGTATTTGGCTGTAGTCTCCTCACACCACCAGAATTTTTCCACTGTTTTTTAATGCTCCTCCACATAAAGTTTACTTTTTTTAAGTTTTAATTCCAGTTAGTTAACATACAGAGTCATATTAATTTCAGGTGTACAATATAGTGACTCAACAATGTCATGTATACAGCACATGGTGCTCATGAAAAGTGCAGTCCTTAATCCCCATCACCTATTTTTTTTTACTTTTTTTTAACATTTTATTTATTTTTGAGAGAAATAGAGACAGAGCGCGAGCAGGGGAGGGGCAGAGAGAGAGGGAGACACAGAATCCGAAGCAGGCTCCAGGCTCTGAGCCATCAGCACAGAGCCCGACATGGGGCTCGAACTCACAGACCGTGAGATTATGACCTGAGCCGAAGTCGGCCGCTTAACCAACTGAGCCACCCAGGCGCCCCCCCATCACCTATTTAACCCAGCCCCCCACCCACCTTCCCTCTGGTAACCCTCAGTTTGTTCTCTATAGTTAAGAGTCTGTTTCTTGGTTTGTCTCTCTTATTTTTTCCCTTTGTTCATTTGTTTTGTTTCTTAAATTTCACATATGTGTGAAATAATATGATATTTGTCTTTCTCTTATTTTGCTTAGCGTTATACCCTCTAGCTCCATCGGTGTCATTGCAAATGGCAAGATTTCACCCTTTTTTATGGCCAATTGATATTCCATTGTTTTTGGTTTTTTAAATTTTTTAAATGTTTGTTTATTTTTGAGAGAGAGAGAGAGAGAGAGGCAGAGCGTGAGTGGAGGAGGGCAGAGAGAGGGAGACACAGAATCCAAAGCAGGCTCCAGGCTCTGAGCTGTCAGTACAGAGCCCAACGTGGGGCTCAAACCCACGAACCGTGAGATCATGACCTGAGCCGAAGTCGTATGCTCAACCGACTGAGCCACCCAGGTGCCCCTAATATTCCATTGTATATATATGCCACATCTTTACCCATTCATCACTTAGTGAACACTTGGGCGGATTCCATATCTTGGCTATTGTAAATAATCCTGCTATAAACATCACAGTGCATGTATCCTTTTGAATAAGTTGTTTTGTCTCCTTTGGGTAAATACTTATTAGTGCAATTGCTGGATCATAGGGCAGTTCTATTTTTATTTATTTTATTTTTTTTGAATGTTTATTTATTTTGGGAGGAGAGAGAGAGACAGACTGTGAGCAGGGGAGAAACAGAGAGAAAAGGAGACACAAAAACCAAAGTGGGCTCCAGGCTCCGAGCTGTCAGGATAGAGCCCTATGCGGGGCTCAAGCCCACAAACCATGAGATCATGACCTGAGTTGAAGTCGGACGCTTAACTGACTGAGCCACCAGGGCACCCCACAGGCAGTTCTATTTTTAACTTACTGAGGAACCTCCATACTATTTTCCACAGTGGCTGTACCAGTTTGCATTCCCACCAACAGAGCCCGAGTGTTTCTTTTTCTCCACATCCTCGCCAACACCTGCTGTCTCTTGTGTGGTTGTTTTTAGCCATTCTGACAGGTGTGAGGTGATACCTCATGGCAGTTTTTGATTTGCATTTCCCTGACGGTAAGTGAGGATGAGCATCTTTTCAGGTGTCTGTTGGCCATCTGGAAAGGTATGTCACTTGTAAATATCTTCCATTCCATAGGTTGCCTTTTAGTTTGCTAGTTGTTTCCTTCACTGTGCAGAAGTGAACAACACTTTAAATGTGTTTTGTTCTTTTATTTGTTAAGCTAGCACAGGATTTTTTTTTTTTATTTGCAACTATCCCTAATGTGGGGAAGATTTCCATCCTAACAACCAGATCGTATGAGTATACTAAGCCAAAGCAACCTGTATCCTCAGAATGAGCTATAGGTTTCCAAATAAATGGCTTGTGTCTTTTCAGGGGTTTTAAAGGCTTCCAATTTGATTCATAATATCTTAGAGCTGGAGAGAACCTTAGAGATCATCTCAGCAGGGAGGCAGATAAATGGTATAGAGATGAAACTGACTGAAGCAAGCGGAACTTTATTAGGTTTGGTTTACTTCCCTGTGTCTTCAGTGGGCTGGGCTTCATGCTCTGGTCAGAGAGCAGCACAGCAGTTTTGAGAACAAGAATAGAAACAGCTAGGATTTATGTAGTAATTTATAGTTCG
Source organism: Paguma larvata (assembly GCA_030068075.1). Taxonomy (NCBI): domain Eukaryota; kingdom Metazoa; phylum Chordata; class Mammalia; order Carnivora; family Viverridae; genus Paguma; species Paguma larvata. The sequence goes on along the minus strand of CM057830.1, from coordinate 55,156,989 downwards.
CGAGAGCCATCTTGATTTTTTTAAGTTTATTTATTTATTTTGAGAGAGAGAGAGAGAGAGAGAGAGCAGGAAGGGGCAGAGAGAAAGAACCCCAAGCAGGCTCCTTGGGGTTCCTGATGTCAGCGCAGAGCCTGCCTAACACGGGGCTCGAGCTCACAAACCGTGAGATCATGACCTGAGCCAAAATTAAGAGTCAGACGCTTAACCAACTGAGCTACCCAGGCGCCCCTAGCCATCTCGATTTGTTGATATCCAAATCCTGTGTTCTTGCTGCTAAACCAGATGTTACAGAAAGAATGATATTCTCCATACTGCCCCCTGACCCACACCAACCAGTTCTATCCACAGTCTTCCCTGTCTCAGGTCATGGCAAACTGTCTTACCAGTTACACCAGCCAAACACTTTGGACATGTCCTTAATTCATCTCCTTTTCTCACACCCCACATGTAATTTTATGAGAAAACTCCATTGATTCTACCTTCAAAATATATCCAGATTCCAGATACGGTGATATTTAGAAATTATTGTTAATTTCTTGTGAGATAATTGTGAAAAGTGTTTCACTGGTACATACTGAAGTATTTGCAGAAGAAATGATAAGCAACCTGGAATTTGTTTTAAAATAATCTAGCGAGCAAAAATAAATAAATGAATGAATACATAAATAAATAAATAAATAAATACATAAATAAATAAATAAAATAATCTAGTGAGTGAGCAAGATCAACAAAACAAGTTTGACCATATGCTAATAATGTTGAAGCTAGGTGATGGTTACATGGGGTTCATTACACTAGTTGGTTTTTGTACTTATGTGTGTGATTGACACTTTTCATAATAAACGTATAAAGGAACAAATAAATAGTATGGTATCTGCCCTCTCACCCTACCCCAAATAATAATAGACCATTTCTTTCTGTGAGTGTTTTTTTTTTTCGAGAGAGGATGCAAGTGAGCAAGGGGCAGAGAGAGGCAGAGAATCCAATGAGGGGCAGAGAGAGAGAGAGAGAGAGAGAGAGAGAGACATGGGACTCATCTGAAACAGATGAGATCATGACCTGAACTGAAGTCAGATGCTTAACCAACTGAGCCACCGAGGCGCCCACACTAACTCCATTTTTATGTATGCAGTTTATATTATGAACATTTTCAAATATATAGAAAAGCCTAAAGAGTAGTACAATGATCACCCATATAGATACAACTAGATTCAATAATTAACGTTTTGCCATATTTGCTTTATTTCTATTTGTAGGCATACACACAGGCACACACGTTTCTCTGAACCCTTTGAAAGTAAGTTGCAGACATCATGACCTCAGGTTCCTAGTGTCAAGAGACAGCAGGTGCCAGCTCTCAGGGGCTCCACCAAAGGAATTAATTTCCACGTTACCTTGGGTATAAACTAGATATGAAAGAGATGCTGTCTTTTCAGATAGTACTTTTCCAACCCGAATCAGAAGAACCCACTCATCTGCCCAGACTGTTGGGCTCAGAAAAGTCTCCAAACCCAAAGATCAATCCTAAAGTTCAAAGAGAGAATGAAAAATAAAAAGGTTCGATGTGCTCAGGCTGGAGTTTATGGGTCAATTTTCTCTACCATTTTGGCTTTTGAGAATGCCATACTGTTTATACAATAAATAATAACAAAGTATGTTCCCAAGAGGCAACAAACATCATTTGGTAATAACAATAATAATAACAACAGAAAGAAGAAATTTTCCAAGAGCTAACAGCTTCTCAGTTTATCCCTGGGGCTTTCCTAGGGACATACTCATGTATTTTTCTTAGCTTTTTTAGCAACAGTGAAGACGTGTAATCAGTGGTGTGTTGGTAAATGTTTAACAACAAACTCTCAAAAAAATGTGTACCTATAGGCACCTGGGTGGCTCGGTTAAGCATCTGACTCTTAATCTCATCTGGGGTCTTGATCTCGGGGTTGTGGGTTCAGGCCCCGTGTTGGGTTCCACGCTGGGTGTAGAGCCTACTGAAAAAAAAAGTATACCTATACATGTACATAGGTTTATTAAAAGTTTTACTGATATAAAGGGTGTGTAATACAATTTACAAATAATAATGAAATAAACAATACTCTTTATTGTGATTTTCATATATGTCTATACCCAGTTCGTTCTCAGAGAATGCTGTCATTGACTTTTGCCAAATTCTTATATCCATAGCAATCTGTGGTTATAGGGGTGCCTGGCTGGTTCAGTCATAATGAAGGGTGTGTGACTATTGCTCTTGGGGTTGTGAGTTCAAGCCCTATGTTGGGTGTAGAGATTACTTAAATAAATAAAACTTTAAAAAAATCTATGGTTATGGTTGCAGTCGACAAAGAAATGTAGTTCTGACCAAAGTGTTGGTTGATATTTGTGTTTGCATTAACAAATAAGACAAAAGCGAAACAACAAAGTCATACATAAGAACCTCACTCATTTGTCAGTGATGCAAGCAACTTCTTTGCTGAATCTGATAATAGTTTTTGAATATAGAAAGAATATCTCCTTAATATTTTGTACTAGTCACAATGTATTGGGTGTAAGACACAACATACTTCTAAATTTAATCTGCATGTTAACAATTTCTCTGTTCTCTCAACTCTAGACAGTCAACAAGACAATTAATCAAGTTCTGATTGTAGTGTTTACCAATTTCTGTGGCTGATTTGAGGCTACCACCATGATGTCACCGCACAGGGACCTGCGAGGAGATGCCCAGTAACATACCATTACATAACATTTCCACTACATCTATATCATAGGCATAAATAACCTCAAGGACATATAGATAGTAGTAAAATGTGGGGTACCTGAGTGGCTCAGCCAGTTAAGCATCCTACTCCTGATTTCGACTCAGGCCATGATCTCGCAATTCATGAGATGGAGCCCCCTGTCGGGCTCTGGGCTGACAACGGGGAGCCTGCTTGGGATTCTCTCTCTCTCTGCCCCTCCCCTGCACTCTCTCCGTCTCTTTAAATAAATAAATAAACATTGAAAAAATAGTAAAAGGTAAAATAATTAGGAAGTAATGAGTGTTTAGTAGTTATTCATTATGTTTGCATTTTTGTTTGTTTATTTATTTATTTAGAGAGAGTGCAAGCATGGAAGGGGCAGAGAGAGGGAGAAACAGAATTCCAAGCAGGCTCCCAGCTGTCAGCACAGAGACCAGTCAGGGCTCGAACCCACGAACCTCTAGATCATGACCTGAACCGAGATCAAGAGTCAGACGCTTAACCGGCTAAGCCACCTAGACATCTCTATTACCATTGCATTTAATATAATTTACTTCATTGTAAGTTTATATATTAACATTTAAATGTAGTTTTAATATTTAAATATAGTTTTAATATTATATATTTTTGCATTTCTAATAATATGACTGATTTTAAAAAATGGCTCAGAAAATTCCTAAAAATTTAACAGATGGCTCTTGTGAGCTGGTATGAGCTGGTTCCAGCACACAATATGGGCTATCCTTACATGTGCCCTCCTTCTCCATCCTCTCAGCCACTTGTGCCATGGGTGACTTCCTCCATTCCCACTGAAGTCTCTCCACCATACACCCAATTCCTAGAGCCCAGTTTGAATTTTGTCCCTTCCTCTTCAAAACTTCTTGTTCAGGGGCACCTGGGTGACTCAGTGGGCTAAGTGTCTGACTTTGGCTCAGGTCATGGTCTTGCAGTTCATGGGTTTGAGCCCCGCATCGGTCTCTCTGCTGTCAACACAGAGCCCACTCTGGATCCTCTGTCCCACTCTCTCTCTGCCCTTTCCTTGCTCTCTTTCTCAAAATAAACATTAAAAAAAAAAAAAGAAACCTCTTGTAAAAACGCACTGCTTGTAGAATCAGGTCCAAATTCCTTGGGCTTTTTGCAAGCCCTCCTCACTGTGGTCTTGAGTTATTTTCTCAATAGAAGGATACACAGTAGTTCCCAATTCTCGGGTCTCTAATCACCACAACTTATTTCTTGGACATTAGACCCTCATAGTCACCTGCCATCTGGACATCTCTCAGGTGGTCCTCAAACATCTCAAATTCAGCATGTCCCAAATAGATTCCCACCCCCACAGTGCTTCTATTTCTGTAGTCCATGATTTTCTCTTAGACCTTCAAATTTACATTGTTCCCATGTCTCTTCCTATTCTTTTGACACTTTTTTCTTCAGGAACATTTTTTCCCACACTCAGCCGTCCTTCAGGTCTCAACTGAGATATTGCTTCCTCTGGGAAACTTCTAGGAATGTTAGGAGCCAACAGCACACCGTTTCCCTGTTCTTCCCATTCTAGAATCTACCATGGTGTATTAAAATGGTCCATTTAGGAGTGTGTGGCTGGCTCAGGCAGTGGAGCATGCAACTCTTGATCTTGGGATTGTGAGTTCAAGCCCCTCACTGGGTGTAGAGCTTACTTTAAAAAAATTGTCTATTTAATTGTCTGTCTCCCCTGTGAGTCTGTGAGGTCCATAAGGTTAATCTTGTTCACCACCATAATCCCCACCATCTAGCCCAGTTACCAGCACGTTATGGGTGCTGGATGAATGAGTGAATGAATAAGAGGTGTATCCTGCAGGTCCCCTACACAAACCTTCCCCTGTCTTGTTTCCTCACTGTTTCTCCAAGTACACCTTGTACTTTTTCACTTCCAAAAAAAAAAAAAAAAAAAAAGGAAGTCGAAGTTTTTGCTTGGCTTAAGGGGACAAGGTCAGAAAATGTCACCTTCTGAAATTGGAACTAATAGAATCAACATTGAATAGATGAGAGCAGCCATCTGCAAAATAATCCACTTTAAGGATTGGTTTGTAAATGTGGTACCAATGAGACAAGGGTGCTTCTCAGGTCTCTATGGTGACCAGCATGTTGCCACAGGCTGGAGATCTGCCAAATATAAAGAAAGTGATAATGTCAATCAGTTGTAATCTGATTGTTAAAGATAATGCTGTATAAGCAGGAGGGCCCTTGTCTACATGGGGTCTTGAAAAGACTTGAGCCAAAGAGCAACACATTTTCTGTGCTCGATCTTCAAGTGCTACCTGCAGCTCTTTACAGTTTACAAAGCACCTCCATGTGTTACCTCAGTGAATCTCCATGATGACCCCGTCGAGTGGACCTTATTCATCATTTTATATATGATAAAAATGAAATGCAGGGAGATGAATTGCCTTGCCCAAAATCCCCCCCCCCACTAACACTCACACCTTCACTAGACCCACAGAGCATGAGATGGCTATGAACCCAAGGAGAGAAATACCTCTCAGGCAGAGATAGAAAGTTCTTGCAGTGACCAGGTGTTCAACCCACTCACTTTGGTTCATTCTGATTCTGTGCTCAGGTTGCAGTTTTTAGCTATGAAGACGTTTGGCTCAGGGCCTTGGACTCCATGAAGGGAGTGGGGGGTGCTGGGAGAGAATTGCTGCCAGGCTGGTTTCCTGTTCATTCAGCAAACATTTATTGGACAACTATTGTGTGTCCAGAAGTGCTAAGAACATGGGATATAGTGGTGAATAAGACACAGAGCTCCTTGCCAAGCTGATGGCCTAATTACAGGAGTCTGATAAGTAATTACAGTAGTCCTTCCTTATTTCTGGGAGATATGTTCCAAGACTCCCCTGCCAGTGGAAGTCTGAAACCACAGGTAGTACTGAGCCTTTCTTCCTATACGTACCTATGATAAAGTTTAATTCATAAATACATTAAGAGATTAATAACAATAATTAGTAAATAGAACAATTATAACAGTATTCTGTTATGTTATGTTATGTTTTGTCAATGTGGTCTCTGTCTCCGAAAATATCTTATTGTACTGTACTCACTCTTCTTGTGATGTGAGATGTTAAAATGCCTACATGATGGCATGAAGTGAGGTGAATGATGTAAGCATTGTGACGTAGTGTTAGGCTACTTCTGACCTTCTGTTTTTATGTCGGAAGGAGGGCCATCTGCTTCTGGACCACAGTTGACCTTGGGTAACTGAAACCATAAAAAGCAAAACTGCACATATACATAAAAATATGGTATGATAGAAAAATGAGCACAGGGTGCTCTAGGGGCCCATCAAAGAGTCATCTACAGGGTCTCCGGGAGGGTCTGGGAAGGCTTCCCAGAAGAATCAATGCCTGAGCTGATACTGGAAGGGATTTAGCAATACAAAAAGAGGTTGGAGGAATCAGGATGGGGAGAGAAAAATTTAACTGGAAGACAGCAGGAGAACACTGGAGGGTGAGAGGGCACAACAACAAAAGGCAAGGGAAGAGCCATGGGGAGGTGGTTGTGAGAAGTGTGGCTGCAGAGATAATCAAAAAGCCAAATTAGTATAAGAATGACATCATAATAACAATGTATAGTACAATTTCCCAAGATCCAGGATGTTATTAATCATGATTATTAATCATCCATTGATGAAATCAATAAAAATTTATATGGCTGGTACCAACGACTTTATAATTCTAAGATCTGATTCGAAAGTCACTTATTAGAGCACCTCAGTGTGAGGCACAGATCTCAGGACACTACATGCACCCTCACAGCAATCCCGCTGTGTGGGATCTGTTATTGTCCTACTGTGCTAGTGAGAGAATTGCAGGTCAGAGAGATTAAGAGTGCACCAAAAGTCACATTGGCTGTCAGGTGGCTGGTTTGGCATCAGGACTGAGGTTTAATGTAGACTCCAGAGCCCATCCTGGAAAATGGCTTGCTCAATAGCAATCAGACATGGGGTGCGTGGGTGGCTCAATGCGTTAAGCATTGGACTCTTGATTTCAGCTCAGGTCCTGATCTCACCATTGGTGAGATCAACGCCTGAGTTGGGCTCCGTGCTGACTGTGTGGATCCGACTTGGGATTCTCTCTCTCCCTCTCTCCCTGCCCCTCCCATGCTCTCTCTCTCTTTCTCAAAATGAATAAAATATACTTAAAAAATAGCAATCAGGTATGTAAAGGAATTTTGACTTAACCCTAAGAGAAATAAATCATCAAAGGGCACAGAGGAGACACCCATATTTTGTTTTAAAACACTCATCCTAGTGAAGCATCTGGGTGGCTCAGTTGGCTAAGTGTCCAACTTCAGTTTAGGTCATATTCTCACGGTTCATAGGTTGGAGCCTCACATTGGGCTCTCTGCTTATTAGTGCAGAGCCCACTTCAGATCCTCTTTCTCCCTCTCTCTCTGCCCCTCCCCTACTCACACTCACGTGCTCTCCCTCTCTGTCTTTCAAAAATAATAAATGTTACAAAAAAACCTCACCCTGGCTGCAGGGTGAAGGATGAACTGGAAGGGGGAGAATAGAGGTAGAGAGGGCAAGGGAAGCCTTTTGCCTTTTACTTCCTCTCTCAGATAGTTGTGGCTTGGACTAGGGAGGTATCGGTGGGAATGAAGAGAAGGGAGTATATTCACGAGATATGTAGGGGGTAACATTGACAGGCCCTGGTGCCTGATGGGATATGGGAATTGAGGGCAAGAAAACATTCAGGATCACTCTTAGGGTTCTGGCTTAAACAAATGGATAAATGGCAGGGCCATTCCTCAAGAAGTGGATCACGGAAGGAGGAGAAGGTTCTGAGGAAGAAGACACCCACTGAGTTCACACCACAGGTGGAACGCAAAGTCCATAAGAGACACTAAGCTGGAGAGATGGTTCTACAGTTCAGGGTAGATATCTGGACCAGTCATCAAGATAAAGAAGGTGATCCAGTCATGGAGGGAGGAGGCCTCCCGGGCGTGCAGAATGAGAAAGGCAAGGGTGGATGTACACTACTGGTTGAGAGAGGATGAGTGAAAAGGCTCTGAAAGGCACTGCAAAGGGTCTGCTTGCTTTTTTTTAAATGTTTATTTTATGTATTTATTTTTAAATGTATTATTTATTTTTGAGAGAGAGAGAGAGAGAGCAGGGGAAGGCAGAGAGAAAGGGAGACACAGAATCTGAAGCAGGCTCCAGGCTCTGAATTGTCAGCACAGAGCACATGCAGGGTTTGAACCCATGAACCACAAGATCATGACCTGAGCTGAAATCAGATGCTTAACCAATTGAGCCACCCAGGAGTCCGTATTTTATCTATATTTGAGAGAGAAATAGAGAGCATGAGTGGGGCAGAGAGAGGGAGACAGAGGATCCAAAGTGGGCTCTGCACTGACAGTAGTGACCCCAATGTGGGGCTTGAACTCATGAACCATGAGCTCATGACCTGAGCCAAAGTCAGAGGCTCAACCTACTGAGCCACCCAGGTGCCCAGGTCTGCTTGCTTTTATGGGAGGAGAAAGCTGGCAGGCCTGAGACTGAGTTGAGACTTCAACTCTATGAGTAGAAAGGACCTTGGGAAGGTATTTAGTTCAATCCTCTCACTTAGAGATGCCTCCCCAAAGAGGGGCACTGGGCAGCACCATTGCTAGTTTGAACACTCATGCAATTTTCAGTAAGGATGAGGGCTTGGGGCTGCCTCTCTACCCATGGAGAGGGCTGCTGACCTATTACAGTTTCCAAATCCATATTCTCCAGGGCCCAAATGCTCAATCAAAATGCTTTAGGGCATTCAAAAAGCAGGAACACCAACAAAAGTGTTTGGGAAAAGAATATGATAGTTGATATCTCAAAGGACTCCATCGGAGTAGTCATCACTGGAAAAATCAGAACTTGGTTGGACTTTCTTCCCCTTTTTACAGTTTGGTATAATTTTTACTCTGAATCACCTAATGATAGTGGTAGCATTGAGTATGGAGCCGGGGGTGGGGGTCAATCCGTGTCTTTTCAGTACTCACAGCCTCTGAGTCATAGTCTCAGATAATTCCATTTGAGCCTTTCATCAAGCCTACAAAGGAGATGTCATTTATATTCTCCTTTGTAGAGGTGGAAAATAAGGATCAGAGAGATCAAGAACAGACGTGGGACTGGATCAGAACCCAGGCAGATGATGTCAGAGCCTCCCAAGCAGTGGGGGATTGATTGGTTCATGGTCCTGAAGGGGGGCATTCATTGGTATGGGCCTATTTATCCCATGTAAGAGGAATTCGTGCTTTTGTGCAAGAAGTAAAGCAGTAAGGGGGCTCTACTGGCAGGCCCCAGGCTGGGGGTATTTGGGCCAGAAGGCAAAGATGGCTCTCGAGGACTTTTGGAAAGGCCCTTCCTTGGAGGCCATATGTTTGCAATCACTGTGTGTATGGCCAGAGTTGGTGGGGGGGGGTAGGGGGGGAGGGCTGTCTTGGCCAGTGGCCAAGCCAGATGTTTATTGTGTGACTCCACATAGGATGGAGCTCAGTAAACCCTCGCCGTGCTGGAAATTTGTATGCCATAGTTATGACCAACTTCATTCCATAACTGAGAAGGTTTCAAAGGTCCCCTGGGCCAAGGCTGGTCCAAGGCAGAACCAGGGAGGTGGGAGGTTAGCCTCCCATTCCTTCACACCTCCTCATTGGGGCCCCTTTCTCTGCACATGACTTTATTTCCTCTACCCTCTCTCCATGCCCAAGTGCTCCCTGTCCTCCTGAAGCCTTTCCCACCCCAGGACTTCCACTAAGGCCTGCCTGGCCATTGGCTTCATTTTCCCGTAGTGTTGTGAAGGATGAGCCCCTTTGCCCCCATTTTTTTAAGTAACTCTACCCCCAATGTGGGACTCGAACTCTGGTCCCTGAGATCAAGAGTCTACTCTTGATCAAGACCATGCTCTATTGACTGAGCCAGCCAGGTGCCCCAGCCCTTTTCCACCTAACAAAACCCCAGTCATCTTTACAATCCCTCATCTTGGCTCTGTTCTGAAGCTTCTCCAACTTCCTCAGAAAGAAAAGGACAAGGAGGCAAGTGCTCAGGGAACTCCTACTCTGTGCCAGCTGTGGAACCTGGGGTTTTACATACCTCACCTCATTAAATCTTCACAACAGCCCTGTAAATTTCTACAGGTGAGGGAACCTGGATCCAGAGATGGCAAGCAACTTGCTCAGGGTCACACAGCAGATAAGGGCAGGAGTGTAGCTCAGTTTAACTCCTGAGTCTCTATGAATTTGAACTCTCTCTAGTTCAAACCACAATGCCTGTCCCAAGACATGTTCCCTCTTGATCACCTTCAGCTCCTGTCTTCTCATCCCACCACATGTCCAATCCATCAGCAAATCCCATTTGCTCTACCTTCAAAGTATATCCAGAATCCATCACTTCTCACCATCTCCACAGGTGCCACCCTGGTCTAAGTTCCCATCGTGTTTCACCTGGCTTACTGCAATCATACCCTAACTACTCTTTTGCCCCTAGCAGGGCACTTGCTTCACCCTTGCCCCTCACCATGCTTCCCACACACAGTCTATTCATCTATTCATTACACAGAAGCCAGAGGGATCCTATTGAAACACATGTCAGGGGCACCTGGGTGGCTCAGTTGGTTAAGCATCCGACTCTGGATTTTGGCTTAGGTTATGATCTCACAGTTTGTGAGTTTAAGCTCTATGTCTGGCTCCACCCACATCTTGAAGACACTGCTTGAGATTCTCTCCTTCTTTCTCTGCCCTCCCCTGCTCTCTCTATCTCTCAAAATAAATAAATAAACTTAAAAAATAAAAACACGTGCCAAATCATGCCATGTCTCCACTTCAAAATCCTGCAATGACTTTCATTTCACTTGTAATATCCATCCTTACATTGGCCTACATGGTCTGTGTGCTCTGTCTCTGCCTCTTTTCTAGCCCTTTCTCCCTTGCTCACTCTGCTCCAGCTGTACTAGGCTCACCGTTGTTCCTCCAACACAACAGATATGCTCTTGCCTCAGTGCCTTTGTATCTCCTGTTTCTTCTGCCTGGAATATTCTTGGAAATCCGTATGGCTTGCTGCCTCACTTCTTTCAAGTCTTCATTCAAATGGTACCTTCTCAGTGAGACTTTCACCATTACCCTGTTTAAATTTGCAACCCCTACCGCACCGACAAACATTTCATATTCCTACTCTCCTGTTTTATTTTTCTCCCTTGCTTGCACTTGTCAGCAACTGCAGCTGGGCCTCTCACTTAGCTGTGATGGTTCATTTTATGTGTCAACCTAATTGGGCCAGATAATTGGTTAAACATTATCTCCAGGTGTGTCTGCAAGGGTGTTTCTGGATGAGATTAACATTTGAATCTGTAGATGGAGAAAAGCAGATTGCCCTCCCCAGTGTGGGTGGGCTTCACTCAATCCACTGAAGGCCTGAATACAATAAAAGATTGAATAACAAAGAATTCTTTCTGCCTGACTCTCTTGGAGCTGGGACATTAGTCTCCTCCTGCCTTCGGGCTCAGACTGGAACTATATATACCATTGGCTCTCCCTGGACCTACGGCTCACCCAATGCATATTGTAGACCTCTCAGCCTCCAAAATTATTTTTTCTATAATTTTTTTTCTTGTGATGACTAATTTTGTTAACGTGTATTTATTTTTGAGGGAGAGAGAGAGTGCATGTATGAGCAAGCGGGGAGGGGCAGAGAGAGAAGGAGACCAAGGATCTGAAGCAGGCTCTATGCCAACAGCAGAAAGCCAGATGTGGGGCTTGAACTCATGAACCGAGAGATCATGACCTGTGCTGAAGTCGCACGCTTAATCAACTGAGCCACCCAAGTGCCCCCAGCCTCCAAAACTGTATGAAGTAATTCCTTACAGTAAATTTCATTATGTATGTGTACACATCTTATTGGTTCTGTTTCTTTCGAGAACCCGGACAAATACACCAACTAACAAACAGTATACTTTTATTACATTTTTAAAAGTTGTTGTCTCTCTCCACTCCAACGTTTTTGTCTGCTTTGTTCATTGCTGCTTTGTTTGCTTTGTTCATTGCTGTATCCTCTGCAAAATGCCTGGCATATAGTAGGTACTTAATACATACATGTTGAATGAATGATGGTCCTTATAATTGTATAATTGTACCTTTTTTCTTGTTTGTGTGTCTTGCTTTTTTTTTTTTTTTTTTTGTCTCCCAGGAGTCCGTGAGTCACTCCACCACAGGAACTGGCATTTGCATCCCCAATGCCAGGCAAAATGCCCACCACCAAAGTACCCAGTACGTAATGAATGAAATGCCTTGATATGATCCATCCAGAAGACCATTGAAGTTTCCAGAACCAAACAGGACAGAGCCCTTGCCAGTGTGAAATTCGGGAAGACCACCTCTCTTTTCCCCCATCCCTTCCTCAAATCCCAGCCTTGGCAAGGCAGCTGCCTTCTGCCTGGTGAGCCCGCCTGCCCTCCCTTCCTTGCCTCTTTCCTCCCTTCCCCCACCAAGCCCTCCTCACCCGCCTGGGTACAGGCGATTATCTGGGGGTGGTAATTATTGCGAGTAAATTGGAAGTTGTTTTGCACAGGGCTGTGTCTCACGCAGGTCGATTTGTATGCTTCCTGGGCACTTGTGACACTCCAGAGATGCCATAGCAACGGTCTCGGCGCCGCTGGGCTTACTGACGGCAGGAGATGAGGCGGGGGAGTGGTGTGTGCCGCGGGCACCGAGATGGCAGGCAGGACAGGGGGCACAGAGCTACAGGGAGCCGTCTCCTCTCTGAGCCTCGGTTTCCCCGTTGGTATCAGGGCAACAATAACTTTCACAGAGGCTGTCGTGGAGCAGAAATGAGATAATGGCTTGAACAGTTTGTAAAACTGAAAACCGAGGGCTGGCTATTCGTACAGTGACTATTCTTTTTCGTGGCATTGTCTTCTTTCCTACTTGGCCCCCGCCTTTCTGCAGCTCCCCCCTGCCCGCCTCGCCTCCGCCCTGAGCCAGTGCCTGCCAGATTCCCCCGCCGCAGGAGCGGGGTTCCTGCTGGCCCTCCTTTATTCGGCGCAAAAATCACTGCCCCTGGAACACCTTTTAGCGATGAGGCACACAGAGACACCGCCAGCTCATCCTGCGGGGGCCGAGCCACTGATTAAATTGTATTCACTCTGCCTTTCGGTCATTCAGATTGGCTGGGACGAGGCCAGCTGGAATTAGTGACAAATTTGAAGCAGAGAATATTGACAAAAGAAGGCCGTTTTATTGCTTGCAATGACACGCGATAATTCAAAGGAGGCTCCCCAGTGTTTCCAAGGAGAGCTTTAGTTAGACTTTTTTGCTAATTATTTGGATAGATGCAGACCACAAGTCCTTAAAATCAGTTTTGTTCCCTTCTCGTGCTGAAAAACAACCTTTCTTCTTTGATGGCCTCCTATCTCTTTAAATCTGAGATCCTGACCAGGAGAAGGCTTTAAAAACAAGAAAGCACTACTGAACAATTAATTCCTTACAAATACATATATTTTTAAGTTTATTTATTTATTTTAAGAGAGAGAGAGCGTGAGAGAGCACGAGCAGTTGAGGGGCAGAGAGAGAGGGGGAGAGAGAGAATCCCAAGTAGGCTCTACACTCTCAGCCCAGAGCCCAACTCTGGGGTGGAACTCAGGAACCCTGAGATCATGACCTGAGCCGAAATCGAGAGTCAGAGGCTTAACTGACTGAGCCACCCAGTCACTCCCCCTTCCAAATACTTTTAAGCACCTACTATGCATCAGAACTAAGGTGGTTACTAGAGATAAAGATATGGAGCTAATGTTCCTAGAGGAGAAACAAATAATATGGAAGTAAGACAGAAGGAGATACTTTTCAATAGTAGTAAGGGCACTAGGAGCACCTGGGTGGCTCAGTCAGTTAAGCTTCTGAGTTTTTAAAAAAAATTTTTTTAATGTTTATTTATTTTTGAGAGACAGAGTGTGAGTGGGGAAGGAGCAGAGAGAGAGGGAGACACAGCATCCGAAGCAGGCTCCAGGCTCCAAGTTGACAGCACAGAGCCCGACATGGGGCCAGAACTCACGAGCTGTGAGATCATGACCTGAGCCGAAGTCGGAAGCTAAACCTACTGAGCCACCCAAGTGCCCCAGCTTCTGATTTCAGCTTTGGTCATGATCTCACAGTTTGTGAGATAGGATCTTGAATCAGGCTCGATGTTAATGGCATGGAACCTGCTTGGGATTCTCTTTCTCCCTATCTACTCTTCCCCTGCTTATACACATACTTTCTCTCTTCTTTCTCTCTCTCTCAAAGTAAATAAATAAACATTAAAACATAGTAAGAGGACTAAAGGACATAAACAGGATGAGGGAGGTGGGGTAGTTACTTTAGAGAAGATGGGTCAGGTCAGGAAAGGTCTCACAGGAGAGATAGCTGAGATCTAGATGATAAGAAGGAGCCAGCCATGGTAAGATTTTAGGGAAAAGTGTTCCTGGTAGAAATAACAGCAAATGCAAAGTCCCTGTAGTGGAAATGGGCTTGGTTGTTTGAAGAAGACAAAGAAAGCCAATGCGGTTGAGGTGAAATGAACAAACAAGGTGAGATTTAGATGGGTCAGGTTACTTGGGACTTACAGGCCATGGTAAGGAGTTTGGATGGTATTTTCAGTGCATCATGAACTCATGAAAGATTCTAAGCAAAGGAGTGATGTGATCTGGTTTCTATTTTTAAAAAAGATTATTGGATGCTGTTTGAAGAATAAATTAGATTACCTTAATAAGAAAAATGGACTGGGAGACAAGAATGGGAGTAGGGAGGCCAATTAGAAAGCCATTGGTAAATGCCTGGTGGCTTATACTTGGGTGCTTGCAATTGGGTGGGGAAAAGTGGAGAGATTCAGGATGTATTTTGGAGATGGAGCCTGTAGGGCTTGGTGATGGATTGGATGAGGGACAGAGAAGAGACAACATTTCTAGTTTCTAGGTTTGGGGCTTGAGCAACTGGGTGGATGGTGATGCCATTTATAGAGATGGAAAAGACTGGAGCAGATCAGAGTTGAGGGTGGGTTGGGAACCCATACTTTTGGATTTTTTCAGTATGAGATGTCAGGGAGGTCTTGATACAGGAGTCTGGGGCTCGAGCGAGAGGTTTGGACCTGAGAAAGACATTTGGGAGTCCTTAATATTTGGTAAAGAGTTCTCAGGATTCTTGGTGACTTGACTTGTTCAAAGCCAACCCTACACTAGAACAGATAACTGCCCTGGGGCAGGGGGATATCTGCCTCCCTCTCTACCTCCAAAAGGACACCCTCATTCTTAACTTGACTTGTCTCAGTGAAGACCTACTCTTCAGGGAAATGCAAAATAAAACTTTTTAATAATCAGAAGGGTGAGGATCAAAAGGTTGGAAAACACTGTTACCAAAGGTGTGGGGCAACAGGCATCCTCATATATTGTTGATAGGAATGTAAATTCGCTCATCCCTGATGGAAGGCAATTTAGCAGCTTCTATCAAAATGAGAGACACATACCCTGAGATCCCAACAATTCCACCTTTAGGAAATTATCCTACAGATATACTCACACATATTCACAAAAATGCATGTGCTGGGATATTTACTGCCACAATGTTTGCAATAGCAAAAGATTGGAGGGGCACCTGGGTGGTTCACTCGGTTGAGCATCCAAGTCTTGATTTTAGTTCAGGTCATGATCCCAGGGTTATGGGATCGAGCCCTGAGTCAGGCTCTGCGCAAAGCATGGAGCCTGCTTGAGATTCTCTCTCTCTCTCTCTCTCTCTCTCTCTCTCTCTCTTCTCTCTCTCTCTCTCTCTCTCTCTCCCTCTGCCCTACTTGCACTCTCTCTAAAATAAAAAAATAAAATAAAATAAAATATTGGAAAAATATCCACCAGCAGGGGACAGGTCAAATAAATTAAGGTACACTCTTACAATAGAATATAGGCAGCCATTAAAAGTAAGGAAGACCTTTAATTTTTTTTTATTTTTTAAATTGACATGAAATTCACATAATATTACATTCACTGGTTTAACCATTTTAAAGTGTAAAATTCAGTGTTTATATGTATTGATGTGAAACATCCTCTGAGACCTATTGTAAGTGCCTATTCCCACTCACTCATTCCCACCTGTCTACCTCTGCTGGTGATCCTAGGAGGGACTTTGTTCGATGGGCACCTTTGAAATGTCTCCCTGACATAGGAGACTGATTCTGTTCCTAGGGAAGATGGTGGGAATATTAATCAATGGTTCTCAGAACAGCTGCACATTAGCACCACCTGGGGAGATTAAAAAAATGTCCTTGCCCAGGTCCCACTTCTAGAGGTTTTGATTTAATTAGTCAGAGGTGGGGCCTGGATATGATTCTTTATTTTTATTTTTATTTATTTATTTTTAATTTTTTAACGTTTATTTATTTTTGAGAGACATAGAGACAGAGCGTGAGCAGGGGAAGGGCAGAGAGAGAGGGAGACACAGAATCCGAAGCAGGCTCTAGGCTCTGATGAGCCGTCAGCACAGAACCCGATGTGGGGCCCGAACTCACAGACAGTGAGATCATGACCTGAGCTGAAGTCAGCCGCTTAACCAACTGAGCCACCCAGGCATCCCTGGACATGATTTTTTAATTGGAGGCATAATTTACACAAAGTACAATGCATAGGTCTTTAGTGTATAGTTCAATGAATTGTGATACTTGTGGGCAGTGTGTAACCGCTGCCTCAATAAAAACATAGACCATTTCCACTGTCCTAGTCAATGCCCACACCCTTGCCAGAGGAAACCACCTTTCTTATTTCTATCATAGATTCATTTTAATTGTTCTTGAATCGCCTGTAAGTGGAACTGAATACAATGTAACATTTTGGGATTGGCTTCTTTCACTTAGCACAATGCCTTTGAGATTCATCCAAATTGTTGCACTGATCAGTAGTTCATCAGTAGTAGTCTCTTCCATTGATGAATGGTATTCCCTTGTGTGGATACACCAAAGTTTGTTTAGCCATTCACACATCCAGGGACATTTGGGTTGTCTCAATCTTTATTCTATAGAGATATGCATTAATTTCTCTTGGGTTGGAATTCCTGGATTTACGTAGAAATTTATTTGAAACCATCAGTTTCCCAAAATTCTTGTACCAATTACACTCCTACCAACAAAATATGAGAGTTATAGTTGTTCCACATCTTTACCAACACTTTGTATTGTCTGTCTTTTTAATTATAGTGATTCTCATGGGTACATAGTGGTATCTCGTTGTGATTTTAAACTGCATTTCCCTAATGACTATGTTGGTCATCTTTTCATTTGCTCATCAATCATTCATATATCCTGTCCAATGCGGTGTCTGTTTGAGTCTTTTGCCTGTATTTTTAGGTTGTCATTTTATTATTGATTTGTAGGGGCTCTCTATATATTCCGGATACTATATTTTTGTCAGATACATATATCGCAAAAACAGTTATTAAAAGATCTCCAGTGATTCTAACATGAATCTAGGGTTGAGCACCACTGATACACTAATGATAAGCCCCAGAAGGTTCCCAAATATGCCCCCTGGCAACTACATCTGATGACTGGTTCTTCAATCCATGTGAACGCACATGGCTGTGGGGATTTGGGGAGTTAGGGGTGCCTTGTCAGTCTTCCTCCTGTGGATCTGTTTGGCTTCTTGGATTGGTTCATTCATCTGAACTATTCTCTTACCCTCTGATGTGAGACTGTAAGTCTTTTATTGTCACCACCCTAAAATTTTCATAAAAGTATGAAACTTGACCTTATTTCCTGACCCATTCCGACTGCCTGGATATGGTGTATGTCAAAGGCCAAAGACATGTTTTCTTCTGGATGGAGCAAGCTATGTCCTTCCCAGGCATAGAAGGAGTGTGACTTTCTGGATCCCCTCACAGCCATTGTCCTCAGGCTGCCTACCTGTCCACCAAAAGAGAGAATCATCTTCTAGTAGCCTTGGGAACAATTCATCAAGGGTCTGGAAGTTGATGGCCTGGTCCTGGTCTCTTTGAAGCTGCTGTGTACTTGCTGCATGACTTTGTGTAAAGCAGTTAACCCATGTGAGCCTTTGTTGCTGTGACTGGTAAAGGAGAACAGCAATTTCTTGCTTGTTGTGGGGAAATTGCCTGGCATAAAGTAGGCGTTCACAAAGTCATCAGTTCCCTCGAAAGGAGAGCTGGGAAGGCTTGGCTCTAAGAGCAGTGCAGCTGGGCTGTGAGAGGATCTCTCTGCTTGGGGACTTGCCATGCCCTCAGTGTGCCCTGGTGTCATGTATCTGCCCCTTCCCTCCACACATAGTCTAGAAGGCCTAGACTGGCCAAGTTCCTTCCTGCTGTGTCGTCCTCACCCTGCCATTCTTGGCTAATTTGAACAGAGCATTCAACGAGGGCCCCTAGGCTCTTTAAACTCACAGCAGATGGCTGGGAAGCCAATTTTCTGGGACATACAGTTCCTGACTCAGATCTGGGCACGGGGCCAAGGCCTTCAAGGGCTGTAAAAAATGTAACCTTCAGCCTCCCCTCAAGAGCTTGTAGTTTCTACTGTCTCTTTTAGTGCCTAAGAGGAAGAGCAAAGGGCCACAAAGGTTAAGATTAGGTGCCCACAGGAGTCCCTTCTTGGGCTGGCACCAGGGAGGAGCTTTGACTTTCACTTTTAGGATAGGTGCTCATGTCATGTAGGGAGGGTTTCTCTGCTGCTGCAGGAAGAAGATGTGGTAGCTGAGGAGGAGGTCATGCGAGCTTCCAGAAATACTCTTGACTTGGGGAACAAGTATGTACAGGTCATCTGGAGAGTCCACCAACACTGGCTGGAGCCCATTTATTTCACAGCCAAACATGGGTGGCTTTCTCCCAGCACAAGATTTGGGAAGAGAATAGAAAGGGAGTATCCCATTACTGGGTGTAATTCAGATTTCTCTGTGCTATTTTCAAGTCCATCTTGAGGCGGGTTTAAGACAGAGACAGGCACAGTGCTGGCAAGAAGTGTGGCTGGGATGGGCATGTTTGGACCTCCCTTCTTCCTTGGTTTCTGGTCCCCACAAATGTTTTGGATGTATCATTATTACCCACAGCTTCATTATAGCTCTCCAACATGGTGCCTATTGCTCACCTTTGAGATTAGTAAATTGACAAATTCATCCATCCATACATACATCCATATACCCATACATCCATCCAACAAATAATTTGCTTCTTAGCTACTATATGCAGGTACTGTGCTAAGGTCTGTAAAGCTATAACTGTGAAAAAGCTAGATCTGTCCTTCACAGAGCTCACATGATCATGGGCGAGCCAGAGGTAACTGGACAGTCACATTCCATGGACTAAATCCAATAATAAAGGCAGGGCATGTCACATTGTGTCACAGAGGATGACTGTTGGGAAGGATTTTGGAAGGTCCCTGGAAGAAGGGAGACTTGAGCTGAGAGCCAAGGAGTGAATAGGAGATAGTGAGACAAAAAGGAAGGGAAGAAAGTCCAGGCAGAGGAAACAGCATGTGCGGCAAGATTTGAGTGAGTGGAAGTGGTTCAGTTTGAGAAGAGCGATGTATGTATGTGTGTGTATGTGCATGAGAGTGTGTGTGTGCTCATGTCATATGGAGAAGTGAGTCGTAAGGCAGGAAGAGCAGTCAGAGGCCAGATCAAGAAGGCTTGAAAGCCATGCTGAGGAGGCAGATGTGATTTTGAGGGCAAGGGGGAGGCTTCAAAGGGCTTAGACAGGGCCATGACATGATCAGATTGGTGTTTTTGAAAGATCACTCTGGTTTCTGGGTGCAGAAACAGTGGAGAGCAGGAACAAATAAAAGCAGGAAGTCAGGAATCTATTGAAGTGAGGCAGGTGAGAGATGACAGTGTCAAAGACCAGAATAGTGGCAGAGGAGATGAAGAGAAGTGTTTGGGTTTGGGATGTATTTTGGAGGTAGAGCCAACAAGACGATTTGGTGAATTGGAAAGATGCCTCCCAGTTTCTGACTTGAACAATCAGGAGGAGGGGTTGGTAATGCTGTTCATGGAAGTGAGGAATATTGAGGGAACAGGTCTAGGGGAAGGTGGGAGATGAGTTCAGTGTCATGTTGAAGTTGAGCTTCCAGGAAGATATGTCCTGTAGCCAGTTGGCCATCTAGGACCGAAACTCAGGAGAAAAGATGAGGCAATAGACAAAATTGTGAGGTTTCGGGAGTGGATGAGGTAACCCAAAGGGAGTGGAGTGAAGGAGGCCACATTTTATGCAGCGGCACTGTCCTGTCAAATGATTCCCTACCCTTTGATGCCTGCCTACTTCAGCTCAAACCCTAGGAGGCAGGTTTAGGAGTCACTTACCAAAGACTGCAATTTAGTGCAAAGACCCTACAGATAATCCTAACTCTTGGCTCCCTCTTTCCCCTTAGCTTCTGTCATTTCCACAGCATCTGGGACTGACTTGCCTAGCTTCCAGTAAGAATTTATCCAGTGGGGGACCAGGCCAGCTGCCATTCTTAGGAAACTGGGTTTCTGGCTCCCCCTGCTGGCAGAGCTGGAGATGACTCACAGCTGGGCCACTGAGCTGGAAAGCACCCTCCCCTCACCTCAAAAGAGAAAAGACATCTGCCCCAGTATTCTTCTCCAACTCCCCACTCCATCCCACCAAATCCCATCCACTTTAGAACCTTGCTAGAAATAGCGGGATAAAATCCTAATTAGGTATCTGGGAATCACAGATTAAATTCTCCCTGTTTCCAAGTTACTTCTCTTTTCTGCTTCAATCTCACTCTTGGTCTCCTTGTCCATGAGGATCCCATCTGGTTATTTCTACCTATCTCCAAAAATACTCTCTTCCATTCTGAGTCTGCATGAGCAGCATTTTGCTAACACCCATTTGGCCTCCCTCCTCTTCAGATGCAGGAAACCCATGGTCTGTGCTGGAAAGAGTACTGAGCTGGGAGTCAAGGAACCTAGGGTGAGTCCTGTTTCTGCCACTGATTCAGAGTGTAGCCTTGGACCAGTCACTTCCTTCTTTCCCAGTGTCAGTTCCCTCACCTGCGACATTGAACTGGACTCCAAAAAACCTTTCCAACTCTCACATCCTACGCTTTGCTCCAACCACCTTACCCCTTTTCAGTTCTTCATGTGCATCAAGCTCTCTCCTGCTTCAGGACCTTTGGTCCTGCTCTTCCCTCTGCCTGAAAATCTCTTCCCTTCCCTTTTCACTTCTCCTTATCCTTTAGCTCTCAGCTCAGATGTTACTTCCTCAGAAAAACCTTCCCAGCTCCTTCAGACGGGGTCAGGTACCTTATCACATGCTCTCAGAATTCCTTGGAGCTCTCTTTCTGTGCCCTCATCATGGTTTGTGATTTTCCACATGCTTGCATGATTATTATTTCAAGTCCCCCCCCCAAATCCCCAAACTTAAAACTCTTTGATAGTAAGAACTGGTCTGTTTTCCTCACCACTGTATCCCAACACCCAGATGCTTGCCTGGCCATCTTGTAAAGGGTCAACGCATATTTATTAAATACATGAATAAGTAAATGGATGAATAAACCCTTATCTTCACCTATCAGATGCTTTCTATATCTAACTAGCATAATGCCTAAGAGCAAAAAGTTGAAAGTCAGAGTGCCTGGGTTTGGAGCCCAGCTTTACCACTCACGAACTGTGTAAGTTGGTAGAAGTTATTCTATCTTTCTATGCATCAGTTTCCTTATCGATAAAGCGTGGATAATAATAGCATACTCTACCTAACAAGGTTGTTGTGAGGATGAAAAGACTTAATATGTGTAAACTGTGGAACAAGGCTTGGCACTCAAGTGCTATATTAGTAATAGCTATTGTTCTTAGTCTGCCTCATCCATCTCTCCATTTACCCATTCTGAGCTCCCCCACAAGGCCTCATTATCTTATTTCCGGTCTTTGAGTACTGGTGACTCAGTGTTATTTGCAGATTAGATAGAAAGGTTTGTTTTTTTTTTAATTTTTATTATGGAAAATTTCGAACAGGCAGAGCAGAGAGAAGAGGATAATGAACCTCTGTAACAAGCTTCAACAATAATCAACATTTTGCCAGTGTATGTTCATCTTTCCCCCTCCTCATCTTTTTCCTTTCTGGAGTATTTTAATACAAACTCCAGATGTCATATAATTTTATCTGAAAACACTCCATTAAGCATCTCTGGCAGATAAGGACTTTAAAAAATACAATAATACCATTGGCACACTTTAAAAATTAAAAATAATTAGGGATGGCTTTTGAAACTCCATTCCCTTGGGGGAAGCTGGGGGAATGGGAGCCCTCACTCTGGGAGCAGATATGAAATGAGGAACAGTCAAGAGAATTAATATGAAGTACTGTGAACAGGGTCTGATACATAAACAAGATATAGTAATAACTGTTATTTTGATTCATGTCCATTTTCTCCCCTTATCCACCCTAAATCTTCCCCAACCCCTCTCTTATTTCTGGTCTATGAGCGTGTGTTACCCTTTAGAAAGGAGGACTAGGAGTCCAGAGTGATGAGTTTCCTGGGTCACTGGCACCCCTTGGTGAGAGGCGGGACTCCAGAAGGCACTGAGAAGGGCCCAAAGGTAGTGACTATAGGACTGAGGGGGAGGGAAAGAGAGCTAGAGGACTTAGTGGGTTTTAAAGAAGGGAGAGTCCTTGGGGCGCCTGGGTGGCTCAGTCACTTAAGTGTCCAACTCTTGGTTTCAGCTCAGATCATGATCTCACAGTTTGTGAGTTCCAGCCCCACATCAGGCTCTGTGCTGATGGTACAAAGCCTGCTTGGGATTCTCTCTCTCTCTCTCTCTCTCTCCCCCTCTCTCTCTCTTTCCAAAGAAATAAATAAACTTTAACAAAAAAGAAGGAGGAGTCCTGTGGCTGTGTGAGAATGGTACTGAGAAAAATCCAGTAACCTAAGGGCAGGCAAGCAGGAAGCCTGGTCCTTTCTTCCCAATATTCAGAGCCTGTGGGGATTATTGACAGCTAGGAAGCAGGGAGACGGGAGCCTGGGTCCTGAGGGAGTTCCTTCTAGCTTTTCTCCACTTCCCACAGAAAGGCAGCTGTCTGAGACAGTAACCCGGATTTTGCTTTGCTTCATTTTGAGTTCTCAACTGTTCCAAAGATACTTAATAGATGATGGTAGATGCTGAGCCAAAGCATAACTGGACATGGCCTTCCCCAGACAGGCGATGAAGATTTTTGTGCTCCTATCTCTTTTTTCCTTTCTATGGAATTCTTCCCACCAGCTCTTCTTCTCATCACTCTCCTACTTTGGGTACCCAGAACACCTGTGCACTCAACCCACCCCAATCCAAACTTGCCTCCAGGGAAAGAAGTGATTCGAACACTTCAACAGCAGGATAAACAAGCTCTTTCACAAACTGGCTTTCAACTACCTCATTAACCTCATTTCCCACTACTCTCCTCTTTCCCGCAATAGGCAGTGGACACAGTGAATGAGCACGGATTTTTCCATACAGACCTGGTATTGAATTCTGGCTCTGCTATTTCCCAGTTCTGGAACCTTAGGCAAAGTCACTTTCTGTCACTGAGCCTCAGTTTTCATGTCTGATAACGGCGATAGTAGTAATATACTAAAAGCCCTCTTAACAGAAGGCTTAATGCTATATGAAAATATGAATTAAAGTCATGTGAACCAGGAAAATATCCCATATTCTCCTTTTAGAAGATCCCTTTTTAAACTCCTACTGATCTATGACATTTACAAAAAGCTTAAAATCTTCTGGAATTTTGTGAGCGTGACTGGGTCAATAGGTGAGTTTTCAAATACTGAATGTTAATCAGTGCCTTGAAGAATCACAATGTCCATGTTTTCATTGCTGTATGAACAAGGACAATTTTCGTTGGCCCACAGCCTCCGAGGATCGTCCAAGCAAGCCACTTAAACTCATCGCGTTTCCTGCCCCAAGTTCTGAGCTCTGCCTTTGAAAATGATGGCATCCTAGTAGGAGCTTCTAAAGAAATGGTGTCCAAGGGCACCTGGGTGGCTCAGTTGGTTAAGCGGCCGACTTTGGCTCAGGTCATGATTTCACGGTCTGTGGGTTTGAGCCCCGCGTCAGGCTCTGTGTTGACAGCTCAGAGCCTGGAGCCTGCTTCAGATTCTGTATCTCCCTCTCTCTCTGCCCTTCCCCTGCTCATACTCTGTCTCTATATCTCTCAAAAATAAAGAAACGTTAAAAAAAATCTTAAAAAAAAAAAAAAAAAGAAATGGTGACTATACGTTACAGCACGACTTTTTAAATTTTTTTTAGCACTACTTATTTCTTAAATGAGAGCTTTGGCTTGGCTCTTGAAGACCCTTCTTTAATGTGAGTTTAAGTCACGGGGACCATGCCTCCCAGGGTGTTTGAATTCAAAGCATGCTCAATGCCAGGCAACGGCAGGCATGGAATGAAGGGTATTTGGGGGAACAGGCTATGGAGAGGTCTCTAGGGGCCACTAAAATGACCGAGATCATATCAGGCATTTTACTTCACTCACGAGGATAGCTAGCACACGCACATGCACGAATGTGCTGAAGCGCGGCTTGGACAGAATTGAAAATATGAGAGACAAGAAGACACCCCCCGCCTCCCCGCGCTACCTTGGGGCTGGGACCGCCTCTTAGCTCCAGCGCTCTTAGGCGCAGGCGCGCGACCTTCGCGGGCGGGCTCCGGCGGTGGCGCGGAGAGCAGCGCTGCCGATTGGCCAGCCACGAGGTCGACTGTTGCCCTGCCCCGCCTCCCGGTGCAAGGCGCATGCGCAGGTCGGGAGCGAGCGAAATTTGATCGCCGGCTGAGATACCTGGAATCTAAGCTGAGGATCATGGAGGCGTCCCGAGGGTCTGCGGAAGCCGCGGCCTTAAGCCCCGAGCAGGCTGCCAGTTACCTGAGGTATGTCTGGGCCGCTGGGCGGGTCTAGCTCGCAGGCTCTGGCTGGGAGTGGGAGTGGGAAGCCCTCGGACCCTCTCAGGGGCCCAGGCTGCTGAGGTGGAGCCTTGTGAGACGCGCCCTTGCGTTCTCGGACTAGGGCGTGGGAATCTGCTCAGATTTCTAAAACCTGGGGAGCTTCCCGGTGCCCACTTCTTTGGTCAGATAGCTCTCTAGTATGAACTCCTTAAAAGCCAGAATTTCCACTGATCAAGCCTTTCTTGAGTCTTGCCAGTCTACCAAACACCAGGCCTAGGGGATACAGAAAAAAGTGAAATACTAACCCTGCCCCTCACACTGCTTATAATTTGGTAGTGGAAAGGGATAGATAAACCAATCATCGCTATAATGTTCGATGAATGCTGTAAGAGGTACAACGTGCAAGGCATGGTATGGGCTTAAAGGAGTAAATTGGCCAACTACAGGGCCGGCCTCACAAGAGGAGACACTTGTGTTCAATAAGTAAGCGTTCAGCATAGGGCTAAGGGTGGGGGACATGGTGATGTGAGAATGAGATTTAAACTTTTTTAAAAAGTTGTGATAAAATACATGCAGTGTAACTTAACCATTCTTAAGTATACAGTTCAGTAGTATTAAATACATTAATACTGTTGTTAGAGCAGCACCACCATCCACCTCCAGAACTCTTCATCTTGGAAAACCAAAACTTTCTATTAAATAACTCCTCCCTCCCGTCTCCCCAGCCCCTGGCAACCATAATTCTACTTTCTGTCCCGGTGCATTTAACACCAGCGGTCTCATACAAGGGGCATCATACTGTATTTGTCTTTATGTGACGGGTCTATTTCACGGAGCATACTTTCATCAGAGTTCATTAGTATTGTGTCATGTGACAGGATTTCCTTCCTTTTTAGGATGGGATAATATTCCATCATGTACACATACCACATTTTGTTTATCCATGTATCTGTTGATGGACACTTGGGTTGCTTTTACCTCTTTTTTTTTATATAAAAATTTTTTTTTAACGTTTAGTTTTGAGAGACAGAGCGTTGAGCAGGGGAGAGGCAGAGAGAGAGAGAGAGGCAGACGCAGAATCTGAAGCAGGCTCCAGGCTCTGAGCCATCAGCACAGAGCCCGACGCGGGGCTTGAACTCACAGACCGTGAGATCATGACCTGAGCTGAAATCGGCCGCGTAACCCACTGAGCCACCCAGGCGCCCCTGCTTTCACCTCTTGACTATTGTGAACAGAGCTGACTTTGAACATGGGTGTGCAAATCTCTCTTTGAGATCCTGCTTTCAATTCTTTTGGATATCTAGCCAGAGGTGGGATTGCTGGATCCCAGGGTAATTTTATTATTAATTTTTTGAGGAACTGCCATATAGTCTTTTACTGCAGCTGCATCATTTTACATTCCCTCCAGCAGTGTGCAAGGGCTCCAGTGTCTCTATATTCTCACCACCACTTGCTATTTTCTGGTTTTGTTGTGGTTGTTGTTACTAGCCATCCTAATGATAACGAAGTGGTTGGGATTTTGATTTGCATTTCTCTAATGATTAGTGATGTCGAGCATCTTTTCATGTGCTTATTGGCCATTTGTAGATCTTCTTTGGAGAAATGTCCATTCAAATCCTTTGCCCATTTTTAGTCAGGTGGGTTTTTTCTTCACATATTTTGGGTATTGACTCCTTATCAGATATGATTTGCAGATCTTTTCTCCCATTCTGTAGGTTGCCTTTTCAGTCTGTTGGTAGTGTCCTTTGATGCACAGAAGATTTAAATTTTGATGTTTTACAAACAAATAAATTGGGCCAGTGAAATAGTTCTGTCTTCTTTTCAAAAAAAGAATGTTTTAAGGCTGTTAAAAGCTAAAAGGTCCTACCGAGGAGTAAAATCACATCTTTACACTAAGTTACATGATGTTCTTAATGAAGATTTGGGGAAAACAGGAGCAGTGTGGTGTGGTAGAGTATTAGCTTTGGAGTTGGGCCATTTGGGGTTCAGATTATAGTTCTGCCATCTGCTAGCTGGGAAATCTTAAGCGAGTCATTTGACTGTTCTGAGCCTCAATGTTCTCATCTGAAAAATGGGGATAGTAAGGCTTAAGCCATTTAACCCCCTTCCTTCCTTTCCCTGAGCAAGCAAGTGCCCGGATTTCTCCAACACTGCCTCTTACACAG
Source organism: Paguma larvata (assembly GCA_030068075.1). NCBI lineage: Eukaryota > Metazoa > Chordata > Mammalia > Carnivora > Viverridae > Paguma > Paguma larvata. The sequence continues at coordinate 55,130,214 of CM057830.1, read as the reverse complement.
GCACCTGTCTCTTCTTTGCTCTCATGTGCTTTTTCCTGAACATTCCCCAACTCCCCTGCACCCCTCAACGCTCAGCCCTTCTCTCACAGTCAGCATCTTCTGCCCTCACAGTCCCCTGCCTCTCATGACCCCTCAACTCACAATCTCTTTTTTCTCCTAATCTTTCCCCTCTTCCAAATCCAACCTACACCAAAGCCCCCTCGTACAAAGCATCACCTTATCTGCTTTCTTCACTGCTGCTAGTCCTCCTTGGCACACTCTGCTCACACATGTCTGTCTCTCTTCCTTCCTATCTCCTCTACTCTTGCCATCCCACCTTCTTCATCTCTCTGCCCCTCCTGCCTAAGAGCTGAAAGAAAACTTTGAAACTTGCTGTTACACATTCTCTGCACCCGTATTTTCTTTTTCACACACATCTTCTGTCAGACGAAGTGACTCTGTCGCACCCTCTCGGTGCCTGTCATGCCTATCCCCCAGCTCCTCTCTTGCCCATAGTCCTCCTCTCCCCCCTCTGTCCTGTCTCTTCCTGTTCCGCATCATCTCTTCCTCTGTCACCCACCTTTGTTACTCACTCTCCCTCTCTGGCACTCATATTTTCTTGCTTCCTCTCCTGTACTCTGTCACCCACCACATCCTTCTCTCTGTTGCCCCCCCTTCTCTCTCCTTCTGTCACCCATCTGTCAACACTGTCCTCTTCCTGCTCACACCGTCATCCATTCTGTCTCATCCAGTTACTCTTCCATCCCACCCTCTTTCTGTGTCTGTCATCTTACCCACTGTTGCCCCTTCACTCCTTTCTCTGTCACCCATGACATCTGTCCCCCACTCTCTACCTCTGTTACCCATTCTCTGTTACCCGCCTTGTCATTCACTTTCCTTCTCTGTCACCCATTCTTTCGTTCTGTCACCTACCCTCTTTTTCTCTCTGTCGCTGTATCCTGGGTCCAGTCAGGAGGTAGAAACCATATAGCATATTAAAACAGGAATTTTAATATAAAGAATTATTAAACTGATAAATGAGTGACTATAAGAAATACCAAAACTCCATATAGTGTCCTTGGGCTAAGGGGGAGTACCTAAGGAAGGACAAACTTAAAAGGGGATCCTCTCCCCAAGGCTGAGGTTCAGACCTCATTGGAGAAGGTATAATTCAGTCCACTGTGTAGCAGAGAAATGCTCTGGTTGGTCTGAGTCCCCTGGGCCAGCAGGAAGCAACCTTCTGGAGTGTATGTGGTGAGCAGGCTATCAGCAACTCTGGGCGGGTGCACACAGAAAGAGGTGGGGGCCCAGGGCACAGGCGAGTCGCTGGGGGAGCTGGTTTCTATGTGAGAGGGCTACAAGAAGGTTATTGCCAGGCCAGGTGGAGGCTTCAAGGTCATTGAGGGATGGAGTGTTTTGGGTGTGTGGTTGTGGGCTACTCTCTTGTCCCCCTGTGCTGCAGCAGCCGGCAACTTCAGGAGAGCCCCTTCCTCCTGCAACGTCCCTCAGGTGCCCTCTACTGAGAAAGATTAACATCGTATTCGCTGTAAAGGAGATATGCTTAAGGAATTCTGTCCATTATCACAGAAAGGGTATTGAGGGGTGAATTTGGAACTCAGAGGCAGTAAATGATGACTGGTAGAGTCAGCCACCCTCTGCTTAGCTCTGTCACCCACCCTCTCTCTCATGTTGCCCACCTTTTGTCTCTCACTGTCATGTCACTTGCTCTCCCTGTGTCACTATATTTGAATGGTATCTATGTTGTCCATACTCTCTTGCTGTCACCTGTCTGCTGCTCTCTTTCTCTATTCTCTGTGTCACCCACTTTCTCCTGTCACTCAAACTGCTTTTGTCAAGGTCACTAATAATTTAATAAGTCTAATAGTCACTTTGTAATCCTCATCCTCCTTGACTTACCAGCAGTATTTGACAGTGTTGATCACTCTCCATGAGACACTTGATTCATTTGATTCATTTGGCTTCCAGGACTCCTCACTGTCCTGATTTTCTTTTTCTTTTTCTTTTTTAAGATTATTTATTTATTTTGAGAAAGATCGAGAGAATGTGAGTGGATGAGGGGCAGAGAAAGAGGGAGAATCTCAAACAGGCTCTGCGCTGTCAGCACAGAGCCTATGTGGGGCTAGAACTCATGAAACCATGATACATCATGACCCGAGCTGAAATCAAGAGTTGGACGCCCAACCGACTGAGCTACCCAGGTGCCCCTCTCCTGATTTTCTTTTTACCTTACTGGTTGCTGCTTCTCAGATTCTGCTGATTCCTCTTCATATCCTTGCTTTTTTCATCTAACATACTTTAAATTCTCAGACATCGTCTAATTTCATCCTTAAATACTTCAGTGCTGCATCTCTTTTTAAAAAGAACACATTCTTACAAAACCGTTATAATGTATCACGTAACAAAAGCTAATTCCTTGATATCAGCTAATACACAGTCCATATTCACAATTTTCAGTGGTCTTTAGTCTTTTTATAATTTGTTTGTTTGAATTAGGATCCAAAGAAGGTCCACACACTGCATTTGCTAATATTTCTTAAGTTTTTTACTCTAGGGGTGCCTGGGTGGCTCAGTCCGTTAAACGTCTGACTCTTGATTTTGGCTCAGGTTATGATCTCACAGTTTGTGGGTTCAAGTTCCGCATAGGCCTCCAGGGGATTCCCTCTCTCCCTCTGTCTTTCCCTCTCTCTCTCTCTCAAAAAAAAAGTCTCTTAATCTAAAACAATCCCTCCCCACCCCCAACTTTTATTTCTATGCCAACGATTTGGATTAGTCTGATGGCTTCCTTTGTAGTATCATTAGCTTGTTCTCCTGTCTCCTATAATTTAAATTTAAAGGCTTGATGGAATGGATAAAGAAATGTGCTACACACACACACACACACACACACACACACACACACACACACAGAGTATTATTCAGCCATGAAAAAGAATAAAATAAAATAAATTTTTGTTGGAATTAAAAAAAACCCAAAACAAGCTTATAGATACAGAGAACAGATTGGTGGTTGCCAGAGTGGGGGCGGGTGGAGAAAATGGGTGAAGAAAGTCAAAGGATACACACTTCCAGTTATAAAATAAATAAGTAATGGGGATGTAATGTACAGCATGGTCATATAGTTAACTATATGACTATTTGAAAGTTGCTAAGAGTAAATTTGAAAAAGTTCTCATCACAAGTAAAATATCTAATTATCCATGTTGACAGATGTTAACTAGACTTACTGTGGTGATGATTTCATAATATATACAAATACGGAATCATTATGTTGTATACCTGAAACAAATACAACGTTATATGTCAGTTATACCTTAATAGAATAATTAAACACTATTCTAGAGCAAAAAAACACAAAGATTAAGGGTCAGTATTTGTGGCATGTGAATATTTCAAAGGTGAGATTATGTACTTTTTATTACATCTTATCAGGAAGCATATAAAGTCTGATATTCCTACTTTTAGTAATGTTAAGATTGGTCAGTGGGTTCAGGTGACCACAGGCTGATCACTCCTTTGCAGAGTTGCATTTCCCCCCTTATGATGAATAAATAATACGTTGGGGATACTTTAGCATCCTGCAAGTACTCTGTTCCCCATCGACCTTTGGTAATTATTGCCCAAATCAGTTATTTCATTAGGGATTACAAAGTGGTGATTTTCTAACTTTACTATTGTTTTTGTATTCATTAGCTGAAATTCTTCCATAAATGTTCTCAGTGTTGCAGTGCTGGAATGCCATGGTTTTTGTCTTGTCGTAGTGTTTATTTGAAAGATACCACAAGTGCATGGGCAGGGGAGGGGCAGAGAGAGACAGAGAGAAAGAATCCCATGCAGGCTCCATGCTGTCAGCACAGAGCCCAAGATGTGGGGCTCCATCTCATGAACTGTGAGATCATGACCTGAGCAAAAACCCAGAGTCAGATGCTTAATTGACTGAGCTACCCAGGTGCTCTGTTTTCTCTTTTTTAAAATTATACTCCTTCCTTTGGTGATCTTTTCCAAGTTCTTGGCTTTATTTATTTTTTTAATATTTTTTAATGTTTATTTATTTTTGAGAGAGAGACAGAGTGCGAGTGGGGGAGGGATGGAGAGATAGGGAGACACAGAATCAGAAGTAGGGTCCAGGCTCCAGGCTGTCAGCACAGAGCCCAATGTGGGCCTCTGCGTTATTTTTTTTTAAGTAGGCTCCATGTCCAGCGTGGGGCCCAACATGTTTCTTGAACTCATGACCATGAGATTAAGACTTGAGCTGATGAGATCAAGAGTCAGGTGCTTAACTGACTGAGCCACCCAGGTGCCCTCAGGTTCTTGGCTTTAAATCCCATCTTTATGCTGAAATTTTTCACATTTTTGTCTGTGGTCTTGACCTCTTCTGTACTCTAGGCTCATGTATCCAACTGCTTCCCTGACATCTCTACTTGAGAATGGACCTGTCGAACTTGTCCAGAACCAAAGGACAAAGCCGTATGTTCTCAATACGTGCAGAAAGAGCTGTCGAGAAAATCTAGCATCCGTCAATGATACAAACTCAACAAACTAGGAATCCAAGAAAACTTCCCCAGTCTAATCAAAGGTGTCTATAGAAACTCAAAGCTAACATTATACTTAATGGTGAAAGACTGAAATCTTTCCATCATTATATCAGGAACATGATAAGGGTGTCTGCTCTTGCCACTTCTGTTCAACATTATAATTCAATATTATATTACAGGTTCTAGCCATGGCAAATAGGCTAAAAAAAAAAAAAAAAGGACTAAAAGGCATGCAAATTGGAAAGAAAGACATAAAACTAACTATCTGTATTTGCAAGTAACATGATCTTTTATATAGAAAGCCCTAATCAATCCACACGAAAAAAACTATAAGAGCTAATAAAAGAGTTCAGCAAAGTTGCAAGATTTGAGATCAGTGTTCAAAATTGCATTGTAGGGGCACCTGGGAGGCTTAGTCAGGTAAGCGTCCAACTGCGGCTCGGGTCATGATCTTATGGTTCACCAGTTCGAGCCCCACTTTGGGCTCTGCTGACAGCTCAGAGCCTGGAGCCTGCTTCAGATTCTGTGTCTCCTTCTCTCTCTGCCCCTCCCCCACTTGCACTCTGTCTCTCTCTCTCTCTCTCTCTCTCTCTCAAAAATAAATAAACGTTAAAAAATTATGTAAAAAAGTTCAAAATTGCATTGTATTTGGGCAAGTAACATTCTTTTAAAACTTTTGTTCTGAAATATAAGGTATATGTAGGAAAATGTATAAAACAGATACACAGTTTAATGGATTATTATTGTAACCGTCATGTAGATAATGGTTTTTATATTCTTTTAAAAATTTTTTAAAATATTTGTTTGTTTATTTATTTTGAGAGAGAGACAGCATGTGAATGGGGCAGAGGCAGGGAGATGGAGACACAGAATCCAAAGCAGGCTCCAGGCTCTGAGCTTGTCAGCACAGAGCCCAATGCAGGGCTCGAACCCACGAGCTGTGAGATCATGACCTGAGCAGAAGTTGAACGCTTAACCACCTGAGCCACCCAGGTGACCCAGTGGTTTTTAGATTTTTATTTTCGTCGTAATGGAAGGTATCATCCACTTCCCCACTGAGGTGGCCTGCAGGTGAATTGAAGGCAAACTTGAGGTTCAGAACTTCTTTCCAAACAACCCCTGGTTTGTCCAAATTCTAGAGTAAGTGCTTGCTTGAAGCCCCAGAATCTTGCATTACAATGCAGTCGCTAACCAGATAAACTTGGGCTGGCAGATTGGGAGCTGGAAGTACTAACGATCTATACCTACTCTAGAAGAAGTTGATATTGTTCCTGGAGAATTTTTCATTTTTAGTTCGACTTTATCCCAAAGGGCCAGTCAGGATGTTAGCCACCAAATGCTCTCCCAAATGATGAAACTATTTCCTGCTGAGGCACATTGGCTGGTATGATCCATCTGGATGCCAAAGTACATTGCTATGCCAGGAAAAAAAGATAATTTTGGTTTTGACATAATTATTAATTAGCTGTTTTTTCCGGAGTAATTAGCCAGCAAGTTCAGCTGCTTTTTGAGGGCATGTTGTTAACATGTAAGAGGATGCTGTCTTCCTGTGTATTCTGGCAGAGGGACATTTGCCCAGTTCAACCAAAATTTTTAGGTCGAAGTTACAAAGGAGGGGTCTAGATCCCTACCTGCCTTTGCCCACTGTAAACTATGTCTTCTTCTTCCTGCCTGCTTGTAATCTCTTTGTGACAGGTTATAAAGGACCTGGAAGAGCACTAGGAACCTTGGATCTCTTTTGGGCCATATGGTTTGGTCCAGATAGTTCTTAGCTGTGGAGTCCAAAGCTAGTGACACAGATAATGAGTACTATAGAAAGCCTTACACTGTCGTAAGTGATTGGACTTACAGGTGAAACAGAGGACATAGATGGACAGTGTTAAGCCCCAAACCAAACCTTATGTAGGTTCCTGTCTAGAGTACCACAGTCCTGCCATTTTCTAAGAGAAAGCATTTGGAGAGGGGATCCAGCCAAAGCCAGTGGTGCTTTTTCTAGCTCAGATAAACCAGAGGTCACAGATTGGCAGCCCATGAGCCATGTTCATAGATAAGTTTTGTTTGTTCTGCCCAGTGTATTTAAAACTTCTGCATTAGTTACCATTTAAATGTTTGTTTGTTTGTTTGTTTATTTCAAGAGAGAGAGAGAAAGCAAGCATGGAAGGGGCAAAGAGAGATAATCCCAAGTAAGCTCCGCACCATCAGTGCAGAGCCCGAAGCGGGGCTCGATCTGACTAACCGTGAGATCATGACCTGAGCCGAAACCAAGAGTCGGATGCTGAACTGACTGAGCCATCCAGGTGCTCCATTAGTTACCATTTAAAAATCAGGAGAAATCCCATAAAAATCAGTTTCCAACTGATCTTCAGTAGTCAGAAGATCTTGGCAATCCTGGACTTTTATTCCTGCAATTGTAACTACCATCTGGAGACTAATAGCAGCCTGCCCCCTTTAAATAGGGCACATGAGCCCCAGTGTTGCTTTTCACACAACATCTTTACTCATTGCAGTTACTTGCCTTGTCCTCACGGGTCTTTGCTTTGTGGCCACTACACATTGGGTGTATTCAGCAAGGATCAAACCTGAAGAATTAAGGTAGAATTCTGTGAGGTTTGAGACCCACTGCTGCTCATCCCCGGGTTTCCCTCCTGTATGCTCTAATAGCCTTCTATACTTTTCCTTCATGCCGTTATTACAGTTTGTAACTAGTTATTTATGTGATTCTTTGATAAATGTCAGTCCCTGTTATAGGCTGCACAAAGGCAGAGACCTGGTTTGCTCTCAGTGCTTAGCATGGTGCTTGACACATGGTGAGTGCTTAATTCCTATGTGATGAACAACTGAAGATCTCTTAGCTTATTTGGTTAGTCAGATGTCCTCCAACCACAGTGGTTATAATTTCACCAATGGAGGACCTGGAAACATTGGGTGATTGTTATAGGAGAATGTTCAGAGTGAGAGCTTCCACAGGCATCATGAGGATTGGTGCCTCCATGCTACTTCTGATTGGAGTTGATTCAGGAGCAGTTATTCTTAGATCTAAGTTTCGACTGAGTTTTATAGCCAAGCTCAAGTTCTTCCATCGAGGTCTCTAGTAGCCCAATGCTTTGGATTTGTTTTTAATTTTTTGTAATCTTTATTTTTGAGAGAGAGAAAGACAACATGGGTGAGGGGAAGAGAGAGAGGGAGACAGAGGATCTGAAGTGGGCTCTGCGCTGTCAGCACAGAGCCCAATGCCAGATCTCGAACTCATGAACTGTGAGATCATAACCTGAGCTGAAGTCAGATGTTCAACTGACTGAGCCACCCAGGTGCCCCTGGATTTGCTTTTAAACAGGGCTGCTTATAAAATAATTTGTTTTATTTATTTATTTATTTATTTATTTAATTTATTTTAATTTTTTTAATGTTTTATTTATTTTCGAGAGAGAGACAGAGTGCGAGAGGAGGAGGGGCAGAGAGAGATGGAGACACAGAATCTGAAGCAGCTCTAGGCTCTGAGCTGTCACCACAGAGCCTGATGCAGGGCTTGAACCCACGAACAGTGAGATCATGACCTGAGCCAAAGTCGGATGCTTAACCAACTGAGCCACCCAGGTGCCCCTTAATGTATTGTTTTAAAGAGATTGCTTTTCTTTTTATTTCCCCTCAAAAAAGTTTATTTTAGTTGAAGGCATTGTTTTTCAAACCACACATGTCAGGTCTGGGCAAGTTATAGTCTGCTAGTATGGTTAGTGGAAGACCTTTAAAGGTAGCTTTGATAGAGAATTGAAGACTCTAGAAAGACAAAAGATTGCATCTGAAAGATTCTTTCTCAGCTTTCTGAGTATTCTGATCTTGCCCTTCCATGCCTTCAGCAAACATTTACCAAATGTCTCCCGTGGACCAACCCACTCTGCTGGTTGCTGAGGATGCAGTGGTGAAAAAGACACATGCATTTATAATCTAGAGGGAAAGACAGACAAATGAAGACTTCCATGTGATAGAAAAACAGGCTATGTCCCTAATTCACAATTCTGGGAGTGTGTGTGTGTGTGTGTGTGTGTGTGAGAGAGAGAGAGAGAGAGAGAGAGACAGAGAGAGAGAGAGAAGGAGGAAGAGGGAGGTTGTCAGTCAGAGAGGGCTTCTTGGAAAAAGATAGTAGCTTTACTGACTTTTAAAGGATCAGTGGAAATTAGCTCAGCAGTGGGAAAGAAGCTGATGCACATGGCATACTACACAGTGTTATGAGTAAAGGTTTAGAAGCAAGAGGAAGCATGGCCCCTTTGGAGAAGTGTAGGAGTTTAGTATTGCTGGAGCATGGTGGAAGTAGGAAGATTGAAAGCAGATCTTTAGATCTTGGTAGTTGGCCTAGGAAATACATGGAGGCAAGGTGGAATGGTGGATAGAACAGTGGCTTTGGATTTAAAAAATTTTTTTAAATGTTTATTCATTTTTGAGAGAGAGTGAATTAGAGAGAGAGAGAGAGAGTGGGGGAGGGGCAGAGAGAGAGGGAGACACAGAATCCAAAGCAGGCTCCAGGCTCTGAGCTGTCAGCACAGAGCCTGATACAGGGCTCAAACTCATGAACCACAAGATCATGACCTGAGCTGAAGTTGGACACGTAGCCAACTGAGCCACCCAGGCTCCCCTCTGTTTCTTCTCTTAACCAAATTATTGTACTTCTTCCAGATTGCTCTGCTTCCAACCTACCCACATCCATCTCCTCAATCCCCTTAAACAAATGGCAGTTCCTCAGGGTTAAACATAGAATTACCACAGGACCCAGCAATTCCACTCCTAGGTATATACCCCAAAGAATTGAAAACAGGGACCCAAACACATACACCATTGCTCACAGCAGCATTATTTATACGAGCCAAAAGGTAGAAACAACCCTAGTGTCCATCAGGAAACAAAATGTGTTTACATGCAGTATAATATTATTTGGACTTCGAAAGGAACGAAATTGTGACACATGCTACAATATGGATGTACCTTGATAACAGTATGCTGAGTGAGATAAGCCAGACAGAAGGACAAATATTGTATGATTCCACTTGTATAAGATACCTAGACGAGGCAAATTCCCATACAGACAGAAAGTAGAATAGAGATTACCTGGGGCTTAGGGCACAGGGGAATGGGGAGCTATTGCTTGATGGATTTGAGGTGATGAAAACGTTTTAGAAATTGAGGGTGGTGAGGGTTGTATGACATATGAATGTAGTTAATGCCAGTGAAGTCTAGAAATGGCTAAAGTGGCAAATTTTATCTTATATGGATTTCACCACAGGAAAAAGTCTGCAGACATTTATTCTCTCATAGTTTTTGGAAGCCAGAAGTCTGAAATCAAGATGTCAGCTTGTTTAATTTCTTCTTGGGGGCTGTGACAGAGAATCTATTCCATGCCTCTCCTAGCTTCTGGTGGTATGGGCAATCCTTGGAATTCGTTGGTTTGTACCTATATTAACTACAGTCTCTCCCTCTGTCTTCACATGGCATTCTCCACTCTGTCTCTGTGTCTGTCTCTTTGTGTCCTGATGTACCCCTTAGAAGAAATGGGTCATGTTGGATTAGGGTCCACCGTAATCCAATACACCCTCACTTTAGCTGGATTATGTCTGCAATGATCCTATTTCCAAATAAGTCACATTTCCAGGTTGTAAGTCAGCATGAAATTTTGAAGGGTGCTATTCAAACCAGTACAAAGCCACTGCCATGGATAAAACCCTCTAGGGGAAAGCATGTAGAGTTGGAAGCGCAAGGACAGCAGAAAGATCTTTGGAAATCTCAGCATTTATATGGAGACAGGCAGAGGGAGAGGAATTCAAGATATAGACTGAGAAGGAATGGTTAGAGAGATAAGAAGAAATCCAAAAGAATGTTGTATGCCACTGTACCCAAGGAGGGAAAACTTCATGAGGGAGAATAGTGGTCAGTAGTTTTTTTTTTTTTTAAGTTTATTTATTTTGAGAGCAAAACAATGTGAGCTGGGGAGGGGCAGAGAGAGAGGGAGAGAGAGAGAGAATCCCAAGCAAGTTCCACACTGGCAGTGCAGAGCCTGGCGCGGGGTTTGAACTCTCGAACCGCAAGGTCATGACCTGAGCTGAAACCAAGAGTTGGGTGCTTAACAGACAGAACCACCCAGGCGCCCAGTGGTTAGTGGTTTTAAATGCAGCAGAAAGGTCAAGAAAGATAAAGACCAAGAAGTGGCCACTGGATTTGATAACATGGAGTTATTGGTGCGATTGGTGAAACCAGTTGTATTTGAGTGCTTGGTTAAGAAGCCTGATTGCAGTGTGTTAGGACTCTGGGTTATGTGTGCCTTTGAACTGAGGTGATCTATGGGTAGTAATCCATGGACAAATCAGTTATTTCCTTTTTTTTTTTGACCCACCACCCAGATTCAGTTATTAACATTTTACTACACTTACTCCATCACCTACCTATTCTACCAATCCATCTTATGTTTTGGATGCATTTCCAAGTAGATTGCAGAGATCAGGATACTTCTTCCTACCTTAGCATATGTACTATTAACTAGGTTTTAATATTTTAGCTGTTTTTTCTTTTGAAGTAAAATTTACATACAAAGAAATCCACAAATCTTACATGTCCATTTGGTGAGTTTTCACAGACATATGCATTTGTGTAACCCAAACACCTGTCGAGGTGTAGAATATAGAATATTATTGTCACCCCAGAAAGTTCCCTTAGGCCCCTTCCAAGGCCATCCCCACTCTCACCTTCCATCTTCAGAGATAACCACTGCTCTGATGTTTTCCACCACAGATTCCTTTTGCCTGTTCTAAAACTTGATGTAAGCTGAACCTCCCTGCTTCTGCTTTTCGGCCTGGCTTCTGTAGCTCAGCATAATGTTGAACTTCTTACACGTATGAATCCATGCATGCATTCATACATATAGTAGTTCATTCTTTTCTGTTATTGTGTAGTATTCCACTGTATGAATATGCCACAGATTGTTAATCTAAGTTGGACAGTTGAGTTGTTTCCAGTTTTTGGCCATTAAGAGCAAAGTGATGCAGGGTTTTTTGTTTTTTTTTTTTTCTTAGATGTCCATCTCACTAATGTGGTTAATCAGGGAAAAGCTAATTATCAAATAATCAGTAATACTTGTTGTGTGACTGAAACGTGAACCACATTCTCCTCTACCTTATCCCAGAGGTTGGTATTTAATAATACTAAGTTTATATTTATAAGTGATTGTGATACACTTCTACTTTGGTTAACATGATCATCCCTGGAAGTGAGGCCAATAGGTGGCCATCTTTTCAGGCTAGTGTTTCCATGACTCAGGCTTTGATGGATTGGTTTCCAATTCTGCCATTAAGGCCACCTGTAGTTTTTCAAATCAGAGTCACATGTTTTATTGATGCTGGTTGACAATCGAAATATTTACCAGTTGTGCTTGATGTATCTGACAAGGGGACTGGATATGTAGAGGTATGTCAGAGAGCTCTTATCAGGGAGCTGGATCAGGACAGGGGAACGGAGTTCTTTTGGAAAAGACAGTAGTAACTACTCACACGCACTGAGATTAGCAGGACCAGGCCCCAGCACTCCTCCCAGAGGCCCGGAGCCTGGTGGATAGGTTAGAAAACAAAGAGCAACTTTGGTTGTTTTGCATGTGAAACAAATAAAGTTTTATTGGGCCTGGATCCTTGCATTTAGTTCCATATCCCATCACATTCCAGGAGAATATTCTAGGCAATGTTCCAAAGGACCCCTCCAGAACCTAGTGTTTATCTCTATAATCTTTCTATATGTCCTTTAAAATGATTCTTAAAGGGGGGGGGCACCCGAGTGGCTCAGTTGGTTGAGTGTCCCACTTCAGTTCAGGTCATGATATCATGGTTCTTGAGTTCCAGAGCTGAGCCCCACATCAGGCAGGCTCCCTGCCATTAGCGCAGAGCCCACTTAGGATCCTCAATCTCCCTCTCTCTCAAAAATAAAACATTAAAAATAAATAAAATAATCCATACAGGGAATCATGTTCTATGCATGAAATTTCAGGTACAGTCATTGAAATGCAAGGATTTTTGTTTTATAGTCTCTTGCTATGGAATTAAAATCTCTCTTCTGGGGGCACCTGAGTGACTCAGTCAGTTAAGTGTCCGACTTCAGCTCAGGTCATGATCTCGCAGTTTGTGAGTTTGAGTGTGTTGGGCTCTGTGCTGACAGCTCAGAGTCTGGAGCCTCCTCCAGATTCTGTGTCTCTCCCTCTCTCTGCCTGTCCCATGCTCATGCTCTGTCTCTCTCTCTCTCAATAATAAATAAAAACATAAAAAAAAATCTCTCTTCTGGGTTGACAGTTTTGCATCTGAATAGTTCTTTAACATCAGAACCTCACGTGTAAGTGCCTTTTAAATAGTCATTAAATTGGTAAATTAGGGGCACCCGGATGACTCAGTCCATTAGGTATCCAGCTCTTCATTTCTGCTCAGATCATGATCTCATGGTTCTTGAGCTCAAGCCCCACATCAGTCTCCACTCTGACAGTGCTGAGCCTCCTTGGGATTCTGTCTCCTTCTCTCTCTGCCCTTCCCCCCTCAAAATAAATAAACTTAAAAAATAAATAGGTAAATGAAAATAAAAACCAACCGTCTCCCATCCTTAGCACTGTTTTTCTCATTCTGCTTGAGAAGAGGTTATTTCTCTTGAACTGGTTACTCTTCCCTTGTCTTCTTGGCTCCCAAGTAGGCCTCGCTTTTCCCCAGCCATGCCCAAGAAGAATAGGGGAGCAATTTTGGAAAAAAACATTTGAGCTCATGAAGTGTTAATTCTCCAGATCATTAGGGATCCTATGTGTTCCAAATGGACACATGATTGCATATAGTAAAAATGACAGTTTTACCTTTCAAGCCCTGGAAAATGGAAGTGATTAGAGATTGAGTGACTAAATCAAACTATTACAGAAAGCATTGTGGTCTTGTAAATAATCAGATATCCAGGACAGTGCTATAATAGGCAGATTTCATTTTTTCCCCTCAATTCCATTATAAGGAAAGAAGGCCCAACTTCATTGGTGGAGCAGACTGGGTAGAGGGGAGGAGCTGAGATGCAGTATTAGACCTAATTAGGGTGGAACAGACTGCAAAGGAGCTTGGCTGACAGGGGTTCAACCCAATCAGAAAGTGGTGGTGAGCAAGGAATACTATAAATTCCAGTTGTGGTTCAGGCAGAAGGTTGACAAATGTGGGATTCCAGAGGATGGGTAGGACCCAGCAATATGAATCTTAGACTGGTGGTAAGAAGTCTAAGCAGACAGTTGCCATTTAAAAGGTTGGTGTATTGGAACACCTGGGTGGCTTGGTTGAGCATCCAACTTTAGCTCAGGTCATAATCTCACAGTTAGTGAGTTTGAGCCCTACATCGGGCTCACTACCGTCAGCAGAGAGCCCGCTTAGGATCGTTTCTCCCTTTCTGTCTCTACCCTTCCCCTGCTCATACTTTCTCTCTCAAAAATGAACATTTTGTTAAAAAAAGGTGTATGAGGGCGCCTGGGTGGCTCAGTCAGTTGAGCGTCCGACTTCGGCTCAGGTCATGATCTTGCGGTCTGTGAGTTCGAGCCCCATGTCCGGCTCTGTGCTGACAGCTCATAGCCTGAAGCCTGCTTCAGATTCTGTGTCTTCCTCTCTGTCTGCCCCTCCCCTGCTCTCTGTCTCAAAAATAAATATTAAAACAATTTTTTTAATGTGTATGATTCTGGGGAGTGTGACCCAGAGCTAGGGTTCACGGGCAGCACTTTACTTCCTGGGGATGAGGCCTAGCTGTAGTTAGAAGACCAGGCTTGTCTACGGCCATACCACCCTGAACGCGCCCGATCTCGTCTGATCTTGGAAGCTAAGCAGGGTTGGGCCTGGTTAGTACTTGGATGGGAGAAGACCAGGCTTTATAGGGGTTCAGGATACTGGGCAGGTTACCAGTTTAGATATTTGGAAATAATCTAATAGTAATAAAAAATGACATGTTTTCTCCTTCAAGCTCTGGGACATAGACCAAACCAGAAGACCAGCTACCCATGTGAAGGTACCCTGGGGGTGGGAAGGGTCATGAGGAAAGGGAGAGTGGAGAATGAGTTCAGGAGCTGGCACTAAGGTGGGGGAATCTCGTGCTCCTCATTATGCCCTCAGGTTCAAGACCAGAGTAAGAGGAACTATAACTTAATTGTACAGCTCAGCAGAGTTTGGGGAGGTGGGCAGCTGACATGCCACAGTAGAAATAGCAGAGTTTTATGCCAGCAGGCCCTTTTCTTTCTCCTTTCCCGCTCTTCATCTTTTTTTTAAAAAGTTTATTTCTATATTCTGAAAGAAACAAAGAGAGCATAAGCAGGGGAGGGGCAGAGAGTAGGGGGACAGAGGATCCAAAGCAGGCTATGTGCTGACAGCAGAAAGCCTGATGCCAGGCTCGAACTCATGAACCAGGAGATCATGACCTGAGCCGAAGTCAGATACATAACCAACTGGGCCACATGGGCGCCCCATCTTGCTCCTCATCTTTCATTCACTTGGCTTTCAGTGTGTGCTCTAAAACCTGATCCCTATCCCTGTTCTCAAATTCAGGCAGATACACAGATTATTTTTTAAAATAAAGTTAAGTTTAGAGTAGTTTTAGATTGACAGAAATACTGCCAAAATAGTGCAGAGTATTCCCATAAACCCCACACCTAGTTTCCCCTATTAACATCTTACATTAGTATGGTACATTAATCACAGTTAATGAACCAATACTGATACACTATTGCTAACTAATTTCATAACTTACTTAGATTTTCTTAGTTTTAAAAAATATTTATTTTCAGAGACAGCACAAGTTGGGGAGGGGGAGAGAGAGAGGGAGAGGAACCTAAGCAGGCTTCACACTGTCAGTGCAGAGACCGACACAGGGATCGATCTCACGAACCATGATCTCATGGCCTGAGCCAAAATCAAGAGTTGGATACTTAACCGACTGAGCTACTCAGGCACCCCTAGATTTCCTTAGTTTTTACATAAGGTACTTTTTCTGTTCTTGCATCCTGTCTAGGGCATCACATTACATTTTGTCATCTGTCTCTTTAGGTTCTCCTTGCCTGTGACAGTTTCTTAGATTTCTTTTGTTTTGAATGACCTTGACAGTTTGAGGAGTATTGCCTAAGGTGTTCCGTAGAATGTTCTCTCAATTGGGATTTTTCATTGTTTCTGATGATTAGATTGGAGGTTTTGGTTTTGAGGGAAAAGACTACAGAGGTAAAGTGCCCTTCTCATCAAATCATATCAAGGGTACATACTGTTAACGTGATATATATCATTGTTGATGTTGACTGTAATCACCTGGCTGAGGTACTGTTTGCCAGAATTCTCCTCTTCAAAGTTACTTGTTGTGCCCCTCCCCCCCACGATACCTTTCCACACTGTATTTTTTGGAAGGATGTTAGTATATGTACCCCATATTTAGGTAGAAAGAGTTATGCTCCATTTCCTTGAGGGCAGAGTATCTACATAAATTATTTGAAATTCTTCTGCATGGGAGATTTGTCTCCTCTCCTATATTTGTTCACTCATTTGTATCAGTATAAACTCATAGATATTATTTTATACATTGGGTTCTAATCCACTTTGTTGCTCAAATTGTTCCAGCTGTGACCACTGTGAGCTCTTTCATTTGCCTCCTGTGTCTTTTTGACATACTTCCATAATTGTGGGGGGTTGTTTGAGCACTTCCTCATTTTCTGACACTATAGGTTCCTCCAGGCTCATCTTACACATTTCCTGCCACAGTTCTAGAATTAGCCATTTTTCTAAGGAGCCCAGGTTCCTTTTATTGGAGAATGGTATTAGAAACCAAGGTCTGGATGCTAGGTGCACCTATTTGCTATAGGTGTTATATCCTTGCTTGTAGGCCCTCTCACCTGACCAAGCGAGGAAATATGGGTGTATAATAATCCATGTGTATACACACAACTGTAAATATTCTATGTATAACCACCTGTATCTATGTTAAACGTTGGTTTATATTAATGTCTCCAACTCTAATCCATAACCACATGGATTACCACTGTCTTCTTTTGCTTCTCCATTCTAACAAGTTTGAAATGTGGCTCCCGCTATCCACCATTCATTTACTCAATTCTTCAAAAAAAATTTTATGTTTATGTATTTTTAAGAGAAAGAGACAGAGAGAGAGAGAGAGAGGGAGAGGGAATCTGATGCAGGCTCCAGGCTCTGAGCTGTCAGTACCGAGCCTGATGCAGGGCTCAAACTCATAAACCATGAGATCATGACCTGAGCCAAAGTCGGACGCTTAACCGACTGAGCCACCCAGGCACGCCCATTTACTTAATTCTTTAATTCTATTACACATGCATTGCAGCGTCACAATTGTTAGCCCATACCCCAAAAACAACTTTATCCACTAGAGTACAATGCTTAAATTGTTTCTTTGTTTTTAGTCTTACAGACTTCACTCATTTCCTAGATTATTAGGTCAGCACCTTTTCTCTCTTCCCTTTCAGTGAGTTTGTTTCATACATTTGTAATATAGCTAGATTGTTTTGTAATGATTTTAATACAATGTGTTTAGTGCACTGGTAAGAGATGAACACATGGGGGAGTCCTGAGGTGGAATAATGGATCCAGCTCAGGGATAGGGCAAGGATGGAAGGCATCCTAGGGGAACCACAGGTAAGACCTGGTCTATACCTCAAAGCAGCTCTTAAAGTGTGGTCTCTGGACCACAAGCATTAGTATCACATGGGAACTTTATAGAAATACAAATTCTTGGGCCTGACTGCAGAATCAGATAGTCTGGTATTGGGGTCTAGCAGTCTGTGTTTTAACAAACCCTCCAGGAGATTCTGTATAACATGGAGAATTACTGTCTTAAAGAAAGTTCCGTGAGTTTAGCTTGACGAAAGGAGAGTGCATTCTAGTAAGAGGAGGGTGGTGTGAGCCTAAGCTTAGATGACACAAAGTAGCATGATGGGCATAAGGGGTTAAAATAAGATGTTTGAGTCAAGAAGTGGCAGGAATTAAGGCGGAGATGTTCAGCACTTTCAGACTGTATCAGGGAGAGCTTGGAATGCCAGGCTAAGGAACTAAAACACTATTATGTAGGCCATGGGAAGCCACTGAAGAATTTTTTGTTATTTTTAATACCTTTATTGAGGTATAATTCACATACCATAGATACATTTTAGCCATTTAAAGTGTACAATATAATAATTTTTAGTATATTCACAGAGTTGTACGTTCATCACCCCCAAAAGAAATTCCTTGCCCTTTAGTCATTACCCTTTAGCCATTACCACCCCAAGTCCCAGAATTCCCAAGCGCCCCAGTCCCTGGCAACTATGAATCTACTTTTTTTCTCTGAATCTGCCTATTCTGGACATTTCTCATGAATGGAATAATAAAATATGTGCCCTTTTGTGACTGGCTTACTCATGTAGCAAAACAGTTTCAAGGTTCATTCATGTTGTACTACAAATCAGTATTTTATTCCTTTTTATGGCTGCATAATATTTCATTGCATGGCTATACCCCATTAAATTTTTTTTAATGTTTATTTTTTAGAGAGAGAGAGAGACAGACAGACAGAGTGTGAGCAGGGGAGGGGCAGAGAGAGAAGGAGACACAGAACCCAAAGCAGGCTCCAGGTTCTGAGCTGTCAGCACAGAACCTGACATAGGGCTGGAACTGGAACTCACGAACTGAGAGATCATGACTTGACCCAAAGTGGGACCCTTAACTGACAGAGCCACCCAGGTGCCCCAATATACCACATTTTTATCTATCCATCAGTTGGTGGAAATCTGTGTTATTTCTCCTTTTGGTATATGAATAATACTGCTATGAACATTCATGTACAAGATTTACTGTGGACAGATGTTTTCATTTTTGAGTCTGTACCTGACTGTAGAATTCCTGGATCACATGGTAATCCCATGTGTAACTTTTTTTTTAATGTTTGTTTTTTATTTTTGAGACAAGGTGGGGGAGGGGCAGAGAGAGGAGATGGAGGATCCGAAGATGCGGGCTTTGCACTGACAGCAGCAAGCCCAGTGTGGAGCTCAAACTCATGAATTGTGAGATCATTACCTGACCTCAAGTTGGATGCTCAACCAGCTGAGCCACCCAGCCACCCCCATGTGTAACTTTTTTGAGGAATTGACAAATTATTTCTAAACAGCTGTACCATTTTACATTCCCACCAGCAGTATTCTAAGAGTTCCAATTTTTCCACATCGTTGCCAACACTTGGCATTTTCTTGCTTTTTGATTCTAGGCATCCTAATGGGCATAAAGTGGTATCTCATTGTGGTTTTGGTTTGCATTTCCCTGATGACTAATGATGCTGAGCGTTATTTCTTGTGCTTATTAGCTATCTGTAGATATTCTTTGGAGAAATCTCTATTCAGATCCTTTTCCCATTTTGTAAATTGTGTCGTCTTTTAATTATTGAGTTATAAGATTTCTTTATATATTCTAAGTACAAATCCTTTATCAGATACATGATTTACAAATATTTTTTCCCATTCCTTGGGTTGCCTTTTCACTTTCTTGGCAGTATCCTTTGAAACGCAAATGTTTTTCATTTGGTGAACCCTAATTTCTTTTTCCTTTGGTTGCTTGTGTGTTTGGCATCATATCTAAGAAACCACTGCCAAATCCAAGGTTACAAAGATTTATGTGTATATTTTCTTCTAAGAGTTTTTAGTTCCTGGGTTTATGTCTGTGACCCATTTTGAATTAATATTTATGTATAGTGTGAGGTAGGGAGTCAATTTTATTCTTTTGCATATGATGTTCAGTTGAAAAGACTATTCTTTCCTCAGTGAAGTGTTTTGGCATCCTTTTGGAATCAATTGACCATAAACCACTGGAGAATTTTAAGCAGAGGAATGACCTAATTTCTTTTATGTTTTTTTTTATCTTTTACATTTTAGGCAGTATGACTGGCTGTTATGTAGAGAATGTAGTGGAGGGGCCAAGAGTGGATGTAAGGAGACCCGTGAGTAGGAAGTTGCCATTAACCAGGCCAGAGGTGACGGTGACTTGAACCACAGTAGTGGTAGTGCAGATGGAGACACAGGTTATACTTGGGAAATAAAGTTAGTAGGGCTTGGGGATTGTCCAGCTGGGGGAGAGGATGATTAAAAGAGGGTAGAGGTTAAGGATGACTCATGTGAATTGGAGTCAAGGTTGATCTTCAGATTTCTAGCTTGTATGGCTAAGTTGATAGTATGTCATTTACTACCACATGAATGGAGGGGAAATAATGAGTTTAATTTGGGATTAGTTGAATTTGAGGTGCCTGTGAGATTTTTTCAAATGGAGATGTGCCGAAGGCATTGGGAATGTGAGTCTAGATCAGAGTTTGGGGGCAAGTCCTGGAATGGAGAGAGAGGTTTCATGAGCACATAGGTGGGGGTAGAAGCTCTGGGAAAGCTAGAGGAGAGAGTAAAAGGAGTGAGAAGAGGGCCCAGAACAGAGCCCTATGGGAAAAAGAATAAGATCTCAAGAAAAACACAGAAGAAATGGCCAGTGATGGAAAAGGAAACCAGGAAGAATTTATAGGAGTCCAGTGGAAGGAAGCAATTTTGAGGGGGTGATCATTAGTGTCAAGTATATCAGAGAGATCGAGAAAAATAAGGACTGAGACGTGCCCAGGTATCTTTCCTGTTTCCATGCTCCCATGATATAGTTTTGTTTTTGTTTTTTTTTTTAAGTTTTTAATGTTTATTTTACAGAGAGATAGAGTGAGTGGGATAGGGGCAGAGAGAGATGGAACACAGAATCTGAAGCAGGCTCCAGGCTCTGAGCTGACACCACAGAGCCCGATGCAGGGCTCAAACACAGACGTGATGAGATCATGTCCTGAGCCGAAGTCAGACATTCAACTGACTGAGCCACCCAGGTACCCCTGGTTGGTTGATTTTACAGGAAAATATCATTCCATACTTCTTATGGGTGACATTTTTTAAAAAACACTGTGGAACCAATAACCTTTGCACATACATTTCTCAAAAATAGTGTCTGAAGGTATTGCTGGCAGTATCTGGTGGGTATGTGTCTTAAGTGGTGCCAGCTTTCATTAGCATCTTCTGTGCTAATCTTTCCCATCCCAAACTGAGGATATTAAAAACCCAACTGCAGTTTAGTTTCCTTTAAAATGGACTCTAATGTGTTCTCAGATTGAATATTCAATTCTGTTTCCTTCCTTTCTAATCTTCTCTCTATTTTTTTAACCCCCCCCTTTTTTTTTTACAGATATGTGAAAGAGGCCAAAGAAGCAACTAAAAATGGAGATCTGGAAGAAGCATTTAAACTTTTCAATTTGGCAAAGGACATTTTTCCCAATGAAAAGGTGATGAGCAGAATCCAAAAAATACAGGAAGCCTTGGAGGAGTTGGCAGAACATGGAGATGATGAATTCACAGATGTGTGCAACTGTGGGCTGCTCCTCTATCGAGAGCTCCACAACCAACTATTTGAGCACCAGAAGGAAGGTGTAGCTTTCCTCTATAGCCTATATAGGGATGGAAGAAAAGGTGGCATCTTGGCAGATGATATGGGATTAGGGAAGACTGTGCAGATCATCGCTTTCCTTTCTGGTATGTTTGATGCCACACTTGTGAGTCATGTGCTGCTGATCATGCCAACTAATCTCATTAGCACATGGATAAAAGAATTTGTTAAGTGGACTCCAGGAATGAGAGTGAAAACCTTTCATGGTCCTAGTAAGGATGAACGTACCAGAAACCTCAATCGGATTCAGCAAAGGAATGGTGTCATTATCACGACGTACCAAATGTTAATCAATAATTGGCAGCAGCTTTCAAGCTTGAATGGCCGAGAGTTTGTGTGGGACTATGTCATCCTTGATGAAGCACATAAAATAAAAAGCTCATCTACTAAGTCAGCAATATGTGCTCGGGCTATCCCTGCCCATAATCGCATCCTCCTCACAGGAACCCCAATCCAGAATAATTTACAAGAACTGTGGTCCCTGTTTGATTTTGCTTGTCAAGGGTCCCTGCTAGGAACATTAAAAACTTTTAAAATGGAGTATGAAAATCCTATTACTAGAGCAAGAGAGAAGGATGCTACCCCAGGGGAAAAAGCCTTGGGATTTAAAATATCTGAAAACTTAATGGCAATCATAAAACCCTACTTCCTCAGGAGGACAAAAGAAGAGGTACAAAAGTCAAGCAATCCAGAGGTCAGACTTAGCGAAAAGAATCCAAATGTTGATGCCGTTTGTGAAATGCCTTCTCTTTCCAGGAAGAATGATTTAATTATTTGGATACGTCTCGTGCCTTTACAAGAAGAAATATACAGGAAATTCGTGTCTCTAGATCATATTAAGGAATTGTTAATGGAGACACGCTCACCTTTGGCCGAGCTAGGTGTCTTAAAGAAGCTGTGTGATCATCCTAGGCTGCTGTCTGCACGGGCTTGTCATTTGTTGAATTTAGGGTCTGTGAAACTCTCTGTTCAAGGTGAAAGTGAAAGGGAAATTTCCTCAGATGTGGACCAGATTGAGCAAATAACTGATCATATACTGATGGAAGAATCTGGAAAAATGCTATTTCTAATAGAGCTGCTGGAGAGACTGCGAGAAGAAGGGCATCAGACTCTGGTGTTTTCGCAATCAAGACAAATTCTAAACATCGTCGAACGCCTCTTAAAGAATCGGCACTTTAAGATTTTACGAATCGATGGAACAATTACTCATCTTGTGGAACGAGAAAAAAGAATTAACTTATTCCAGCAAAATAAAGATTACTCTGTTTTTCTGCTTACGACTCAAGTAGGTGGTGTTGGCTTAACATTAACTGCAGCAACTAGAGTGGTCATTTTTGACCCTAGCTGGAATCCCGCAACTGATGCCCAAGCTGTGGATAGAGTTTACCGAATTGGACAAAAAGAAAATGTTGTAGTTTATAGGCTGATCACTTGTGGGACTGTAGAGGAAAAAATCTACAGGAGACAGGTTTTCAAGGACTCCTTAATAAGACAAACTACCGGCGATAAGAAGAACCCTTTCCGATATTTTACTAAACAAGAATTAAGAGAGCTCTTTACAATTGAGGATTTTCAGAACTCTGCAACCCAGCTGCAGCTTCAGTCTTTGCATGCTGCTCAGAGGAGATCTGATAAGAAACTAGATGAACATATTGCCTACCTGTACTCTTTGGGGATAGCTGGAATCTCAGACCATGATTTGATGTACACACGTGATCTGTCTGTTAAAGAAGAGCTTGATGTGATCGAAGAATCTCACTATATTCAACAAAGGGTTCAGAAAGCTCAATTCCTTGTTGAATTAGAGTCTCAAAATACAGAGCTCTTAGCAGAAAGACAAAGGACTGGAAATGAGGGGATCTGGCCTAGAGAACCTATATTTCCTCCTCAAACAAAGAAGAAATGCCCTGAATCAAAGAAACCACAGCCTCGGCCTTCGCAACTTCTAACCCAGGAAGAAGAAATCAGTTCCCAAATGGCAAGTATAACCATTGATGATCTGCCTGAAGAGAGTGAGAATCAAGATCTCTCCGATATAAAGATGAACGTTACCGTCTTGCAAGATGGTAGTCACCCACCTGAAAGCACATTTGATGCTGACTCTGTGGCTACTTTGCTCGAGGGGTGTGGAAGTGTGGATGACATTTGGACCAACCCCATGGAAACAGCTATACAAAAAGAGGGGTTGCAAGAGGGGCCTACGCAGGAGGCACCACAAGAGGACCCACTGGGAAATTTTAATTATTCACTCAGCAAATTGGCCAGAGCTGATCTTGGGCCACATCTAGATCAACTGAAGGATGATGAGATTTTACCTCACTGCGGTCCCTGGCCCACGAGTCCTATGACCAGCACAAATCAAGATACAGAATCGAGCACATCTATAATTCAAATAGCTGATGATGATGTGTCAGCATCCCACAGTGCACTACAGGATGCTCGAGTCAGTGAGGCCAAGTTGGAAGAGGAACCTTCAGCATCCTCATCACAGTATGCATGTGATTTCAATCTTTTTTTGGAAGACTCTGCTGCAGACAATGGACAAGATCTTTCCAGGCCATCTTTGCAGCATGTTGAGAATGAAACTAGCCTGTGCGGTGCTGCAGCTAATTCTAAAGCAGAGGTCGAGCATGGCAAAGACTGTCTCAGTATGGATCTTTCTGAGGCAAACGATGAGCCAGAAGAAGTAGTAGTTAATGTGAAAGTCAGAAGGAAAGCTAGAAGGATTGTTTCAGATGGCGAGGATGAAGACGATACTTTTAAAGATACTTCAAGCACAGATCCATTCAACACGCCTCCCTTTCAGTTGTTATCTGTAAAACAGTTTGATGCTTCTACTCCCAAAAGTGATATCAGTCCGCCAGGAAGGTTCTTTTCACCGAAAATGGCTGATAGTATCAATAAGTCTGTAAACTCTAGAAGATCCCTGGCTTCTAGGAGGTCTCTTGTTAATGTGGTTTTAGACCACGTGGAGGATATGGAGGAAAGACTTGACAACAGCAGCGAAGCAGAGGTTGCTGAAGATTACCTGGAGGAAGGAGCCGAGGAAAGCAGTGGCGAAGTCTCAGAGTGTACAGAAGATCCTCCCGGTGAAAATAAGTTAATGACACCTGAGCCTGGTACTTTGGCTCAAGAGACCTCTTCTGGTGACCCAGGACAGACCTCTTTGTCTGGCAGACAGTTGGTTGCTTCTCCCCAGGATGAGGCAGTGGAGGCTGTGAACGACTATGAAACCCTTGTAATTCGTGGAAAAGAACTAAAAGAGTGTGGGAAAATACAGGAGGCCTTAAACTGCTTCGTTAAAGCACTTGACATAAAAAGCGCTGATCCTGAAGTCATGCTCATGACTTTAAGTTTGTATAAGCAGCTTAATAAACCTTAAGACTATAACCTGTTTATTGTTAAAATGAGACACTGAATATGAATCCATTCCTTTAACTGGATTCTTTGGGAGCATGAAGCATTTAGGCTTAAGGTGAGAGAGATCTCAAAAAACAAGGTTTTGGTTTTAACTATTTTGTAAATTCTGTGTTTACTCTCTATTCCTTCCTGTCCCCCTCCCCTGTACATATATTCTGATATTCTAAACACTAGGGTAATAGTTCTTTACTTGAATAGGCTTATATTCTTCTTCTAGGCATGCTCTATAAACTTTTTTTAGAGAGCAAGTGAGGGCGCGAGAGGGGCAGATGGGGGGGGGGAGAGAGAGAGAGAGAGAGAGAGAGAGAGAGAATCTTAAACAGGCTCCATGCTCAGTGTGGTGGCATGCTTTGCAAACTTAATAGAACTGTGTGATTTCTAGAAACGTTTTTGTGAAATTATTCTGGCCATTCTTCATTTCATTCTGGAAATGACCACTTCTGTATATCGCACTTCAGGTAAGAACAGTAAAGTCACTTTTCTCGGTATTTTCTTTTCCATTCGCGTTCTTTCACTGAAATGACACTGGCAAATGCATATAGAAGCGTGTTAGTTTAAGCAAGAGTTTACTGGAATTCTAAATTTGTGACCTGCTTATTAACATGCTATTTTATGCCCTCAGCTCACTCCAGCAGGAGGCTGGGATAAGGTACTTGATGCCGGGCTTCTTTATCACTGGCACCCGACTCCGGAGTCGCTTTGCTGACAACTGAGCCATTCTTCACTCACCTCTCACTGCGTTCCAACATAGGCCAGCACAGCAGATCTTTGGGTGGTAGACTGAAAAGGAGTTCGGTTGCCTCTCAGAAACATAAAGTACAGTACAGAACACTGCGCTCGAGAAGTGGAACTAGCTCTTATGGAGTACCTACTCACTGTGTATTGGGTATTCTATATAGGTTCCTTGTTTAATCCTTACCATAATCCTTTGAGGTTGAGGGTGGCATTTACTTCGTTTTAGTTGAGGAAACTAAGGCTCGATGAGGCTGTGACCTGCCCAAGATCACATGGTAGGGAGTAAAATGGATTTTTTAAAACTATGTGTTACTTAGTGAAAAGTTACTATAATAAACTGTCTTTGCTTCACTGAATGTACTGAGCTGTTTTTACTGACAACACTTCTGACTTCAAATGTTTGGAGGTTTTCCACACCAAACAGTCCTCCAGTTCTCGGCAGATATCCATGGAGTGTCCTACAATTCAACTCAGTTCTGACACTGCCTGGAGTTCTGATCAGACTCCACAGGTTTAAGGGCTCATTCCCATAAAACTGCCCTCACTTCAGTTGACAGTTGCTAGTATCAGGCCCCCATGACATCCACACTTCTGTCCAACTTGGCTACAAATCAAGGATTCCCATGATTGCACCTTCAGGTTAATAATTAGAATAGCACACAGAAAATATGAAATATATATAATTTACATCTACATATTGTATATAAAACAATTTAAAAATTACAGGTAGGGGCACCCAGGTGGCTCAGTCTGTTGAATGTCTGACCCTTGATATTGGCTCAGTCATGATCTCATAGTTTGTGAGATTGAGCTCCGTGCCAGGCTCTGTGCTGATAGCATGGAGCCTTCTTGGATTCTCTCTCAAAATAAATAAAGTTAAAAAAATAAAAATAAAAAAATAAAAGCAACTTAGAAGGGATCCATAGGCTTGGGCAAACTGCCAAAGGGCTCTATGGCACAGAATAGATTAAGATCCCTGAACTAAGGGTATGAAATAAAGTCTTCTACCTGCCCCTGCCCCCAGTTCTGGATTGCTGTTTCCAAGGGCCATCTATGTGTTTACAAGCACAAGTATATGTTTGTATATCTATGTTTTTACCCAAATGATAGTATATATGCTGTTCTGATCAGTTTTTAATTTTAACACAGCTGTATGATATTTTGACTGGATATATTATTTATTATTTATTGATGGATAGTGCATTTATTTCCAACTGACACTGATGAATATCCTCGTACCTTTTACACATGTGATTATCATCTACAGGATAAATTCCTAGAAATGGAGTTGCTGGGTGCAAGGGTGTATTTATAATTTTTCCTTTTTTTTTTTTATCTTGGGAGAGAGAGAGAATCCTAAGCAGGCTCTGCACTGTCAGCATGGAGCTCAATGAGGTGCTCAAACTCATGAACTGTGAGATCATAACCTGAGCTGAAATCGAGTCAGACACTCAACCGACTGAACCACCCAAGGAGCCGCTGTATTTATAACTTTGATAGGTATTGCCAAATTGTTCTCCGTAGAAGTTATAATAATGTACATTTCCACCATTAATGAATACCTGTTTCCTTATACCCTCACCAACAGTATGTTAAATGTTTTGAACTTTGCCAATCTGATAGGTAAAAAGCAAGATCTCATTTTGGTTTTAATTTGCAATTATATTACTCTGAATGAAGCTGGTTCATTAAGCATTGAACTTAATGAAAAAGATGCAGTGTCAAAGCAGAATTGAGTGCATGTGTTATATAATATGTATAAATCGGTATAAATCCTTAGTTTTCTCAACTATCAACTCCTTTAGAACCTTAGTTGCCAGTTCAAAGTTAACTTCCCAAAGGGTTGCTTAGTGTCACAAGCTAGTTATCACTGCTTTCTCTCTGCATGCAACAAATTTGCTTTTTCTTTTCTTTTGTAATTTTTTGTAATGTTTATTTTTAAGAGAGAGACAGAGCGTGAGCAGGGGGAAGGGCAGAGAGAGAGGGAGACACAGAATCCTAAGCAGGCTCCAGGCTCTGAGCTGCCAGCACAGAGCCTGACAACACGGGGCTCCAACTCCTGGATTGCGAGATCATGACCTGAGCTGAAGTCGGACGCCTAACCGACTGAGCCACCCGGGGGCCCCTAGTTTGCTTTTTCTACTCCACCTTTCCAGCACTTTTTCCTTTGTGGGTGACACCCTGCAAAAGGCATTCACTCAGTATCCTGGGTAAGCCAATGTCCTGAGCAAAGGGTGCTAACTAGGTAGCGTCTCATGCATATAAAGCTTTTCAGAATTTTCTTCAAGATTTTCCAAATTTATAGCCCTTATTTAGACACATTGTTTTGAGTGGGGTTTTTAGAAGTTTCATCTTAGGCCTACTATTTTGAACATCTCTCAATATCATACTGGTATATTTCTGTATCTGAGGGAATGGGGCATCCGTTAGTCTGCTCACTGGGGAAAATCTGAAGGCCTAACCTGATGGGGATGCCCAGAAACTCCTCTAAAATAAGAAACTTCTATGTCAGACGCAGCTGAGCAAGAACACAGTGTGTTAAAAGAATCACTGTTAAGAATCACATGGTTGTGTTGGCAAGGTTTTATTTTTGAAGCAGTACAGTATTTACAATTCTTTATACATTTTTGTATGTTATAAATATGAGAATGTAAAATAAATGCAGATACACAGAACATTGGCTGCTTAGTCTAGTATAAACAACTGGTAGAAGAACTGAGTGCCTTTTATCCTAAAGTTATTTAAAGAGTTCATTAAAAAAAAAAGTTCATGTTGTATAGCCGTTATGTACAGCTTATTATAAAGACATTGGAGCTAACAACTATCCTGGCAGATCAAAGTTGGCTAACTTACAAAACAAGTGTTGCCTATTACTTTAGGATTTTCATATGCCAATCCATCTATTTGATGTCCAACTCAGTGTGTGAATAGTATGAACTAGGTATTTGGCTCCCCTAGAGATAGTCTTTAAATTAACTTACGGGACATATTGAGAATCACAGAAAGTAGTTCTGAGGGGAAAGAGATTTCAGGTTAAAAGGAGTCTGCGTGACTTCTCTTTTTTTAAACTGGTTTTTTTTTTATGTTTTATTTATTTTTGAGAGCAGGAGAGACAAAGCATGAGTGGGGGAGGGGCAGAGAGAGAGAGGGAGACACAGAATCCGAAGCAGGCTCCAGGCTCTGAGCTATCAGCATGGAGCCCGACGTGGGGCTCGAACTCACAGACCACGAGATAACGACCTGAGCCGAAGTCGGACACTTAACCGACTGAGCCACCCAGGCGCCCCTTCTCTTTTTTTAAAGAATCTTTTTTTTTAATTAAGTAAACTCTACACCCAGTGTGGGGCTCAAACTCATGATCCTGAGAGCAAGAGTTGTACGCTCTACCAACTGAGCCAGCTGGGCGCCCCTGTTTGACTTATCTTTGAGAACGGCTGACTGAATACCCACTATAGTGTGCACTAACCTTTCCCCACCTCATTTTGTGCCTACAAACCCACAATGACAGAGTTCATAAAATACAAGGATTACTCAACACCTTTTAAAGAAATAAACAGAACTGTATAAAACACTCTCAGTCTTCCGTACAATTTTATTTTCTCCCTTCAACCATAATAATATGATATCCGAATTTTGTCTTAACCGGAGGGTCTGTAAACACAGGCTTATCCAGCCCACTTACGGGCAAGGCAAATGCTGCTTCTTGAAATGGTCCTACCATGGAACCTCTGGTCATCCAACCCAAGTCGCCCTGAAAAACCCAAAAGATATATGATGTCAGGTGGCCCCCAAGAGGAACCAGTTCTATGGTAGCTTGAATTTCCCAACATGAATGCTAAGGTTCCTCGGTTTATTCGCCTGGGCTGTAAAGAAGTGGGCTCAACAAGGACAAATGGGTGGAAGAGATCCAACCCTTGACTGAACACATAAGCACTCACAATGCTGCCGGGTGTCTGTCAGCTGTGCAAGTTTGGCCGTGCCTAGTCTTAGACAACAGGTGCTCTGTATGCAACTGTTCACAAGCTGGCCATTTCTGCTTTTAAGATCTTTAAACCAAGATATGGCTAAAATTAAAGGCAGAACATAGAAATAACCCCTACCACTGCGTGTCCTCCCTGGGGGATAAATGATAACAGCACCATACCCCTTGCCTGGCTTTGTCTTCACTATACTGTGCAGCCACTTCGTTGAATCTCATTCCAGACTTCAACTTCTCCATGGCTTCCATGATTTTCCCATGTTTTTCACACAGAATGTGTCTGACCTACAAGGAAAAAGTATGGTCACATAATTTATTTGGGAGACCCAAACGATTCCTTTTCTCACAGTATAGCAGTCATGTCTGGATTACCCCCAGTAGTGAAAAAACAGATCAGATTCATGGCAACATAAAATCGTGAAGTCTGCACAACTGGGCGATGGCCACAAGCTCATTTCCCATGTCAAGACACTATCTCAGAACTCTGATGTATTTTTTTAATTAACTTAAAATTTTTTTATTAAAATTTTTTACGTTTATTTATTTTTGAGACAGAGAGAGAGAGAGAGAGAGAGAGAGAGAGAGAGAATCTGAAACAGGCTCCAGGCTCTGAGCTGTCAGCACAGAGCCCAATATGGGGCTCGAACTCACGAACTGTGAGATCATGACTTGAGCCAAAGTCGGATGCTTAAACTGACTGAAATCAGGTGCCCCTCAGAAATCTGATTTAGATGGAAAATGGGCACCTGACTGTGGGAAGCTCCCATCTTAACCATGTACTTCAATGGTAATGGGAAGAGGAAACATAATGGTTCAAAACTTGGGCCCTCGAGTCAAATCCCACCTCCGGTGTATGATTGTATGATTTTCTTTTTCTTTCTTTTAATTTTTTTTAACATTTATTTATTTTTGAGACACAGGGCACAAGCGGGGGAGGGGCAGAGAGAGAGGGAGACACAGATTTCAAAGCAGGCTCCAGGCTCTGAGCTGTCAGTCAGCACAGAGCCCCATTCAGGGCTTGAACTTGAACCGTGAGATCATACCTGAGCCGAAGCCAGACGCTTAACTGACTGAGCCACCCAGGAGCCCCGATTGTTAGGTATTTTCTTAAACCTCTACGTGTTTCCTGCTTTGTGTGCTGGGATAATAATAGTACCTATGTGTTCTCATAGGATTGTTAAGATTGAGGTGATGCAGTCAGTATTCAATAAAGGTTAGCTGTTATTTCTTCAGAGTGGGGATGATATTAAAAAACCCACTAGGAAATACTTTTTACCAAAAGAAACCCAATGTAAAAGCCTCCTCACAATTCAACACTTTGAAAAAGTATCATATGTTGATTGAGTACTCAACCCTATAGAAGTTTTCAAGTTGACCTACGTTTACATAAAGCCATGTGTTTTTTGAAAATCACTCTATCTTGAAAACTGGTTTTGTCAAGGTAGCCATTTTGCAGGATTTCCAATTTCTCAAACACAATCCATTGTTTCATATTGTAAGTGATACACTGGGATGAGGGCTAAAGGTATCTCCCTTATAAATGTTGAGACAAGCAAATCAAGGTTGTTCTCAGGGTTCAACTACTGAAATTGGGAGGAAGGGGATTCTAGGCCCACAGGAATAACTTCCTTACTGGAGGAGCTACACAGGAGTTAGAAACACTGATAGCAAAGGAAATAATGTGTCAAAAAGCAGGGCTCAGAAAGGCAAACTTGTATAGAATGTACGGGATGTACAGAATGTACTGTCCCAGGCAGACAGGAACAACCTGGACACTAGAGAGATACATGTTGGGAAACAAGGACAGTTCATCAAGACCTCAAGTTGGCCTGGCCAAAACAGCTTCTAGAATGCCTCCCTCTTTATGCTTCTACACTCACAAAGCAACCTTCTGGTTCAGTTACTGGGAACTGAATTACAGCATTCATGATCACAAAAAGGAGAGACCACACAGCACTTTATATATGAATAAACAAGTATTCTGGTCTGGACAGTATGACAGGTTAGACATAATGAGTCTGTAGTATCTATGGGGTTTGCAATGTGACCAACTGGCAACTGTGGAAGACTGGCATCTTAGAAGACAGCCAACCTTGGGGACCTGGGTGGCTCAGTTGGTTGAGCATCCAACGTTTGATTTTGGGTCAGGTCATGCTCTCGCTGTTTGTGGGTTCGAACCCCATGTCAGGCTTTGCACTGACAGTGCGGAGCCTGCTTGGGATTGTCTCTTTGCTCCTCTCGTGATTCTCGCTCTCTCTGTCTCTCAAAACAAATAAACTTAAAAGAAGAAGAGAGCCAACCCACAGAGAGAATTTGGGAGTGATTAGCATCGAGGTAGTAGCTGACACTATGGAAGGTGATGAGATTGCCCAGGAAGGCTACGTAGAATGAGAATAGGAAAAACATAGGCTAAAGACATCCCTGGAGAACACTGATATTTAAGCAATAAGCAAAGAAAAAAGCTCAGTAACCATAATACAAAAGGAAAGGCCAGAGAGGTAGGAAAGGTATGTTAATAGAAACCAAGGCAAAAGAAAGTTTCAAGGAGGAAATGGTCAACAGGCTTAAATGCGGCAAAGTGATTAGGTAAGAAGTACAACCAATTTAGCAATGAGTGATCAATGACCTTAGCAAAAACAGTTTCAGAAGAGTAGAAAGTTCAGAAGCCAGATGGTGGTGGGCAGACAGAGGTGGGGGTGGGAGGTGGGAAGGGAATGTGTGTGGGGTACTCCTCCAGCTGAAGTAGAAAAGGAGGAAGGACTCTTATCAGAAGAAAATGGTCACAGACACATATGTATTTTAAAGGTTCCTGGGCAGAGTCTCAGAATGAAGGGAAAGATGCAGTAAAGAGGGAAAGGCTGAAGACAGAGCAAAGAAAGAGGGTGCAGATAATGGAGGAGAAGGCCTGGCACTCAGAGCACTGCTTGAAAAATTCCTTAGCCTTAAAGAAAGAAAGATAAGAAGACAGAGCAGGGAGGTGTGAAGAGAACTTTGTTGGGAGGGGGCCAGAAAGCCAACAAGTTCCTAGCTCTAAGTCTGGTTTCCATTTTCTTGTGAAAATTTAACAATATTTAAAAGTTAACATTTTCTAGGCATGTGCTAAGCACTTTACAGGTGTTCACTTGGGAAATCCTCACACCAACCCTGTGATACCAGGTCAGCGTTTCTCAGCCCTGGCAGCACTTCAAAATCATACTCAGTGCTTCTGGAGAGCACCTGAGTGGTTCAGTCGGTTGAGCATCTGACTTCAGGTCATGATCTCATGGCTTGTGAGTTCCAACCCTACGTCAGGCTCTGTGCTGACAGTTCAGAGCCTGGGGCCTGCTTTGGATTCTGTGTCTCCCTCTCTCTCTGCCCCTCCCTCACTCATGCTCTGTCTCTCTCTCACTCTCTTTCAAAAATAAATAAACATTAAAATATATTTCAAAAAGATAAATAAAAAATTCAGGTCCCATCCTCTGGGGATTCTGAGGCAGCTGGTCTGGGGTAGGACCCTGGACATTGGTAGTCTGAGATGCTGTCTAGGTGAATCTGATGTACACTGGACGAAGTTATTTACTAACTGACTGGAGGAGGGTGGTGGATGGCTTGAGGTTAGTGGCAAAGGACTGCTGAGCAGTACTGAGAGCCTAGCTAAGGTTAGAGACCAGGAATTAGTGGTCCCAATTCCCAAGGCTGTGTCACTCTCCAGCAGGGCCCAGTGGTTCTGGGTTTAAATGTAAAGGAAGTAGGGATGCCTGAGTGACTCAATCAGTTAAGGTCTGGCTTTGGCTCAGGTCATGATTTCACAGTTTGTGAGTTTGAGCCCTGTGTCGGGTTCGCTACTGTCAGCGCAGAGCCTGCTTTGGATCCTCTGTCCGCCCCCGCTCTGTCTCTCCCCTGGTCTCTCTCTCTCTCTCAAAAATAAATATACATTAAAGAAAATTTTAATGTAAAGGAAGTATACCACTGGACTGATCCGGAGTTGGTAGTCTGGCAGGTGGATGCAGCAGCTGACCAAAAGGAAAAAGAGTCGGGGCTCCGAGACCCAGTGGTCAAGCTCTTTGATCTAATATCCAGCTTACAGGACATATGGGGCTTGGACAACAGACACAAAGCCTGGGAGATGGTGGGGAGAACAGGCAGGCCCAAGGGCTAGAGGTCTGTGTGCAGAGAAGAACAGAACAAGACTGGGAGAGGCAGGAAGCAATGGGGAAGGAGGGAAGCTGTGGTTGGCAGGTGGATTTCAGAATCCGGACAGCTCTAGAGACAGGGCAGGGTGTGGGCTCAGGAGTGGGGTTGAAAGCAGAATGCAGGATGTGGAAGGAGCCTAGTCCCTAAGAGGCTGGAGGGTTCCAGGGTTCCCTTCCTGCTGGGACCTTTCCAAACACCAGAAACAACCCAACTGTCCTCTAGCAGGTGAAGTACGGCACATCCATTCCACAGCACACTACTCAGCAATACAAAGGAACAGACTATTGATATGTGAAATCTCCAGAGAATAATGCCAGTGAAAAAGCCAAAAGGTTACATATTGCGTCATTCCATTCATGTAACATTTTTGAAATTATAAAATTATAGAAATGGAGAACAGATCAGTTGCTGCCAGGGGTTAAGGATGAGGGAAAGTGGGGGAGGAAAGTGGGTATGGCTATAAAAGGGCAACAGGAGGGATTCTGGAAATGTTCTGTATGTTTACTGATCAATGTCAACCTCCTGGTTGTGCTGTTGTACTAGAGTTTGATGTAAGACATTACCATGGAGGAAACAGGGTAAATGGCACATGTACCAGTTCTTACAACTAGAATGTGGGTCTCAAATTCTCTCAAAAGATGGGGTGCCTGGGTGGCTCAGTCGGTTAGGTGTCCAACTCTGGATTTTGGCTCAGGTCATGATCTCACGGTTCGTGGGACTGAGGCACACACTGGCCTCTGTGCTGATAGTTAAGAGCCTGCTTGCGATTCTCTGTCTCCCTCTCTCTCTGCCCCTCTCCTGCTCACGTGCTCTCTCTCAAGATAAAATAAAATAATCTCAAAAGTAAAAGTTTAACAAGAGACTTTAGTCCTAATCAACTTTCCTATGTGCCACTTCTTTCCACATACCTCACGCACAGCCACGCTGAACTCATTTTTTTTTCAGAAAGAGCAAGATGCCTCTTTGAAGCCATATGCAGTGGAGCAGTCTCTTGGGTTGGGTGCTTGTAAAAGTCAGCACATAAGGTGAAAATTGCGTATCGCCAAAATTACCGTACAATATCCCTTATGAAGACGCCATACTGGAGACCAACATGTCAGCCCTCATCAAACCAACACAGCCTGTCTCCCCAGTCTGCGGCAACAATGACCACTTCTTCAGCTGAACACCAGATGAAGTACCTGGTTTGCATTTAGGGACCAGGTTTCATGAAAACTTCTCTTCGGATACCAGAATCCCACTTCACATAATTGGATGCTCATACAAGAACAGAGGTCAACTATGGAGAAGCCAATTCATGTCTCCCACCTCACTTTCCTTGGGGCATAGGGTCATCGAGTAGAATATAGCCTACGCTATTTCTATGCTCCCTCTCTCTTTTTTGGCTGTATGTGTATGGCTGGATTTATACGATGCAATTCCACTACTCCACTTATTATACAGCAATGAAATTTATGTCTTTACCTAACTACTCCAATTACATTGCGGTAATAGAAACCATCTCTTACCTGCTGGTTTTTTAAAGATTTTTTTAAATGCGTATTTATTTTTGAGAGAGAGAGAGAAAGAGTGTGAGCAGGGGAGGGGCAGAGAGACAGAGGGAGAGAGAATCCAAAGCAGGCTTCAGGCTCTGAGCTGTTAGCACAGAGCCTGAGGCAGGACTCAAACTTATGAACCTCGAGATCAAGACCTGAGCTGAAGTCGGAAGCTCAACCTACTGAGCCATCCAGGTGCCAGTTTTTTTTTTTTTTTAATATAGAAACCCTCTCAGTACACTGCTTGGCATAGGGTAGATGTCACTAAATCCTTCTTGAATGAATGAATCTAAGTATGGGATCCCATACTCTGACTGAAAAAAGGAAACTGCCTTGTTACGTAGCACTAGGTAGTAAGGTTCTGTTTGCAGACTATGTTTTCCCAGGGCAGATGACACTCCTCTGGGACTAGGTCAAGTACTTCAAGTAGTTATTTGTGATTGCCTCCCATCCCAGCATTCGTGGTCAGGGCCCTGGCTTGTAGCTTACTAGTGGGGGAGCAATATAAAATATTGAAATATTATTTCCTCCTGACAAACAGTTCATTCACTTACTGGGGAAGATCTAACTTAATACACCTTAAGGAACAATACAAACTATGAACACATTCTGGATGCTTGAGGAAACAGTTGAGAAAATAAAATGGAATTACTTTTCATAAGTGAGACTGGTCCCTATTTTCCAATTTTATGTTATCTTGATTTCACGTCAGTAGTAGGCTAGCCTCTTTTTTAAAGTTTGTTTATTTATTTATTTTGAGGCGGGGGGAAGGGGCAGAGAAAGAAAAAGAGAGAGAATCTCAAGCAGGCTTTACACCGTTCAGTGCAGAATCCAATGAGGGGCTCGATCATGACCGGAGCTGAAATCAAGAGTGAGATGCTTAACCAACTGAGCCACCCAGGTGCCCCAGTAGTAGGCTGGCCTGTTAGAATGGGTTAAACATACTGTCTTTTCTTTTTTTGGATAACAAAGTAACACATGTATATATGTTATTTATATTTAACATAAAAGAAAAGGAACTAGTAACTCACCTTTACTGCACTGCCACCACCTTTGGGACCCTGAGCCTTCTTGTCAGAACTGTCACTCCCAGAAGCTGCTCCCCCTTTAGAGAAGAGATCACAGGTATTCATTTAAAAAGCATCTTGATATTTACGGGAAAGGTCCAACACAAGAGGAGTGGATACTTCTGTCATAGCACCATGCTTCAAAAGGGCACTCTGCCAGAGATTTTACTACACGAAGCTATTTAATCTGCGACTCACCTCTTTTAAAACAAGAAATTCATGCCCACGTAAGCCCTTCATTGAAAACAGATATACAAGTGAGTGTGGTAATGGATGAACGAGAGTGCCAAAAGCCTGTTCCAGAGTCTCTGTACCTAATTTGAAATCCTACTTTCTAAGGGCAAATCCCCGAGCTCCTGTAAGATTTCTACTAAGCACTGCAACCATGTATTTGAGTACCTCACAATTGCAGTAAGTAAAATCTCCAAGAATCTATTTTAAATAAAGATCAAATTTCCCACCACCCATATATGGCTAAAGAATACATTCATATCCAAATTCCTGGAGTCTCCTGCATTGCCTTTTGATACCTTCCTAAGAAAAGTTGTCGATATTCAGATTAACAACCACAGGCAGCATCTTACATTTTGCTATTATGTCATCTCACCACTATGTCCGCTTCGGTGTTCATGGCAGCATACTTACTATTAGAGGCTGATGTTCCTAAGAACTATTGTTGGATTAAATGTTCAGTTCAATTAACATTCCCTAAATAACTACTAAGTTACAGACACTGGGCATACAAAGATGAACAAGCCACGGCACCTTCAGGAAGCTCATATTCTACTGGGGAAGACAGACACATAAACACATCATTTCAGGAGAATGACCTACAATCTATGGACATAAGGCTGTGGAACCAGAGGGCCATTTTAGCCAGTCAGGGAAGGTTTCCTGCATGAGCAGAAGCTGAATGAGTGAAGAAAAGACAAGAATGAGGAGACACCCCAGGGTGATGGAACATCGTGGTGTGTGTAGGAAACTGCGGATAAAGCCAAGTCTGATGTGGGAGTGCTGTGAGATAAGCCCAGGCGAAGGGGCTGAGGGTTAGAGCATGAGGGCCTATAAGCCCCACTAAGGAACCTAGAATAGGGAACCACTGAAATGTTTTAATCAGGAGACTCCATCTTACTTGTCTTAATATCTCCAATGCCTAACAGTGTACCTGGCACACAACAGTTGTTCAATAAATGTCCAACTAAACTGAAAACCCAAAATGCTGGCCACCAAATGCCTATGAAAATGTTACTGCCAAAGGAGTTTTATTACACCAAACTCTTAAGTGGGTTTGCTGTACATTCACTCTCGAACGATGATGCTTCCTGTTTTCCCACCCTCTCCCCCGCTGGATGCTGCCATCTTCTGACTGCCACCTCACTCCCTTTGATTGACTGAGGACACTGGCAGTAGTTTCAGGCTGCCTTTACACCCTCACTCTTGCCATCATCTTGGATGACCTCACCACCTAGGGCTAAGGAATCACACAACAACGTAACTTCACACTTTTGGGCCTCCTTCCTCCTCGATGTCCATGCCTTCTACTCCAGGCCACCTGCTCCCAAGGGCAAAACATGATGGAACTGTGCCACCGAGAACTAACAGTTCAGTCTCCGGCTACAACTTCGTGTTCTGCCAGCCTTCTCATGTCTCATTCCCACAACACTGGTTCTTTGACTTCACAGAATCCACTCCCCACTTTGGTACCTTTATCCTGCTGTGTTCCCCTAGGTTACCCAATTTCTCCTTCTCCTGCCAAGATGGACCCCATGCCCGATCATCTGTGTTCCCACTGGCACCCTTAATTCCCCTGGTCTGCTAATCTATTCTCATTGTCCAACAAACCCTCAACCTTGGCTCAATCTTATATTGTGCCAGTTGCAAGTTACCAGGTAAATCATGACTGTGCAGATTGTGTCCTCTACAAATTCATGGACTTCATCCTTAGGCTCTTAGTCTTGAGGGCTGATCCTTTTATTAGTGTTTCCTTCCCTTTCCCATCACCCCCATTGACTACTCCAAACCTTTACCACTCTCAAGAACCCCACTCAGTCCTTGCCCCTCGGTCTTAAAAATTACCCTTGCCTTCCACTTTAATAAGAAATTGAGGCCATGAATCATGATATCCTATAAACTCCACCTCCCCACTGTGGCCCCAATTTTTACAACCACACTCATCCTTCGTCTCTTTCTCTATGGCCTCAAGCATAAAGTGTCGCTTCTCCTATTCAAAGATCAACTTCTCCACCTCTGTCCTAGACCCCATTTTCTCAAACTTCACACCTCTGGCCCCTTACCTCTCTAACTCTACCGGATTCTTTACGTCAGCCTCACTCTCAAGTTTTCCCCATTTTGAGGAAACAAGCAAAACTTTCTCTTAGTCCTTTGTCTTCTATCTACCATCTAATTTCTCTGCTTTACCAATAAAGGCTTTCCAGAGAAGTCCGCACAGTCTCCAACTTCTCACTTCCGGGTCAATCCTCTAGTCACTGGCCACCCGCTGCCCCCGTCCCGGGCCCCGGGGGTCGCCGCTCGGCTCCCTCCCCTTGCTCCTCCTCATCCGATCCCATTTTCTCTGGCTGCTCTGGCTGCTCTACCTTTCCCCCCTTTCCCGGAACCGCTTTTTCCCTTGGGCGGCATCTTCGAATCTTGCAGCTGAAATGTCAAAGGCTTCGGTTGCCTGACAAAGCCTCTTCAGGCCCCACGGGGATGTCCGAAACAAATGCCTGAAAACGGCATCGAACTTGACTATTTTTGCTGAGGCCCTGGGACCAGGCATATTTTGGGGCAGACCCGGTCCTTGGGACAGCGGACCGGAGCTGAAGATGTCTGACCAATAAGAAGTTTGGGTCTGTTAGAGGGGCGGAGCCAATGATGGAGCAGGGGCGGGAAACCCCGCCTTTGCGTTTATTTTTTCTGTGCCTTCTGTCGCACGCCATTATTTGCGCCAGCTCCCATGCTCCCTCACTCCCCGCGCCCGTCTCCTCCACGCTTGCGTAGTGGAAGGAGCGGGCCTCTGCAGTCCCTTGGCGCCGGCTCTAGCCAATCCCGCGGGGCCGCCAGACAAAGAGAAAGGAGGAAGAGCCGCGGTGGCTGCCCCCTCCTCCTGCTTCCTCCTACACACAGGCCTTGCCCTCTCTTGCGGTTTTTCATTTTTAAATTTTATTCTGCTGTTGTAGCTGATTAGATTTGAAAGACAGTTTAAAAAAAAAAAGCTATCACCCCTCTGCCTCTTGCAGAACTCTGTCATGGAGAAAAATTGAAAGCGGTCTAAATGTTCCTTAGAGTAGTGCTTAAATAAATAATGTTTCAATCACACAAAAGGATATGCGCCATTTAAAATAACGAGTGTAAGTCTGTCTGTGCAGATACAGGAAATGGTCTTTAGGAAGGTTGCAGACCAAGCTATAGAATATGATTCAGTTTTTAGAAAAATTATATAGTGTGCTCTATTATATATGCATAAAAGACAGGAAGGCTACCTAGCAAAATATGACCAGTGGTGCTAGTACAGGTTGTTGTATATGGTTCTGTGTATTTTCTAAAATTTCTGTAATGGTGCAGCATAAAGTAGTAGTTAAAAACATGGATTCTGAAGCCAGACTGCCTGGCTTCAAATCCCTGCTCCACCATCTGGCAACTAGCTCTGTGACCTTGAGGAAATTACCTCATTCTTCTTTGGCTCAGTTTCACTATCTGTAAAATGGAGTTGATGATAATAGTACCTATTCACAAGGTGTTAAGAGAATTAAACAAGTTTATATTTGTAAAGCACAGAAACCAATGACTAACTCATAGAATGTTAGCGTAAGATAAATGTGTTTTGAATCTGTGTCCCCACGCTTTCTTCCCTTACCTGTAACCCCTCTTTTGATTTGTATCCATGGTCAGACCTTTTTCTTAGGCTCCATAAGATAGTCGTCCCAGCTTGCCACTACCAGCCAGGATATATAGGTCCTCCAGTTCAGAGTTTAGTGTTTGGATACAGCCTTGCTGGATGTGGGGTGCTTCATGCCCAGATCAAAGGATCAGGCATTTTTAGACTGTGCCCACCCCCAACTCATACATAACAAGCAGCCTCCTCTTGCCGAACTGCTGTGGTTTCTGGACACAGCACATCTTGGGCACTCCTTGTTTCGGATTGAGAGTGATCAACTGTGGGAAACACATCCAATGGTGAGGGGAGGGGATCATTGGTTCTCTGCTTCTGAGGTGGATCCTGCCCATGCACTGACTTTCCAAGTCCGGCTAGGAGATGGAGGGTGGAATTTGACAATGACAGTATGGTCTCATGTTCATCAGCTCTTCCACAGCCAGGAGCCTGGGAGGCACTTTACTTCTGGTTTTTCATAGAGAGCAGCCCTTCCTGTGACCACTGACTATGGAATGAAAAGTGGGAATGAAGCAGAGTTCAGATCCCAGTGAAGAGCCAGCATTAAATGGCAGATGCCTGACAAATGCTTAGTGCCTGGAACATTGTGAGAGCTCTGTTTGTTCCAGCGGATAACAGCAACAACAATAATAAACAAGTCTGTGTAAGTGGCTGAACTTACCCCGAGCAGTACCTAGGGGCCAATAGCTCAAAGGAGAAGAGGATGGGCATTGGTCAGCTAGGAGATTTCAAGGTCAAAAGCACCGTAAGGCAGTCAGATTCAGAATCATATACAATCTTGACTACTCATATGCATCACAAAAATGTGGGGAAGGAAATATGATAAAATCTTAAGTGTTTGGGGTGCCCGGCTGGCTCAGTCGGTGGAGCATGTGACTCTTGATCTCAGAGTTGTGGGTTTGAGCCCTAAGTTGGGTGTAGAGATCACTTAAAAAAAAAATCAAGTCTTAAAAAAACATCTTAAGTGTTCATTCTGGAATGTGAGTTTGTGGCTACCTTTTATTTATTTCTGTTTATATTCTGTTTATTTCAATTGGCATGTATTTTTATTTTATTCAAGAAAAAAGAGCAATAAACGTCATTTGTAAAACAAATACCAAAAAAGCTATCTTCTCTACAGGGTTAAGTCTGCACCAGTCTGTGGAGGCCGACTGTGGAGGAGTCTGTGGAGCAGAGTGACAAATGAATATAAGAGTGGGCAGGGGGGCAGGGAGGAGAAAACTTCAGCCTTGAAACCATGGTAACGACTGCGGGAGTGTGCACAGTGAGTCAGAGCTAGGAATGGCTGCCAGTTGTATTTTCTATTAATTATCTCCTCAGACTGATTCTTCCGCGTATTTCTTAAGGAAAAATTAGGAAGGGAAGCTGGCAGCCCTCTTCCCAGAAGTTCACAAACCTTGACTGAGACTTACTGAGACTTACTGTCCTTCCCTGCCTGCTGTGAAACCAAAAGGCTGCAGTTTTTTTCCCATTTGAGGCCCCAGCAGAGCTTATTCCGAAAGGGGAGCTTGAAGCAACAGAGCACAGAGATCTAGTTGATCCCATTCAGAGGTGGTCAATCCATGGGGAACTCTGGGCCCAGGCCTCTGCAGACAAGGGTAGAAAAAGGTCACCTTTGAAAATGAAAGAAAGAAAAATCAGTACACCATGGATGAGATCAGCCACCTGCAAAAGTAGCCGCTCATTATGGCAAATGGATGCAGGTATATTGCCAATGGTATGGATGGGTCTCCTGAGCACATTCAGTGGCCAAAGAACTTTCTAATCCTCTTCATCCCATTGTAACATGTCTGGCATGAGATAATGAAGCTTTGAACAACTGTGGTTTTTTTTGTTTGTTTTTGTTGGTTTTGTTTTTTTAATTTTTTAATGTTTATTTATTTATTCATTTTTGAGAGAGAGAGTGTGTGAAGGGGAAGGGGAAGAGAGAGAGGGATACACAGAATCTGAGGCAGGATCCAGGCTCTGAGCTGTCAGCACAGAGCCCCATGTGGGGCTCGAACTCATAGACCGCAAGATGATGACCTGAGACAAAGTCGGATGCTTAACTGACTGAGACACCCAGGCACCCCAGAACAACTGTTTTTTTAAAAAGGCTTCAGATAAGAAGATTCCATCTATGTTTGTCCAGCATTGTCTAAGCAAGAGATGCCGTTTCTGGAAAACATTAATATTCTAGTATCTAGTGAGGTGGATTTTTTTTCGGAGGCAGTGTTCATTTGAGACAGTGGGAAACAACCAACACAAGTGGCACATGTAGCATGATCCAGGTGCTTTCCCTTCAGTGTCTCTTTGAGTTTTCACACCAGTTTTTTTTAAAGATTTTATTTATTTATTTATATTAAGTTTTTTTTGAGAGAGAGAGCACACACGTGCACACACGTGTGTGTGCGAGGGGGGAAGGGGCAGAAGGAGAGGGAGAGAGAGAGCCTCAAGCAGGTTCTATGCCCACCATGGAGCCTGACGTGGGGCTTGACCCCACGAACTGTGAGATCACAACCTGAGCTGAAATCAAGAGTCGGATGCTTAATGGACTGAGCCACCTAGGCACCCCTAAGATTTTATTTTACTTATTCTTATTTTTTTCAGTTTTAAAGTTTATTTATCTTTCAGGGGAAGGGGCAGGGAGAGCAAGAGAGAGAGAATCCCAAGCAGGCTCCACGATGACAGAGAGGAGCCTAATGAGGGCTGGAGCTCATGAACTGTGAGATCATGACCTGAATGGAAATCAAGAGTCGGGCACTTAACCTACTGAACCACCCAGCCATTGCCCCAAGATTTTACACCCAATATGGGGCTTGACCTCACAGCCCCAAGATCAACGGCTGCATTGTTCTACTGACTGAGTCAGATAGGCACCCCTGTTTTCACAGCAGTCTTTTTTTTTTTTTTTTTGCAGAGAATCACTATTGCCATTTTAGAGCTGAAGAAACAGGCTCAGAAGAATTAAGAAGTGTGTTCGTGTTTGCACATCTAGGGACTGTGTCAGAGTTGGCCTCTGAACTCAGATCTGATTTCTAAGCTGGTACGTTCTGCATGATAACACTGCCCTAGGCTTTGCCATCCCCTACATGAACCCCAAGAACACCCAGTTCCCTTTGTTCTGAGTGTGTATTCAAGTCAGCTTCCCAGGCACCTGAGCCCTTACAAGGGAGCACTCTGTCCAGGAGGTGCCAGGGCCACCCACCTTACAGAAATCAATTTGCCTCTGGTTTATGCATTAATGTGTTTGTTCTGAGTAATCTGGAAGGTGATCACCTCTACCTACTGGACCTCCCAAGCCCAGAAGCACAGAGGCAAGAAGGAACATGGTGTGGGGGGTGAGCAGTGGACAGAGCATTGTGGCCAAGACAGAGGGGAGACAGTGGGGGAAGAGGTCTTCTTTGTCTTCATCCTCAGGAAGTGGTCTCCATGTCTAATGGATTCTGCTTTCTAAACAGCTCATCTCCTCTGCTCCTCATCATTGTACAGTGAACAACGAGCACTTTGCTGAGATTCACCAAGCATCTCTTGCCCTTGTCCCCTGCCCTCTTTGTCCCTGCCACAGCCTTTTGAATATTTCTCTGGACGATTGGAAAAACCTCCACATGTGGTCTCCTAGCTGTCAGTCTCACCCTTTTCCAAGCTACCCTCCCCAGCATCTGACAGAGAGCCCTCAGAAACACAGATGTGACACTCATTCCCCCAATTAAGACCCTTTCGTGGCTCCCTGCATTCTGAGTGGCTCCTTAGCCTGGAGACCCAAGGGCCTTTCTGCTGACATCTGCAACCTCATTCTTGCTAGTCCCTGCAGGGCTTCAATCACATCGGGTTACCATTTACAGGCCCTCAAATGTATAGTGCTCTCTTAAGACTCCATGTCTTTGAACATACAGTTCTGTCTACCTGGAGTGCTCTTCTCCCATCTTTAATCTTGTTAACCTATATTTACCTTTCAAGACCAAGCTCAGGTGCTACTTCCTCCTGGAAGCCTTTCCTGATCCTCTTCTCTACTTCTTCCAGGGTGAGCTAGGCACTCCTCTGCATTCCCAAAGCACCCTCTGCTTATCTCTAATATTTGTATGATTTTCAATAATAATCGTAGGTGGACAAGTTTGTTTACCCATTCACTCATTGAAAAACATTTGGGTTGTTTCCATTTGGGGGCTATTACCAATAAAGTGGCTGTAAACATTTGTGTATGGGTTTCTATGTAAATACAAGTTTTTGTTTCTCTAGGATAATTTCCAAGAGTGTTATTGCTGAGATGTATG
This sequence comes from Paguma larvata, assembly GCA_030068075.1. Taxonomy (NCBI): domain Eukaryota; kingdom Metazoa; phylum Chordata; class Mammalia; order Carnivora; family Viverridae; genus Paguma; species Paguma larvata. The sequence goes on along the minus strand of CM057830.1, from coordinate 55,086,123 downwards.
GTAAGCATGTTTAGTTTTGCAAAAGACTGCCATACCCTTTTTCAGAGTGGCTGTACCATTGCACATTCATACCAGCAATGTATGGATGATCCCGTTTCTCTGCCTACTCACCAGAATTTTGCATTATCACGATTTTTTTTAATTTTAGCCATTTGGATAGGTGTATACTGATATAGCACTGTGGTTTAATGTACATTACCTAATGGCTAATAATGTTAAGCATTTTTTCATGTGTTAATTTGCTGTCTATATATTCTCTTCAGTTTCGGATTGGATTTTTTACTGTTGAGTTTCAGGAGCTCTTTATGTATTGTAAATATGAGTACTTTGTCAGATATGCGGTTTGCAATATTTTCTCCCAGTCTCTGAACTCGTCTTTTCATCTTCTTAAGAGGGTTTTTTTCTAGAGCAAAAGTCCTTAATATATTTTCTTTTATGGATTATTTATGTCTAAGAACTCTTTATCAAGCCCTAGGTCCCAAAGATTTTCTCCTAGTTCATTTCTAAAAGTTTTATGGTTTTATGTTTTACACTTAAATCTATGATCCACTTGAGTTAGTTTTTGTACAAAGTGTGAAGTTTAGATCAAAGTCCTTTATTTTTTGGCCTATAGATGTCCAGTTGATCCAGTATCATTTATTGAAAAAGCTATCTTTCATTATTGCTTTTACACTTTTGTTAAGATTCAGTTGCCTGTACTTGTATAAATTTGTTATGGATTCTCTGTTCTAGTCCATCAATCTATGTGTCTATCCCTTCACAATATCACACAACATCATGCAGTCTTTTTAAAAATTTTTATTTGAGAGAGAAAGTGTGTGAGCAGGGGAGAAGGGTTGGGGGGGAGAGGGAGGAAGGGAGAGAGAGGGAGAGAGAGAGAGAGAATGAAAGAGAGAGAGAATCCCAAGCAGGCTGCGTGCCCAGCTCAATCCAACGTGGGGCTTGATCCCACGACCCTGGGATTGTGACCTGAGCTGAAATCAAGAATTGGACGCTCAACCATCTGAGCCATCCAGGAGCCCCTATCATGCAGTCTTTATTAGTGTAGCTACATATTATGTCTTAAAATTGTGTAGAGTAATTCCTCCCACTTTATTCTTCTTTTTCAAAATTGTTTTAGCCGCTCTAGTTCTTTGTAACTTCCATATACATTTTAGGATAATGTTGTCTGTATCAACAAAAATGTTGCCAAGATTTTGATAAGAATGGTGTAAAACCTGTAAAAGATTTTGGAGAGAACTGACAACTTTACTGTGTTGAGTCCTGCAATTCAGGAGCACAGTACATCTCTCCCTATAATTAGGTCTTTGGTTTTTTTCATCAGCATTTTGTAGTTTCAGCCTACTATTCTTGTACATATTTTCTTAGGTTTTTATCTATGTATTTTCTTTGAGTGATTGTGGCTGATACTGTAATTTTAATTTTGGTTTTCGCATGTACATTTCTAGAACTTAGAAATGCAATTGAGTTTTATATGTTGATCTGGTATCCTGCAGCCTTGCTGAACTCATTTATTAGTTCTAGGAGGTAGGGTTTTTTTGTATGTTTTGTTGTTATTGTTTGTTTTATAGATTTATTGTGTTTTTCTGTATAGACCATCATACTGGAGTGCCTGGTTGGCTCAGTTGGTTGAACATCTGACTCTTGGTTTCGACTCAGGTCATGGTCCCAGGGTCATAGGACCAAGCCCTGCATTAGGCTCCATGCTGAATGTAGAGATTGCTTGAAATGCTCTCTCTTTCTCCCTCTGCCCCTCCCCTGCTCACATTTTCTTTCTCTCTCTCTCTTAGAAAAAATTAAAATGAAATTTTTAAAAAGGCCATCATGACGTCTCCCAATAGGGGTCATTTTATTTCTTCCTTTCCAATCTATATGCCTTTTATTTCATTTTCTTGTTTTATCACACTAGCTAGGACTTCCAGTACTATGTTGACTAAGAGTGGTGAGAGTGGACATGCTTGCCTTGTTCCTGATCTCAGGGAGGAACACATCCAGTCTTTCACCATTTAGTATGTTAGTGGTAGGGTTTTTTATAGATGTTCTTTACTAACTTTAGGAAGTTCTCCTCTCTTCCTAGTTTTCTGAGAGTTTTAAAAAATGACTAAATTTCCACGCAAAACATTTAAAGGACCCAAATTTGTAGCAAATTCCATGGCAGTTTTAAAGTTGAGCTGCTATAGTAAATAAACTGGGCATTCTTGATACTTAAATATGGAATATGTGCACAGGGAAAGGAAATTTACAACATTGCACTTTATAAGCACTGTATTGTTAAGTGGAAAATGGAATGTCTTAAATAAAACAGTATTTTTTTAAATTTTCTTAAACGTTTATTTATTTTTGAGAGACATAGAGACAGAGCATGAGCAGGGAAAGGGCAGAGAGAGAGAGAGGGAGATACAGAATCTGAAGCAGGCTCCAGGCTCTGAGCTTGTCAGCACATAGCCTGATGCGGGGCTCGAACTCACAGACCGTGAGATCATGACCTGAGCTGAAGTCGGCCGCTTAACCAACTGAACCACCCAGGCGCCCCAAAACAGTATTTAAAAGTGGTACCAAAAAACCCCCCAAAAACAAAAAACAAAAACAAAAATGAGTAAGTGTTGAATTTTTTCAGATGCCTTTTTTGCAAGCCTCGATATAATGATGTGATTTTTCTTCTTTTAGTCTATTAACATGATGGGTTACATTGGATGATTTTCAAATACTGAACCAGCCTTGCACCCTTGGAATAAAACCTACTTGGTCACAGTGTGTAATTCTTTTTATATATTATTGAATTCTATTTGTTGATATTTTGCCGTGGATTTTTGCATTTATATTCGTGGGGGATATTCATCTGTAGTTTTTCTTTTTGTACTGTCTTTGTCTGATTCTGGTATCAAGGCCACATAAAATGAGTTACGAAGTGTTCCCTCTTCTCCTGTTTCTGGAAGAGATTGTGTAGAATTAGTGTTCATTCTTCTTTTGACATTTGGTGAAACTCTCCAAAAAAACCACCAGATTCAAATATTTCTTTTGGAGGAATTTTAAATTACAAATTTAGCTTTCTTCAGAGGAATTTCATTTCATCTAAGTGTCAAATTTATGTGTGTAGAGATGTCCACAGGGTCTGTCTCTGTTTCTTAATACTGGTTGGTTTTGTCTTCTCTCTCTTTTTTTTCTAGTCTTGCTAGAAGTTTGTTAATTTTATTTATCTTTTCGAGCAACAATATTTTTGTTTCATTGATTTTCTCTATTTTGTTGGTTTGTTTTCAGTTTCATTAACTTCCGCTCTTTTATTATTTCTTTTTTTATGTTTGCTTTGGGTCTATTTTGCTAGTGTGTTTTTGTTTTTGTTTTATTTTTGTTTTCTTTTTTAGTTCTTGAGAGAAGAGGTTAGATTATGGAATGGATTTGAGACCTTGCCTCTTTTCTAATGAAAACATTTAGTTATATAAATTTCCCTCTAAGAAGTGCTATAGCTGTGACCTACACGTTTTGATTTTGTATTTTTATTTTCAATCAGTTCAATGTTCATTTTCTACTTCCCTCGAGATTTCCTTTTTAACTATGGATTATTTAGAGTTGTGTTGCTTAGTATCCAAATGTTTGGCAATTTTCTTGCCATTTTTCTGTTATTGAATTGTAATTTGATTCCGTTGTGGTCAGAGAAGAGCTGCTATATTATTTTAGTTCTTTTAAATTAGAGTTGTTTTTAGTGACCCAGGGTTATTTGGTCTCTCTTGGTGAATGTGCTGTGGGTATTTGAAAAGAATATGATGTATTCTGCTATTGTTAGGTAGAGTGACCTAGAAATGTTGATTAGGTCTTATTGGTCGTTGGTGTTGGTAATTACTTCTATACTTTTCCTGATTTTTCATCTATTTCTTCTATCCGTTGTTGAGTGAGGGTTGTTGAAATCCCCAATATAATTGTGGCTTTGTCTATTACTCCCTCCAATTCTGTTGATTCTTGCTTCATATATTCTGCAACTTTATTGTTTGGTGTATACACACTTAGAAGTGCTATGTATTCTTAGTAAATTGATCCTTTTATTATTTTTGTAGTGTACTATTTTTTAAAATAATTTATTTTCAAATTGTTTTCCATATAACACCCAGTACTCATCCCAACAAGTGCCCTCTTCAATGTCCATCACCCACTCTCCCCCCCCACACCCTCCTCACCCTCAGTTTGTTCTTAGTCTTTGAGCGGCTCTTATGTTTTGTCTCCCTCCCTCTCTGTGTCTTTTTTTCTTTTCCCCTCCCCCATGGTTTTCTGCTAAGTCTCTCAAAATCCACCTATTCGTGGAAATATATGGTATCTGTCTTTTTCTGACTGACTTATTTCACTTAGCATAATACCCTCTAGTACCATCCATGTTGCTACACGTGGCCAGATTTCATTGTTTCTCATTGCCACGTAGTAGTCCATTGTATATATATACCACATCTTCTTTATCCATTTGTCAGTTGATGGACACCTAGTCTCTTTCCATGATTTGGCCGTTGTCGAAAGTGCTGCTATGAACATTGGGGTACCCGTGCCCCTATGCATCAGCACTCATGTGTCTCTTGGGTAGATTCCTAGCAGTGCTATTTCTGGGTCATAGGGTAGTTCTATTTCCATTTTTTTGAGGAATCTCCACACCATTTTCCAGAGCGGCTGCACTAGTTTGCATTCCCACCAACAGTGTAGGAGGGTGCCTGCTTATCCACATCCTCGCCGGCATCTATAGTTTCCTGATTTATTAATTTTAACCCGTAATGTACTATTTTGATTTCATTTCCTTTTGTTTACATATTTAGATATTTTCTTAGTGGTTACTGCAGTGATTATAATTAACATGCTAAATTTATAATGAATCTATACCAATTTAGCTTTAATAGCATACAAAAACTCTCTTATACAGTTCAGCCCCTCCTTTTATGTTTTTGTTATAACAAATTATGTTTTTTATATTGCGTGCCCAGTAACATAGATTTATAATTATTTTTTATGCATTTTTATTTTAAATTATGTAGGAAATAAAAAATTGGAGTTACCATAAATACAACAGTACTGGTTACTATATTTACCTAGGTAGTTATCTTCATTGCAAATCTTAATTTCTTCATATAACTTCACATTACTGTTTAGTGTCCTTTCATTTCAACAGATAATGAACTCTCCCAGCTTTTGTTTATTTGGGAATGTCATAATTTCTCCTTCATTTCTGAAGGACAGTTTTGTTAACTAGGACAGTTTTGTTAACTATAGAATTCTTGGTTGACAGTTAATTCCTTTCAGCACTTTAAATATGTCATCCCACAGTCTCTTGGCCTTCATGATTTCGGGTGAGAAACCAGCTGTCAATCTTATTGAGGATTCCCTTGTACATGCTGAGTCATTTCTTTTTTGTTGCTTTCAAGGTTCTTTCTTTGTTGGGGCATCTGGGTGGCTCAGTCAGTTAAGCATCCGACTTCGACTCAGGTCATGATCTCATGGTTTATGGGTTCAAGCCCCACTCGGGCTCTGTGCTGACAGCTCAGAGCCTGAAGCCTGTTTCAGATTCTGTGTCTCCCTCTCTTTCTGCCCCTCCCCTGCTTGTGCTCTGTCTTTCAAAAATAAATAAATGTTAAAAAACTTTTTAAAAAAGATTCTTTTTTTTTGTTTTTTTTTTGATAGTTTGTTTATAATGTGTTTTGGTGTGAATCTTCTAAAATTTATCCTAGTTTTGTTGAACTTCTGTAGATTCATGCCTTTTATCAAATTTTGGTAGTTTTGGGCCATTATGTTTTCATATATTCTTTCTGTACCTTTCTTTCTCTTTTCTCCTTCTGAAGCTTACAGAAGGAGCTCCATTATAAGTGTATGTTGGCCTGCTTCCTTTATGCTTTGTTTACATTTCTTCATTCTTTTTTTTTATTTTTATTTTCATTTTTTTTTTAATTTATTTATTTTGTGAGAGAGAGAGACAGACAGAGCATGAGCGGGGGAGGAGGGGCACAGACAGAGAGGGAGACACAGAATCTGGAACAGGCTCCAGGCTCTGAGCCGTCAGCACAGAGCCCGACGCGGGGCTCGAACCCGGGAACGGTGAGATCATGACCTGAGCCGAAGTCGGACGCTCAACCGACTGAGCCACCCAGGCGCCCCTACATTTCTTCATTCTTTTTATTTTCTGGTTCCTCAAACTGAATAATTTTAATTGCCTTATCTTCAAATTTGATGATTCTTTTTTCAGCTTGCTCAGATCTTTAGTAAATTTTTTATTTCAGTTCCTGTACTTTTCAGCTCCAGAATTCTATTTGTTCCTTTTTATAATTTTTTGGCTTCTTTATTGATATTCATATGTCGTTCAAACAAAATTTTCCTGGTTTCCTTTAGTTCTTTGTTCATGGTTTCCTTAAGCTCTTTAAAAAAGAGCTTTTTTTTACATGTATTCATTTTTGAAAGACAAAGTGTGAGGGAGGGAGGGGCAGCAAGAAAGGGAGACACAAAATCCAAAGCAGGCTCCAGGCTCTGAGCTGTCAGCACAGAGCCCAATGCAGGGCTTGAACTCACAGAGTATGAGATCATGACCTGAGCTGAAGTCGGATGCTTAAGTGACTGAGCCACCCAGGTGCCCCGTCCTTAAACTCTTTGAACATATTTAAGAGACTTGTTTCAAAGTCTTTGTCTATTAAGTTCCATGCTTGGACATCCTCAGGCACAATCTCTGCCAATTTATTTTCTTCATTTGAGTGGGCCATACTTTCCTATTTCTTTCTATGCCTGTGTTTTTTATTGAAATTGGATGTTCAAATATTATAGTGTGGCAACTCTGGAAATCAGATTCTTGTCCTTCCTCATGGTTCGCTGTTCACGACTGTTGAAGGCTGCAGTCATACATTCATTTAGCCACTTTTCCAAACTGTTTTTGTAAAGACTATTCCTTCTTGTGGGGCCCTGAATTATCTGTTCTTTTAGTTTGTGTACAGCTAGTATTTTAATATAGGTTTCCTTGAACATCAAGGATGAGAACAAACAATTAACAAACCATTCCTTTCCCAGTATTTGTGGATTGGCTCAGTATTTGTGGGGTCACTCTTTAAACACTTAGCCTGACCATTTACAACTCTGCTTTAGCCTTCACTTGCTGCTTGCATTGCATTTTGAGATCACCCAAAGATGAAACATTAGAATCTTTTCAGATCTTTTCTGAGCATGCATTCTGTCCTGGGCATGCATGTGGCTTTCTTTTTAGTTTCTTTTACTGAGAAAAGTCTTTATTGAAACTCAATTATTAAAACACAAATGTAATGATTTTTATTTTTTTATTTTTTTATTAATAATTTATACATATAGGTGCTTTTGAATGTCCTAATGTCCCAAAGAAATTCACTCAGGCTTTAGGTGATCTATTGTATGTCTCAACTATACTCTTTTGCCCCAGAAGGCTGCAGGCTTTTCTTTCACCTTACAAATTTTCAGGCAATGCTTGCCACCCTTCTTTCTTGAGCAAGTTCTGAGGTAAGTAAAATAGAAACAAGCATTTTCGATCAGTCCTGTAGGTAGTCCCCAGACAGCTTAGAACAGACAAACAAATGATTTTCAAATGAAATTTTCTCTGCTCCCTCTGAAGCCAGGGACCAGGGCTACACAGGTTAGGTTGTCCTCTTCAGGACCAACACCCAACCAGGGAAGAAGTGGGGCAAGTGCAAAGCCACAAAGTTTCCCTAACTCTTTTAAGTTTCCTCTTTCTTGTTTCAGCATTCGCTTAGTTACTGTAAAACTTTGACCATTTTCCAGAGTTCTGGCAAAGTTGGTTCTAACCATTTCTAGTTTTTTGAAGTTTCTGTGGAAGGATGGGCATTTGGAATTGCCTAGGTGGCCAATTTGCTGACATCACTTCTCTAACCCTTTTATTGTTATCTAATTTCCCTCTTTGTCCTTGCTAATATTTCTTTGCTCTGAAGTTTACTTTATATGCTTTCAAGTTCACCGGTCTTGCCTTCTGCAGTATCATATCCTCTGTTAGTCTCATGTAGAATATTTTTCATCTCAGTTATTTATAGGAAATTTAATCTGGGTATTTAAAATTATTATTCATTTCTCTTCTTATTATGCTATTCTTTCCTCTGTCTTCTTGAATATATGAAAGATATTTTAATATCAGTTTTAACATCCCTGTCTACTAAATATATCGTCTGATTCTGTGTCTGTTGATTGATTTTTCTTCTTTAATGGGTTATATTTTTTTGTATCTTTACATGACTTTATTAGTTTTTTAACCACAAATTACTACAAACTTTGCACTTTCAAACAACAACACTTATTTATAATCTCACAGTTGTATAGGTCAGAAGTCTGGGTAGGCTTGGCTGGATTCTCTAGGGTCTCACAAGACTGAAAAACAAGGAGTCAGCTGGTATAGACTCTTATCTGGAGCCTTTAGAAAAGAATATGTTTCCAAACTCATTCAGGTGATTTCCTTGTACCTGTAGGACTGAGGTCCCTGTTTTCTTGTTGACTGACAGCCTTGGGCCACTCTCAGTTTCTCAGAGCCAGTTTCATCCCTTTACACTTGGCTCTCTCCATTTTCAAGTCAGTAATGGTATTGTTGAATTCTTCTCACATTTGGATCTTTCTCAATTCCTCCTCTATTACCATCCAGAGAAAACACTCCCCTCTTAAGATTTCAATGATTAGATTAGACCCACCAGCATAATCTCTCTTTTGATTAATTCAAAGTCAACTGATTAGTATTCTTTTTTTATTATTTATTTTTACTTAAATTTTTAAAATGTTTATTTATTTATTTTTTGAGAAAGACACATAGTGTGAGTTGGGGAGGGGCAGAGCAAGAGGAAGACACAGAATCTGAAGCAGGCTCCAGGCTCTGAGCTGTCAGCACAGAGACCAACACAGGGCTCAAACCCACACACCATGAGATCATGACCTGAGCCAAAATCAGACGCTTAACCAACTGAGCCACCCAGGCACCTCAACTGATTAGTATTCTTAACTACATCCTCCAAATCGCTTTTGTCATCAAACTTAACATAATCATGAGTACACTCTTAGACCATATTCACAGTTTTTGGGATTGGATCAGGAAGTCTCGGAGGGTCGTTTTGTAATTCTGCCTTACACAATGTTATTATTTGATTGGATAAGAGACATTGTGAATTTTATGTTGTGTGTACTAGATTTTTGTATTCCTTTAAGGATTCTTGAGCTTTTTTCTGAGATGCAATTAAGTTACTTGGAAACAATTCCTTTGAGGCTCATTTTAAAGCTTTGTTAAGTGACGCTCAGAATAGCCTTCAGTCTAGATCTAATTTGGCCCCACTACTGAGGCAATAGCCTTCTGAAGACTCTAATCAATTCCCCATGAGTTAGGAGTTTTTCAGCTCTTATTTTTTTTTTTTTAATGTTTTTTATTTTTATTATTGAGAGACAGAGAGAGACAGAGCATGAGCATGGGAAGGGCAGAGAAAGAGGGAGTCACAGAATCAGAAGCAGGCTCCAGGCTCTGAGCTGTCAGCACAGAGCCCGATGCAGGGCTCAAACTCACAAACTGTGAGATCATGACCTGAGTCGGAGTCGGACGCTTAACCGACTGAGCCACCCAGGCGCCCCAGCTCTTATTTGGTAGGAACATGAACTACTTATGGCCCTATGTAGCTCCAGCCATTGGTCCTGTTCCTTTCAGGCAGTTTCCTTCAAACTCATCAGTACTCATCTGAATACTTGAGGAATACTCTCTGCGGATCTCTGAGGTTCTCTCTTTCTGTGAAGTGCCCTCCTCTCTGGAATAATGTCCTGCTAACTCTAGCTACATTGGTCTCCTGGACTCTCAGTCCCATTTGCTCAATTCAGAAAGTCCATTGTGCTCAAACTGGGTTCCCCCTCCCTACACTATTGCCTGGAGACTCTCACACAGTAGTAAGCTAGGACAATTGTAGGGCTCACCTAGTTTGTTTCTGGTGTCTCAGGGATCACTGAAATTTGCTTTTTTCATTTACTGATGTCCAATGTCTTGAAAACCATAATCCAAAGTTTCATATATTCTATTTTGTTGTCATTGTCGTTGTTGTTATTTCAGGCAGGAAAATAAATCTGGTCCTTGTTACTCCATCTAGGCCAGAAAGGGAAGTTCTGAATTTCATATAGATGGAGCCATATAGTAGGCATTCCTCTGTGACTTCTTTTGTGAATAGCAGCAGTTTGTTTATTTTTAAATTGCTGGTAGTATTCCTCTGTATGAATATTTTCTCTTATTTAATGGCTCCATAGCATTTCATTAGATGGGTGTACCATAATTTATCCAACTGTTTTACAACTGATTTACACTTAGAGATGGTTTCTGGTCTCTTGATGTGACAAACGGTGCTGCAATGCACATCTTAAAGGTATATTTTACACAGATGTGAGATGTATTTATGATAGATTGCCACATATGGAACAGCTGGGACAAAGGATTTTGAAGTTTGAGTTTTGCATAGTAATTGTCAAACTTTTTTCCAAAGTGAGATCAGCCAATGCTCCCACTGATCATGTGTAAGGGTGTCTGTTTCTCCACCAACTTGTTATTCTTAAAATAGGTACTCTGATCATTCAGTTAGCTAACAGTATAGCAAAAATCTTCCTATAAAACTTTATCTCTGTATCCAGGCCATAGGACTGTCTCAGGAAGTGATGTTGCCATCTAGCAAGGGTATCTCATTACTTTAGAAATAAACCTCCTTTAGATTCCATCCAAGGCCTCTGGCCTAATACTAAATTGGCTTTATAGGGAACAGTCCATGGCAAGGTTCCAATGTGGTAGTCTTTGCTCCGGTGAAATGACATTTCTTAAGCAAAGTAAATTAATTACAGGCCTTTGGGGGGCTTATTTCCTTTGAGATTAGGAGTATACCTAAAATGTTTCAAGATAGTAGTTGTTTTTAGCAATGTTAGACATGTTACTTCTCTGTAACCTCAACAAAATGCTTTCTCCAAAAAGGATATAAAGTTCACATGGTCTAGTAGGTCATTTTAGTGTCTCAAAGTGTTTCCTTTTCTGACTTAATGATGTAAAAGTATGCTAGTTTTGCTTTAAGAGGTTAGTATGAACCAGGAAGTTATCAATGTTAATGGGCTTAAAACAACACAAAAAGTGATGTGTGATGTATCTGTATATATCAGCAAATTTGTAGTGAGTATAGTAAGGGTAGCTCTGGAGCCCAACAGTCTGGGTATGAACCCCGGTTTTGTCACCTACCGGCTGTAACATCACAGGTAAGTTACTCAACATTTCTGGATCTCCTCTGTAGAACAGGGTAATACTAGTATCTTCTTCGTTGGGTGTTAGGAGGATTAAACAATTAATTTGAATAAAGCACTTAGAACAGTGCTTGACACATAGTACCCTCTCAACAAACATAAGCGATTATGTTTGCATGAGCCAGTATTGTTTCTTTTTTTGCAAAATGTATCAATTAACATAGTCAAAGCTCTATGAGATGACATCCTGGTGGATGGTGGGGTGTTTTACAGTGTAAGGTGCCTTCTCCTAGCAAAACCTATGAAAATCCTTGGGAGCTTTTCCAAAAACAAAGAGAAGCAACAGTCACACACACAGAGACACGTTTAACAACAATGAACAGCGGTGCATGGGTGGCTCAGTCAGTTAAGCATCTGACTCTTGATTTTAGCTCAGGTCATGATCTCATGGTACATGGGATCAAGCCCTCTGTTGAGCTCTGCCTTTGATTTTCTCTCTCCTTCTCTCTGCCTCTACCCATGCTGGTGCTCTCCCTCTTTCAAAATAAATAAACATTCTAAACAAATGAACAAACAAACAAAAACCGATAATGAACAAATGTCTGTAAAGACAGTTTATGCAGGACCTCAAAGAAATCACCTTCGTGGTGGAAACTCCACTGTAATCTTTTATTCCAGACATTTGCCAGTGGGGCTTATTTATGCTAATTAGGTACGTGAATGGGCTAGTTGTAGGGGCAGGGATAGGGCAACAGCTGGAAGCTAGAGGGAATTGATTTGGAAGCATGAAAGCATAAACAGAGTTCAGAGATAGACTAAAGAAGACTAGAGGGGACTGGAGGGGAAGTGGATTTTGAGTAAGGTTTACAAATCCATCTCCCTTTAGACTATGAGCAATGTGAAAGCAGGGCCTCATATATGTCATCTCTCTAGGCCGAAGATGATTCTGTAAATATTTGTTGATAGAAATGAATGGAATTAAAATTAAACAGTCCAGGGAATGTGTCAAGAATTTCAAAACGAGCAAGAGCAAACAGGCAGAGTGGATTTCTACAGAGTGTCTGGGAATAGTATCCCTGAATGCAGCAGAGACAGATGGATGCACAGAATTGGCAAAACACCATTAGGAAAAAAATAGTCAACAAAACACTGCCAAAAAAATTGGAAAAACTATCTCCAGTCATATTTCAGTACTAACAACTACTGTCATTTTTGTTTACTATCTGGTAGTGGTTGTGTTGTGGTTTTTGTCCATATGTATATTATTTGTCATTCATTAATTTATTCAACATGTACCAGGCATGTTCTGTACATAGCTGTGCACAGTTGCACTCATAATTGGCATATCATTTTGTAGCCTGCCCTTCCACTTGGTGTAGCATAAGCCCGCATTTCTCTCAGTGTTTTGCTCAAGCTGCCCTGTGACAAACAGGTTCCATGATCAAGAAGGCTTAGGAACACCACACTTGAGAGCCCTTCTTTTGGCAGTTCACAACTCAATTTCCTAGCTTGGTTGTTCCTTCTCTACTGGATGCGTAAACATTGGATAGACCCAGGGCTCATCCTAGGTCCTCTTCTCTTCTCTATTTACTTTTGCCCCTTAGGGAAACTACTCCAGTTTCAAGGCTTTAAACCATTGATGTTCCAAGGACTCCCAAATTTCTCTCCAGCCCTGACTACTGACTTGAACTGCAGATCCACCTGGCATCACCACTTGTATGCCCAATAGGCAGCTCAGATTTAAATATATCAAGCATAACCACACATTTCTCTGGGCCTCCTAACCCCTCTCTTTCTCAAATCTTCACTATCCTAATAAATGACACCACCATCCATGCAACTGCTGAAACCCAAAACCTAGGAATCATTCTGGATTCCACCTCTCACTTGTTACCCAATCCAATTCACCAGCCAGTCCAGTTGGCTCAATATTCACAATATAACCCAAATCCTTCCGTATCTCCCCATGTCCGTGGTTGCCACCCTAGCCCAAGTCACTGCCCTCTCTGCCTGGCTTGCTGCAGTAGTCTCCTCACTAGTCTCCTACCTTCATTCTTACTTCACTCTATTTGCCACAGAGCAGCCAGAATAGTTTTTTTTTTTAATTTTTTAAAATTTATTTATTTATTTTGAGAGAGAGCGTGCGCACGAGTGTTAATGGGGGAGGGGCAGAGAGAGAGGGTGAGAGAGAATTCCAATAAGGCTCTGTGCTGACAGCACAGAGCCTGATGTGGGACTTGATCTTATGAACAATGAGATCATGTCCTGAGCTGAAATCAAGAGTTGGGGATACTTAACTGACTGAGCCACACAGGTGCCCCTCCAGAATAATTTTAAAAAGATCAACACATGTCAGTGACCCTCCTGAAACCCTCTAATGGCTTTCCTTTGCTCTTACAATAGAATCCAAACTCCTTACCATGGTCACTATGTTTCACTCACCATCCCCCAGCCATGCTATGGTTCCTTCTGTTTCTTGAAAACAGTAAACTCTCTCCCTCCTTGGGATATTTGAATTTGCTGTCCACCTGAGGGGACAGTTCTGTTGAGGTCTCAGTTCAAAACTCATCTAGGAGAAACCTTCTGCTATCAACCCATCTAGGCTAGCCCCCCCATCCCAGTTCACATCTATCATGTTTCCCTGTTAATTCTGCTGCAATCTGAGGTGATTTGGGGTATTTATTTGCATTTTGCCTCTGCTGACTGGAATATAAGCTTCACGAGGGCAGGGTTCTTGTCTTTCTGGTTCATTGCTGTATACCCAACAAGTGTACTAACACGCCCAGTAAATACTTGTTGAGTGAATGAAAGTGTAATAAAGGCCCTGAGAAGTATAGGGCTAAAGAAACCTTTTAGGGGTGTCTGGGTGGCTCAGTCGGTTAAGCGTACAACTCTTGGTTTTGGCTCGGGTCATGGTCTCACAGTTCATGAGTTTGAGACACATATCTGGCTCTGCACTGACAGCAAGGAGCCTGCTTGGAATTCTGTCTCCCTGTCTCTATTTGTCCCCTCCCTCCATCTCAAAATAAATAAACTTAAAAAAAGAAACTTTTTAAAAACCTGGTATTAAAAAAAACACCTGTTAGTAATATCCTATGTGTTTGGGGGAAAATACTTCCGGAAATGCCAGTAGAAGTATTTTTTTTTCATACCGTAGTGTAATGGAGTCAAAATAACAGAGGTTTATTACTCAGATGGATGTGTACTCAAATCTGTGTTCTGCCGCTGACGACTGTGTTATCTTTGGCAAGTTAACTTGCTTCTCTGAGCTTCTCTGAGCTACGGTTTCTCCACATGTAAATGGAAGTAACAATAAAAGACTTGGGAGGTGGTTGCATTAAACTAGATAAACTAATACACTTATTATAATGCAAGTCAAAAAAGTATCACTCAATAAATGCTAGTTTCCTTCCTTCCCCATTATCATAATTATGATATTTACTTAGTGGCACTTAAGGTTGCTATTCAACGGTTTACTTGTTGAGGGATACTTGAGTCACTTCCAAACTCATTCATATACCCTTTTCCTTCCTTTGCATAATTTTCCTAGCATAGATTCCCAGAAGTAGGATTACTGAGTAAAATGGCATGATCATGTAAAATTTCCTGATGCACATTGCCAGATTTTATTTTAAAGGAATGATATTTATTCATAGTGTTAGCAGCCAGTAACCATGCATCAATTTGGTACTCTTTCAGTCTGACATATTGTAATTTCTTCTGCCTCCCCTCAATTTTAGCTACTATAATAGGCAAAAAATGGCCATTCAGTTTTTAAAATTTTGTGTGTCTTTCCTCATTAAAGAAGGCTAGACATTTCCCCATATGTTTGCCTTCTAATAGTATTTACTCTCATCTGTTTGTGCCTTCGCTCATTTTTCTCTTGTGTGAACATATTCCTGTTAGGGCTGTGAGGACACGGGCTGGTGGCTCTGAGCCCCACTCTGATGTATTCTGCAGAGCAGGGGTGGATAAGACTTGGTGCTTGTTGTTCACTCCCTTTTGGAAATCTGGGAATTGCTTCTCTCCTGGTTTGATGCCTGCTGTCTTTTTCCTAGACTCCTTTTCTTTCAGCCCTTCCTATAAATTTGGTGTAACTCACAATTGTATCCTGGGTCTTTTAAAATGTTCTTATTGTAAAATATAACATACATACATGAAGAAAAGTCCTTAAAGCAAATGTACAGTTTGTACATTTGTAAAAATAGTTACAAGTGCACACCAATATGTTCATGCCCAGGTCCAGAAATAGAACTTTTCCCATACCCCAGAATCCTCCTCTGTGTCTTCACCAATTACAATGGACCCTTCCACTTCTTTTTTTTTTTAATTTGAGAATGGAGGGATGAGCAAGGGAGGGGCAGAGGGAGAGAGAGAGAATCTTAAGCAGGGCTCCACGCTCAGCACAGAGACAGCCGGATGTGGGGCTCCATCCCACAACTCTGGGATCATGACCCGAGATGAAATCTAGAGTCAGATGCTCAACCGGCTGAGCCACCCAGGCACCCCTGACCCATTCACTTCTAAGGAACCACTGTCTTAACATTTATGATAATAATTTCCTTGCTTTTCTTTATAGTTTTATCATCTACCTATGTATCCCTAAGTAAGAATTTAGTTTTGCTTATTTTTGCACTTTATATAAATGGAACCATCCTGTATGTATTACTATGCATCTTGCTTCTTTTGCTCAACTTCATGTTTCAAGCTCCATAATGTTGTTGCATGTGCTGTAGTTTAATTGGCTTTGCTCTATAGAATCCTGCAGTCTGCTTGTTCTCCTCTTGATGGACTGTTTGGTTTTTCCAGTTTGGCCTGCTATGTGCAATGTACTATGAATCTTCTATATCTCTTTTGGGAAAGATGTACACATTTCTCTAGGTTGAATAGCTAGGAGTAGAATTGCTGGGTCCTGAGGGATGTGTATATTCGACTTTAATAGAAAAAGACAAACTGTTTTCCAAAGTGGTTGAACCAACTAACCAAAGTGATGCCAACCAGCAGTGAGTTTCTGTTCCTTTACGTCTTCCTCAACACTAGTTACTGCCAGACTTAAAATATTTTGCAAGTCTGGTAGATGTGAAATGGTATGTCATTGTGTGTGTGTGTGTGTGTGTGTGTGTATGCATGTGTGTGTTATAGCTTTATTGAGGTATAATTGATGTACAACAGACTCCATGTACTTAGAGTGACAATTTGATGAGTTAACATCTGTGAAACCAGAGCCATTGAGGTAATGAACATGACCATCATGCCCACAAAGTTTCTCCCTACCCTGTTGTAATTCATTCTCCCTCATTTCTCATTTCTCTGCTGATAGATGAGACTAAGCACTTTCCCATGCTTATTGGATTTCTTCTATTGTCATGAATCCATATAGGTCTTTTGCCCATTTTTTATTGAAGTCTCTGTTTTTTATTACTGAATTATAGGAGTTCTTTGTGTATTCTGAATACTAGTTCTTTTGTTGGTTATATGTGTTGCAAGTATCTTTTCCTTTTCTGTGGCTTGCCTTTTCACTGTCTAAATGGTTTCTTAGTTTTAAACCAGTTGAATTTTATTACTTGTCCTTTATGGTTAGTGGTTTTGTGTTTTGTTTAAGAAATCCTTCTTGGGGTGCCTGGGTGGCTCAGTTGGTTAAGCATCCGACTCTTGGTCTCTGCTCAGGTCGTGATCTCACAGTTTGTAGGATCGAGCCCTGCATTGTGATCTGCACTGACAGTGCAGAACCTGCTTGGGATTCTCTCTCTCTCTCCCTCCTCCATTTGCTCTCTCTCTCTCTCTCTCTCAAAAAAATTCTTCTGTACTGTGAGCTCATGAGGATATTCTCCTATATTATCTTCAAAAAGATTCATGTTTTTGCTATTCATAGTTAGGTTTTTTTTTTAATTTTTTTAATGTTTATTTATTTTTGAGACATAGAGACAGAGCATGAGCAGGAGAAGGGCAGAGAGAGAGGGAGACACAGACTCTGAAGCAGACTCCAGGGTCTGAGATGTCAGCACAGAGCCTGATGCGGGGCTCAAACTCACAGACCGCGAGATCATGACCTGAGCCGAAGTCGGCCACTCAACCGACTGAGCCACCCAGGTGCCCCCATAGTTAGGATTTTATCTAACTGGAACTGATTTCTTAGTATGGTATGAGGCTCCTTTTTTACGTGAAATAAGTGAAATAGAATGATAGGCTTCCGAACATTTATTGAGCCCCTATGGCAACAAATCAAACAAGGAATAAAGTGACACAAGAGAAGCCTATTTCCTTCTCTTCTCTCCCACAGATGTCGCTCCCTAGGTCATTCCCTAATAAACATCCTGCTCACCAAACTCCACCCCAGAGTGCTTCCTGGGGGAACTCAACCCACAACTACACCTTGATGCGGGGTTCACAGGCTCAAATACCGTCAGGGGCATCAGGTAATATACATGAATGAAATTGTTTGGGTTTAATATAACAGGGAGTGATGAGGAACTGGTTAACTGCAAAGATTGTGCCCACCTAAATTTTTTAAAAAATTGAAAAATAACTCCAGGCAGTGTTTGTACACCACACAGTGTGTAGGAGCTCAATTCAGCCTGCAGGCCTCCTGTTTATGACCTGTGCTTTGTTGTTTTTTTTTTTTTTTATAGTTTTTCAAGATTGTATTTTATTTTTTAAGTAATCTCTACACTCAACCTGGGGCTTGAACTCAACGACCTCGAGATCAAGAGTTGCATGCTCCAATGACTGAGCCTGCTAGGTGCCCCTATAACCTGTGCTTTAAAGGCATAATCTCTCTTTGGTTAATTAATGTACCAGAGCTTCCCCGACTCATGGTATGGTAGCACACGGAGGTTGTGACCCTGCCAGGGTGACCATTAAACTGTGCACCACAAGGTCCCACTGAGGTGCTGCTTGCCATGAGGCCCACCTCGAGCCAGCCTTTCTCTGACCTTTATCTTAAATCTTAACACCTGCTATTGTCTGAGAGTTGCCTTGGCCCCTCTCCCTTACCTTGTGAGCTTTCTAGATTGTTTCCATCCCTGTTGTGTCTTTTTGGAAGGACAACCTGGTATTGTCAGGGGACATGAGCTAATGTAGGGCCTGGGGAGACAAGGATGTTGGTTACAAAGGTTTCAGCCTTACATGCTTGGGCCAGTTGGGAACAGAGAACAAAGCTCCTTTTGGATGAGAGTTGACCCTGAAATATAGCTGTCACTACCTGCGCAGTGGGATCATACCCTTTTTGAGAGATGGAAGTGATGTGGGCCACATCTGGTCTATGTTTTGTTTTGCCCCCAGCCCAGACTCACTCTGCTCTGCCCTGCTGGATGGCTTCATTGAGCCAGAGAACAAAGAGGGAGTGCACGCCCTGAGCACAGTTGCTACGGCAACCTCTTCCTCTCAGGAGCCTGGCAACTGTTGCCCACTTCACCAGAGCCCCGCCTGCTCTGCAGCCCCTTGTTG
Organism: Paguma larvata; assembly: GCA_030068075.1. NCBI lineage: Eukaryota > Metazoa > Chordata > Mammalia > Carnivora > Viverridae > Paguma > Paguma larvata. The sequence goes on along the minus strand of CM057830.1, from coordinate 55,067,463 downwards.
CATCCATAAGCGGTCATACTTGAATCCCTGTGACAAAGTCCTTAAACACGAATTATCTGCCCATGTAGCTTAGGTTCATTGCTCAGAGGGCCAGATTTCTGCAAGACACTGTGTCCTGCATATCGGCTTTGGGCCCTCAGGACTTTGTGAGAATCAAATCCCATGCATGTGGGCCCCACACTTGCATGGCTGATAACACATGCTCACGAACTGGGCTTAGTGCCTGAATAAAGGCATCACTGCTACAATGAAAACCAGAGGGTGAAACAGAAAATGATTTTAACAGAAACAGTTTATTTTGAGAAGACACAAACAGCTCTAGCTATATAAAGAATACAGTTCAATTGCTGGTAGCAAGCCAGTATGGAATGCTTAAAAAAAAAAAAAGAAAGAAAGAAAAGAAAGACAAGAAAAACCCTTTGTAATATCACCCCACAGAGGGCTTCCTTCCTTTTTGTGTCTAAAAAGCCTGGGATTATGATCTCTCCTAGTTTCTGCTGCTTCTTGAAATTTTTATCCAGGGACACTTTCTTATCACTAGGGGAATTGCCTTATTTCTGCCTTCCAGTTTAGGATATTGGTCTGTAAATTCCTGTCTCCCTTAGTTTTTCTTAAGTGCATTGGTGGCACTCAGTAAGCACTGACTGGTAAGTGCTAATGAATCAAAAGTCTGCCTCCTGACTATGCATAGTAGGACTAGCCAATCCTCCTTCCTCATTTCGATTTTGGGAAATGTAGGTCTTTTCTTGCCTTAGAGTCCAAGGCTTAAGCCTGGTTCCCTTCGTAAGTCTGGAAATCTTAAAGCAAAGGCAAAAAGAAACTGTTTCATAGATGCTTTCAAATAGGGAAATCCTGAAAGTTACTCGTGCCTCTGACTTTTCAAGATTTAGTTTTCAATACATGGATAGATCCCTGGGCTCAAATGACAGAGAAGAAGCTTAAAGGTCGTGAGAAGCAATTTGCTTAGATAGGAAAAACTGTAGCCCGAGAGGTATGTCTGAATGACTGAGTTCATATCAGATGAATGTCCTTGCTCTCTATGTCAGCCTGTCCACAGTTGTCACAGGAGTTTCTTCAAATGGCTCCCTGAGAGAAGCCAGCACAAACCCATAGAAAGAAAGTTTCAAAAGACAAGAAAAGGGAAATGCCTCAGGATGATGCCTCATCCCCTTCTCCTTGGCCAGTCCCCTCAGACCTAGATCTGGACCAGAGAACTGATGAGAACACTAGATGGAGTGTGTGTGTGCGTGCGTGTGCCCGTGTGTGTGTGAGGATAGAAAGAGACAGAAGGAGAGAGGGAGAGAGAGAAAAGTCCCATTGGAGACACCCAGGCTCACATACAGAGGCACACACCTTCTTCACTCATACCTCTCAGTGCTTACATGAGAAAAATGTGAAAATGTGAATCTGAGCTTTAGACTTACAGGTAGCATGAGCAATAGAGAGGGCAGCAAGGTGTAGAGTTATGAGGAAGATTTAAGGAATTCTTTTTTTTTTTAAAGTAAGGTCTAGGCCCAACATGGTGCTTGAACTCACAACCTTGAGATCAAGGGTCAAATGCTCTACTGACTGAGCCAGCCAGGTACCCCTAGGGAATATTTTTAAAGGTTCAGAAAACAGGAGGCGGTGGTGTGCTGAATGCTTGCTGGTTGTAGTGCTGCACAGAGCATTGCAGGGAGTCCATCCTGGGGCTGGGGCCAAGGAGGCAGGGGGTTTAGGCAGGAAAACACTGTGGGCACAGAATCTTTCTATACTACATTGGTTTTCTTGGTAGGGATAAGTCTAGAACAGATCCAAATTACATTATAGAAAATGGACACATGGACATTCTGGGTTTCAAAACCAACTATGGGAACCAAGAGGGCTGGTGATTTCCCTAGGAAATTGCAGACTAAACTGGAATCTCATGGCCTGGGCCATCAGACTTTCCATAGACAGCCCTAAACTTGTGATGGCAATGTGGGGCAGGTCAGGCCAGATGGCCCAGGGCCGGGGTCCCCAGTCACAGTTTGGGAGACCAACAATGGGACAAAAGAAATAAGAAAACTCAGAAATCCATTCTTCCTGGCCAGTTTACCTCAAACTCAAGGAAGAAGAGGCACATTGGACAACCAGGACAGGAGGTCTGGAGAAAAGAATGAGGGTTACGACACCAAGGTAGCGAGAGAGAGGGAGGGGGGAGAGAGAGAGAGAGAGAGAGAGAGAGAGAGAGAGAGAGAGAGAGAGAGAGAATGATGAAGAGCACCCTATCAAAGAATAATGGGTTGGCATATGCAGCCCCTTTCCACCTACTTCTGTGCAGACTGGTCTAACAGTGCAGTATATAGGAGGGCAGTGAGCCATATCATCCAGTATACAACCCAGTTATCACACAGGGCCAGTCACAGAAATGCCTGTTACAGAACATTGTCTGGACAAGGGGTCAGTAAACTATGACAAGCAGGTCAAATCCAGCCTGGGGCTTTATATGGCCCAAGAGCTAAGAATGGTATCTATATTTTTAAAGTGTTGTAAAACAAAGAAACAGCAATGAAGAATATGCTACAGAGACCACATGTAGCCCCCCAAACCTAAAATAATTACTATCTGGCCCTTTACAAAAAAGTTTGTCAACCCCTGATCTAGATCCTATCAATCTCTGAGCATTCCTGAACATAGAAACCAGAGGAGGTCCAGTGGAAACAAGGGAACAATGGAAATAACTGGAAATACCACTCCATGTGACTAGCACAGCCCTAAAGGGACACTGTCTGCAATTCCACAGAGTAGCAAGGTATGCGTAGACCATGGAAGGAAGCCTAAGAATAGCTAAAGAGAGAGTCACACTAGGCAAACAATGTTCCAGAAAAGAGAATGCATGCAGATCACAGTACTGATTAAGGAATTTTGTTATTTTTTTGATAAGATGGAGATAGAGTTTGAGCCCAGGGATTGACATAACATCAAGCTAGGTGAAGTTTCTAGAACACAACTAAATATCTTATTAGCATGTAACAGTCTGATATCTCATAAAGTTTAAGAAGGGAAGAATAAAGTAGATTCTAGGAAAGCCTATATTAGTTTGTCCTACTTTAAATAAACACCAATTATAAAAGTTCACACTAAAAATAAAATAGAGACATTGGGGGGCATTGAGAAGAGGATTCTCTGTTTTTCAAAAGAAGTCACCAGAAGATTCCCTTACATAAGAAGCTTCTCTACTAAAAAGTGGAATTTGACCTATAAAAATTTATTTTTCAAACTTCTTTTAGGGAAAATATCTAGAAATTAGGGAACATATACTGAATTTGGAGGGGAACTGAATGTTTCTAAATTGAAAATCAGATTTGTCTTTGGATTCAACTAAAGAAATCTTGAGCAGTTTCCCTTAAAGTATATATTTTAGTTCATTGAAATACCCAGGGAATCCATGTGTCATAAATGTAGAAGCCAGCTGTGGGTCTTCTATAAATGTAGCGCTTTAAATGAAAAAACACTGGCCCCAGAGGCAGGAGACCTGGGACTGAGGCCAGGCTCTGCTACTGCGTGTGTGACCTTGTGTAAGTTATTTGACCTTTCTGGGTCTCATGTGTAAAATGAGAGGTTGGTCCCTTTCAGTTCTAACATTCCATGGCTATAGATAAATATAGAAATAAGAAAAATACAACAACCTAGAAATAAGAAATATTCCCCAAAGTAAGCTTTGGAGTCAGTAGAAAAGAGTAGCAATGAAATATCATAAAAAGAATAAAATCGTAACCACTAGCCAGAGTAAATATATATCATTTAAAAATTAATGAAAAGATTTGTAATGTACAGATTTGACCAGGAGAGGTAAGAGCATACATATTGATATTTCTTTACCACCACACATATGGAGGAGGAAATGAGTTTGGGGTAACTTCTACAATGAGCACAATGCTGCATTTGCATGCATAACATTTGGTAAAATTGGACATTAAAAAAAGCAGAACACCACATAAGGAATAAGTGTCTATAAAGCTTGGCATTGGAGAGAAGTTAAGGGAGGTTAACTGGTTGTTCTAGTTCGGATTTTGTTGGTGGATTTGTTGATATCAAATTCTACTATGTAGGCAAAATCTTAAAATCAGGGCCCTCCTAGAGAACAGCCACCATGGTGAAGATAGTATTTAAGGGTTGGCAATACCAAACAAACATAACACATTTTTTCTTTTTTCCTATTTGTGAATTCAAACAAAATAAATCCAAAACAGACCAGACATGCTGGCTAAGTCAAATCAAGGGTTTTGCAGGTTAAACGAGTAGTTGATTCAATCTGGTAATTTCTTGACACCAAACAAGTGTATACCTGACCAACACAACAATATACATCACTTGGCCAGAGACCAATCGCTGTGATGACAGCAGAAATGGTGGGAAAGGTTGGAATCATTTGAGCAGTCATGGCTATAGTGATTCAGGGGCTTGCAGAAGTGACATCACTGGAACACACACACACACACACACACACACACTCCAGGGCTGCTGCTGTTGCTACTTCTGGGATCACACTTTGAAAATCACTGGCCTTGATTTGGGGCTTTTACTGGGAAAACATATATTCCTATTTCACATAACCCATTACGTATGCAAATTTATTTTTGCTAAACTTATGAAAAGCACCTCAAATATTTGGCTATAACTGTTTACTGCCATATTCCTATATAAATCTGAATATTCAGAATATTCTAAAGCTTTTATTTCATGTCATTGTTTAAATTGTCATTTTTGCTGCCCTTTAACTAAGGCAGCTCTTTGTACGTCTTTCCCACTCTTGTCCTTTTAAATCTCTAATACCTTGGTGACTTATAGCTAAAACACAAGCAAAGGCTTTGGAGGGACTGGGTACTCTGGTATAGATCTGTCCTTTGTCACACCAAGCTAAAGTGATAGCACAAAACATGAATAAGGGCGGGGGAAGCAGAGGCTTGTGTTCAGTAAAGTTGTACCTCCAGTAAGTTTAATAATTACCACCAACACCAGGGGACCGACATGGATCAGACATTGATTGGACAGTTTCACCTTTCACGAACAGGGCACATTTTCACAAACTCTAAGTCCTTGTGTTCTTTTTACTAAAATGACTAGTATTAATTCCATTTGCGTAAAAATGTTAATGTACAATATGAATGATTTCGGCCTTCTCAATAGCTTTCAGTAGCCGTTTCTGAGAGTCGCTGGGTAGATGTGGTCCCTTGATCCCTTGTCCAATAGAACAGCACAGGGTATCAGGACTATTTAATCAACCACCAGCAATTTAATACAATAATTCCGGGAGATTAAGGTATTTTTTATACTCTGGAGTTAGCTGTCAGGGAATTTGGCCTTTGTGTGGTGAAAAATACACTTTGCGGCTAATTGAGGCCTAGAATTATACAGGCAGAACTTCAATTCCTTTGGCTTAAGGCTTTTCCCCTGTTATAATGCAAGCAACCCTCAAGAAAGGTAGCATTAAGCCTTATAATGTCAAAATATTGTATCTGTATCCCTTTCCTGAGAGCATGATTTTCTTAGCGAGGAGAACAAACTAGGAGGCACTCAGGAGAGTTGGGGCTGAGAAGCAAGGTCTGGGGAAAATGGAACAGAAAGAGGAGAATGAGGATCCATCCCAATGGCAGACCTCTAGCTCATTCACTATTTTGCTGAAGGGCTGTCTCTGTCTGCATCCCTATTGAAAACAGGTGCTAACTTGCCACTCGGAGCTGGTTGCTTAGAGATCAACCATGTTTTCTGAGAATATTGTTGATTTTTTTTATGTTAGAGGCATACAAAGGCTTATAGCAATGGAAAAAAGAGATGGCAATAAAACATTTGGTGCAACAACAGGGAGTTATCAGAGGAACACACTTGTTCACAGGAAGAAGATAAATTGATATTTATAGAGTGCAAACTGCAGGGCTGGGACGAGGGTAAGGCACTTGTGCGGCCCTGAGAGTGGGCGCTTCGTTCACCTCACTCTAGTCCTGGCCCTGGCAAATCAGATTAAAGTGAAAGCTAACTATCATGTTATGGACTTGGTGATGATGGAAGGCTGTGCTGGTGAGGAACAGAGCACTGGCCACAAACTCGACTTTTTAAAGAATAGTTTGTTTACGAGGAAGAGGGCAGGTGCACGGACACATCTGCTCAGAGAGATAGGTATCGCGGGATCACAATCTGATCCGTGTTGTCTAGAGATTTAAAAACAATGTCCAGTAAAACGCTTGTTGTAAGCCTTTGTAGAATCTCCTCCAATCTTTGCACATTCAAGGTGATGCCTTCAGACCAATTGGTCGATTTGAGGTCATTAAGCTCACATGAACTATTTTGCTGCTTGTGGTTTTGCCTCTTTAAAGGGTAAGCTGTAGGTGAGGGATGCAGTTCACAGGAGTTAGGACTGAGGGACAAGTTGGGGCCAAGTGGAAGGCTTAGGCAAGAGATGAGGCAGGCAAAGGAAAGGAGACACCAGCGAGGCTTCCTGCTGTACCAACAATCGCTTGCTCTCTACTCTCAACATTGAACCACAAATACATAATGAATACCCACCAGGAGCAAAGTACTCTTTGCTACCCATTGACCTCTCCTGGGGATGACTCCCTCTACTCATGACTACACTGAGGTTGGTCCAGCAGAGCCACCTGTGGCTATTGGTTGGAATCTGAGCAAACAAAGGGATAGAAACAACTTGAATTGGAAGCTGAACTCCTGCAGCCAGCTTCATTTTACTTGAACCCCTTCTGTATTCCACCTTCAAAAATTGTGATCATTATTATTTGCACTGGTAACCGTGGCAGTACTAGGTTCTCTGAAGGCTTGCATGGAAGGGCTGTCAGCCTCTCTTCTCTGGTCTTACCAGAGTTGGTACAGACGGCAGCAAACATCGTGCTGTGTGCCTCAGTGGGAGAGTTGGTGTTATAATCACGGAGACGAGAGGGGTTGAGGGTTAGGAGTAGGAAAGATGTTTGGTGCTATAGTCATCAATGACTAATGAATTCTAGTTTGGTTGTTTGCCTGGGATTAGGTCCACCTGCTGCAAAATATTAAAGGAATATTTCTAGTCCTCAATGTTACCTCTGACCATACAATCTCTTCCCCAAATCCTCTTGTGCTAATGGAAACACCACTGGATATTTGAGGGCCATAGTAATGATGCAGAAGATGTTATAAAAATTCTACGTACACAGACTATTGTAGAGGAAAGCCAGACTCAAGGTGATGGCAAAACATAAAGATGTCCAGGCATTCAACTTTAGAATCTTTTGGGAAAACCACCAGGGATAGCAAGGTGAGGGGAAAGGTAAAACGCACTAGAAGTAGCAAACAAGAAGCTTCCAGAAAAACCAGCAGAAGTAACACATCCTGTACTATGTGAGTCTTGTATTTGGCTGTTCAAAGTGGTTCCCAAGGAGAAGGCCCTGGCACCCTTTCACCTTTGTTAGGCCAAAGCATGAACACTCCTTCATTTCCCTACAGAGGAAAAATGTTTCTGTCTTTTGGAATTCCAAGTCTGGGGCAGACAAGTGTGGCATTCAGATATAAATTCAGGCCAGGAATGAATCTATTTTATTTCAGGCAAAACCCCTGAAATTCGATCAGATCTTCAAACTAAATAGTTTGAATGCTTTCGAAAGCAACTGGGTCTCACTGTTTATTATTTTAAATGGCCTCCGTCTAAATCAGGGGGAAGTGCTGATTGCAAAGTAGTTGGTGAGCCTGGCTTGCATTCAGAAGTCTAGAATTCAGACCTATACCAACCAATGGCCTAGGCTTAAGACCTCTAAGTGAGAGGCCCAAGTCTCTCAGTGTAGTTTTTCAGCTGCTCTGTCTGCAGGAGTGTGGGCAGTGGAGCTAAGAGCTTGCTTCTCATTGGTGAGTGATGTGACCTATCAAAATCAAGATCTGCTTGTCTCTGGGGCAGTTTCTGCATCCTCCAGGAGGTTGGCCAATGAATCTGTTGGGTTGAGGGGGTGGCAGTGAAGGAGGAAGGGGTCCAGGAAGCAGGCTACAATTTCATCTGACTTTTCTTTTCCCTTCTCAGGAACGTGGACCATTAACTCTCTGTTATTGGTCAGCCAGTTTTTGTTCAATGCATTGTCTGTTTTTTCCCCCGCAACCTCCCCAAAACCAGACATATGAAAATCAAATGAATCACTGCTCTTGCTCTGCTTAGAAAATTGAGCTGACAAGAATAGTTAGTGCCTCTAAGCTTGTTGGGGGAAGGGGTCACAATGATTGCTTTGGGGTTCTGTCAGTATCCAATTTCCCCCCAGTTCCTACACTCTCCCCCAGCATAGTTAAAGGAAAGTCGGTCACGCAGTGGAACCTAAATGGCAAAAAGTAGCCCTTTCTGTGTGTGTGTTATGGGCCATAGCCACTTGCAAGGCTGCCTGTTAGGTTTTGGATATATCCTTTTTAGTCCATACATTCTCAGTTTGGGAACAGACTAAGACTTCCTTTAAACAAAAACAAAAGGAACCACAAACCACAACCTGAATGGAGGTGGACAAGTTACACTTACTTTCTCTCCTCCTCGAGCCTTTGATGATGCTGTTTCTTCAGCTAATTACTTCCTGTAATGAAGGTTATATGCAAATGAAACGAGAGTTCTTAGAATGCAGCATGAGCTGGGCACTGATCCTAGCTATCATTGTTGACAGACACTTGAAGAATCTCAAGGCGCACGTGCAAGTTACCTTGGATAGATCTGAGTGAACAAATGGCTGCCTCGTTTGTTTGTTGGCTGAACTTGGTTCATCCAAAGCAACGCAGTCCTGACTTTTCTTAGCTGGGTATGGGTTGGGGGGTGGTCTACATGTTTATTGAAACTCATCACCCTGATCTCCGCATAGACAATCAAACTGAAAAAGGCATGAATTTCAAGACAGAGTCACATTCATATTTTGAATGACAAAAGCCATCCAATCAACCCCATGCTGAAATAAGGGCACACCCACAAACCTCTCTGGTGGAGGGGAGTTTAAGTGTGGATGGAGAGGCACCAGAGTCTTTTAGTTTCTCCATGCAGGGCCATCAAGCCTTGCCAGAAAAGTGAATAATCAGCAATGGCACCCTATGACCCCCAGTTTTGGCAGTCCCCAATCCGCTCTCACACTGTGCCCCTCAGGGACGGGAGTCAGGGATGGAGCAGCCTGGTCATTGAAAAGATGGTACATGTGCCCTTGCATCTGAGAATTTCTTTTCAGGGCACAACGCTGGGAGAAGATAAGGAGAAAATCAGTAGTTGGGTAATGGCAAGATTGTAAGGGTGAAAATGTGAAATGTCTGAAGATGATTAAAGTGCCTGACGATTTAGTTCTAGATAAAGTGGCCTCTCTCCTGCTGTCCAGAGTGTGAGTTAATGTAAAAGAAATGTAGGCTTTTTTGTTATTTCATTGATTTCTTTTTAAAACCCTTTCTCTTCCCCTTTGTCTACTCAAGTTTAGTATCTAAACCCTGTTTGCTGAACCTGGGACTTAGGTACTGGGGTCATCAGTGGTTTCATAGTCTTTTGAAAATTGTGCAATAATTCTCCGAGCCAGTGGGTTAGTGGTCTTCAGCAGTTCGGCTGCTGAGGGGCGGGACCTAGGAGTCGCCTTGCTTCCCTTCTTCTGTAGCAAGGCCTTGAAATCATCGTTTCTGCCAGCATCTAGGTTGGCACTGCTGCTTGACCCTGCAGAAGCAGCTGACTCACTGATTGGAGAATCAGCTGTGTTCTTTATTGGTGAATGGGAGCTTGGTCTGCTGCCGCCAGCAAAGGCCTCGCCAGGCTCTTTCCAGCCAAGCAGCTTTCTTTTGGACCTAAATAAGAGAAAGTTTGCTTTGAGTGAATTCACACAGCAGACATTTCCTAAATGCTTCGTATAACTTCATGAATGCCAGTGACATGATCTGGGAGCTTCCTGTGCAGCAGCCTTGCAAGCAGTTGTACCAACCAGCTTTCTCTCTCACTGCTCAGTCCTCAGAGTCACTTGTCTGGCTCCCTGTATCTACACCATTTTCAATGCCCACAGCTGGAGTTACTTGGCCTGTGCCTGCAGGCTCAGTTCTGCCCAGGTTCTGGGACCAAGGAAGTATTTAAGAAGTCTAGGCCAGGAGCTTAGTGACTCTGAATCAAGACAGCCTGAGAGCTGATCTTGTTCTGAACTGGTGCTCCAGCTCTAATGACTGGGCCCTTTCTAGTTTTTTTTTCTCATCACCAAGTCCCTGCTTTGTGCCCCTGTCCAATAACCAGGGCCTGGTTCAGTCCCCCTTTGCCTTAGTTCCTGCTTTGATGCTTGGCTCGGTGCCCCATTTCACTTCTTGATAAGACGTTTTTAGTACAAGGAATTCTGCGAAGGGTTAAATGTCTCCGTCTGTAGACAGAGCTGTGAGAGAGCAGATGGAGCCACAATAGGCCGTGCGGTTGCTAGGAGACGAGGGGCCTCTCTCAGCACCTGGTCCTCCCTTCCCTGCCCCTCCTCCACTTCACCCAAAGATGTCAGTGAATTGCATATTCAAGGCTGTGGGCTGCGTTCACATATGTGGGTATCTGAACTTAGGCTCCAGTTGCAATTCTAATGGCTGCTTAGAGGTAGCAGCTTTTCTTTTGGTATAAGAAAGGTAGATAATTGCAAAAGGAATTAAGAAAATTGGTCTAGACCTGTGTATCACAGTAAACAAATCTTCAGTTGTGCGTGAAGCCACAAACACGTCATCATCCTCTTCGGCAATCCATTCGGCTGTTTTATCACTGATTACACTTTTTTCTTCAGTGCTTGCTTCCGTAGAACTCCCTAGGCATAAGAACCAGAAGGAATTAAATACTTTGACCACAATAGTTAGGACAAAGCACATTTTCCTGTGATATTTGATTTGATGTTCAAAGCAACTCTGGAAAGGCTGCAGGGCAGAGACTCTTAATGTCTCCATTTTGCAGAGGAACACGATGTTCGGAAGGTTAGTGTTTTGGCCAAGGTGTAGTGAGTGGTGAAGATCAGCATGGATCCCTGTGTTCTCATGCCTTTTCCATTACACAAGAGGTTGAGCATTCTCTTGTTTTGAATGCAGCATTTTTAAAAATCAAAAAGCAGAGAGTCATCTAAAGCAATGACTCAACCAGTAGGTGGGAGCAGGACCTATCTGAATCTCAGAGGGGGCCTGTGGAGTTTGACGACGCATCTTCTAAAAATTACCTGAGGCTGTGATTTGTTTGCTTGTTTTAGCCACTATGATTTAACTTATGTTGGAAGTCCAAATTGGCCTAAGGAAGGTCATAAGATTTTGATGTTTTGTGTTAAAGGTTCAAAAAAGGATGAGAAACATGAATGGATCTAGAGGACAATAGGTTAAGTGAAATAAGATAGTCACCAAAAGACCAATGCTGTATGATTCCACATACATGAGGTCCCTGGAGGAGTCAAATTCATAGAGACAGAAAGTGGAAGAGTGGTTGTATGGGGACAGGGGATAATGATGAGTTCTTAATCAATGGGTACAGACTTCAATTTTGCAAGACGAAGAGAGCTCTGGAGGTGGATGGTGGGTGATCATGATTGTACTACCCTGTGAATGTACTGAGCACCACTGAACTGTACACTTAAAAATGGTTAGGATGATAAATTTCATGTTATGTATATTTTTGCCACAATTAAAACAAACAAACAAAAAAAGAGACATGCAAAAAAGACCTGAAAAAGGATAAGGAACATTATCTAGCTTAGTCTTATTGTTCCAGGAAGAGCTAGCCTCAAAACATCCAATAAAGTGAGCTTCCTTTCCTTCAGAAAGCAATAAGAAAGGCTGCTGCTAGTAATATGTTCCATTGTTTCAGAAGCTTGCAAGCCTTCCATGGCACTTGAACTCAGCCTGGGAGGGTACTGAGTCCCATGCATGAAACTAAAATCCATGTGGCTAGTGAAAAGTGCTGTACCTGGAGGTAGAGAGATATTTCCTAGGGTAGGGGATGCGTGCCTGACTAGGTAGAGGGGCTACGAAGGTCCTAGGGTGCCAAGAACCAGTTTGATTTTAGTATCTCAGTACCGGGGGTTCCAGGGGTGACTGGCCCAAACTGGATCTTGGAGATCCACCCCTGGGTCACTCCTAATCCCAAGGGCAGTGAGGCCTGTTTAGAATAACCCAAACCCTCAAGAGATGCCTCCTACTGACCTGGTCCTGGACTCAGGATCATTATTTGGGGGCATTTGCTTCTGTCTCTGGCACTCCATACTCACCCTCATCTTTCCTGGGATTCAAAGGAAAAGCGAGCAGAGAGTTTACTAACCTAGAGGACTTGCCTCCCTTTCACCTTCAGCCTCCGGTGTTGAAGTTGTCCTTGTACCAGGTGACTGCAGGTGGTCACTGGTTGGGGGACACCTGGCTTCTTCCTGCAGGGTGATGATGGGGCTGAGAGACAGCCTTGGTTCAGTCCCATACACCTCCATTTGAGCTGTAGGTGATGTGAGAGGCAGGTACAGCACGCTGGGCTTTTTTGGGACAGGAGGTGGGATCTTGCCTTTCTTTTTCTCTGCTTCTTCCTGGCTCTGGAGGCTAATTCTTTCAGGCAGGGCTCTCACCTTCGGGCCTCCATCCTCTATACGTCCCTGGGGAGGTTGCTGTGTTCCTGAGAAGAAAGCACCAGAGGAACTAGCAAAAGGTGTGAAAACAAGAGATGAGGGTGCTGTTGACTCCCCTGGACTTCTGCCTTCGGGGCTGGAGGACTTTGGTTTTCGCACCACTGTGTAGATGTCTGGAGGGAGTGGTCTCATGTGTTGAATGGAGCTCTTGGGGGTCATAGCCAAGGTAGGTGAAGTTAGCGGATACTCCTCAGGGACAGATGGTGGCTTGTGGACCAAGCTTGGCGGCCTTCGGGCCACGGGGGGCTTTTCAGCTATGGGAGGTTTTATCTTTCTCTCTGGCAAGGTGAAGACTTCTGCTCCTGCTTCCTCAGCATAGTCAGGGCTCTCGATGTCATCTTCTGGTTCAGACTTGCTGACTGACCTCAGGCGAATGGAACGTAGGTCAGACTGAGTAACCATGGGCATAACTGGCTGGTTTGGGCTCGTTTTCTGGGCCAGCTTGGCCCCAAAATTTGTATCTGAGTGATGTCGGCTCACCTTGGTTTTGCTTCGGATGGAGATACTCATCCCAGACAGATCCAGGTTGGTTGATGAGGTTAATGGTAGGTCAAATGACAGCCGTGACTTGGACATTTTCTCCATTGGTGATGTCGAGGGTAGTGACGACTTCCTCTCAGGTACCACTGGACGCACCCGGACACTGCCACTTTGAGGGGGCAAGTGGCCCAGGGTCAAGGACATGGAGACGGTGGGTGTTGGTGTCTCTGACTGGCTGGAATATCCACTGGAGGGTGACATCAGCCCAGTGGGCCTTCCCGGGGAGAATACTTCCCTGGTCTCCACCTCTATGGAGAGCTGGGAAGGTGTTGTGGCTCTGGATGTAGAAGGGGAGGCAAGAGACTCTGAGCTGCCCTGAACTTGGGGGCACTCAATGACTGTGGTGCCCGTGGCAGTGCTGGAGCTTGATAAGGATTGGTAGGTGTCACCAGACTTCCAGTCAGTAAGATACCAGTGGTGGGAGAATTGTGTGCCTTCCGGATCTTTGAAAGTTGGCACAGCTGGGTGACCCTGAGCATCCCGGTGGGATGAGTGACGTCCTTGGGGTTCCAAGGAGAGGCAAAGGCTCCTGGGCCTCTGGTCCTTGGGTAGGGCTGACCCACCTTCTGGCAAGAGTACTGGCTCATCTTTGACCAGTGAGACACTGCGCATTGGTGGGGAAGGCTTCTTTTTGGCCTTTCTGAGTGAGATACTCTTGGATCTCTGCCTTCTGTGCTGGGCCTCCTGTTGGGCACTAAGGGAGGCAATATTATCAGCACTGTTACTGCCTTCAGAACTTGTACTGGCACAAGGCAGGGCACAGGCTTCATTGGCCTTCTGTTCCTCATCATAGTCCACCTCTGCAGTGCCTGAGTCTGTGGGCACAGACAGTGACCGCTCCCGGAACCTGCTGGCCCCACCTGGGCCTGTCTCCAGTCTTGAGGTACCACTAGTGAGAAGGCCAATCTTGGAAGGTCGTTCTGCTGCCTGCCTTCTTTGAGTAGGGTGCTCAGAGTAGCCAGCTGACCCACTGCATCCTGATGGGTTGTCACGAGTGACAAAGAGGGTAGCAGCCTCCTTAGGAACTAGAGGTGGCAGTGTGTGCAGAGAGACCCAAGCATTCCCAGAGGAAGGATTTTTTCCATTTTCACTGACTTGAGTGCTCTGACTGGTGGCACTTGGAGTCATGTAGGTGAAAGTATCTCCCTTCCAGGAAGCAGAGAACGTTGATTCTGTTGGTCCATTGCAAGAACTGGGGATGCTATACACCATTCCTATGCTCTCCATGCCAGGAGGGCGTGCACCACCACGTGCCTGGAGAGCTTCTTCTGGATCACTCGAAGGACTCCTCAGTACCGGTGAGGTGAGATTTGGGAAACGAGCTTCCTGACCAACTGCAACTCTTCCATGGACACCTTCTGGGACCGAATGACTGAGCCTGATGTCTGAGGTGGCGGAGCAGGCCACGCTGCCTGCTGGGCTGTTGCTGTGACCTGGAGAAGGTAAACACAGAAAGTAAGCGGTGCAGCCAAGGATCCCGCGGCAGCTGTCTCGAGACAGGAGCGCCAAGTTTTTTGCCAAAAAGCATTTGCCAACAGCTTGGTCGGGATGCCTTGGTTCTTCCTTTCCATAGATGAGGATGCTGGGGAAGTTGGGTCCTTGCCCATCACCACACGGTGAATCACAGGGTGCCTGCCCTTGAATTGTCCAGGAGGCTGCCAAAGACGTGCCGGCTTTGATTATTCCTTTTAGAGCTGAAGCGGCAGGTGGGACTACCTTTTTCCCGAGCTTTCACCCCAGACTCATGAACCATCACAGACCTCAGCACTCACCTCTCCCGAGATGAAAGCAGAGGCTTTTGAACTGATAAAGGACAGCACTGTGTGACTTTCAGCCCCAGCAATGAATCTGGAGTATGCCACAGCTGGAAAGTTCAGAGTCTGGTTGCATTTTTGGCACCTGTCACTTTTTAGCTTTGCAACATGAGAGACTTAGGATGACCTATACATGCGAGGGGATCATTTGGATGTTCAAAATCCCCAAAGATTTTCTCATATACAACAATTATTACTGCTACATCATTGCTGCTGCTACTACTACTACTATAATAATTTATAACAGCAGCCACCATCTGCTGAACACCTACTATGTACCAGGCACATGGTAGGTGAATAAATGTAATAAGTCTAATACACATGACAACTCCACCAGGTTGGTATTATTATCCCCAACTTACAGATGAAGGCACTGAGGCTCAGAGAGGTTATGTAAGTTGGCCAAGGCCTCATGGTTAATAAGTGGAGAGGCCAGGACTCGCATCCATATCTCTCTGGTCTGTGCTTTTTGGATGGCTTCCGTTTAGTGGCAGTAGTGGCTTTGTTAGGATGGTGTTATTAGCAATGATTCCCTCCTTTATCTATTTGCCTAAATCTGATACATATGGCTATATTACATTTAGAACAGGAAACAATAATATAATGAACTTATTAGCCTGGGAGACTTGCGCACCATATTCTGTCGTTGCCTTTAACATAAGGCCCTGGGCTATCCTTAATTATCACATTGACTTCTTTTAGGTCATCCAACTGCCCTCCCTCCCCGCCCCCACCATCCCGCACTCGGAATTATTCCTGGGTAGCAGGATTGGTGGACATGAACAAGGGGAAGGGTCTGGGGCATCAGCTGTGGTGGGGTCACCTTGGTCTCGCTGGGAAAAGTTAGAGAATCCAATAATGGTCCGCCTCCGCCTCAGGGTGGATTTGGGGTTCACGGCTGTCTCTGTGTTAAACAAGGAGTGTCGCAAACTTGCATGTTTATCAAACTGCTGCCCTGTAGCCAAAATAAAGACACTTGGGTGCATCCTGGTTTCTGTTTACAGTACAGTGGTCTGAGGTGAAGAGAAGGAATGATGGCAGGAGCAATGAGCATGAATAGAATCCAGGCAGGTGGCCCTTCCTCTTCCTCCCTCCCAATCTGGCTTTGGACACCCAAAGTCCCAAGGCATACATGTTGGCTTTTGTAGGGTCATACCCAGGGTCACCGGTCAGTCTTAGGTGGCCAAGGGCCATGGTTTTCAACTGTGGCTACCTGTGAAAATCAACTGAGCAGCTTTTGAAACTCTAATACCTGAACCCCATCAAGAACACTTAAATTTCTGGCTGTAGGGCCCAAGTAGAAGCATTTTCTTGAACTCCCCAGGTGATCGATTATTCAGAGGTACAGCCTGGGGTGAGAACCACTGGTGTAGAGGGACAGGTAGAGACTAGATGTTACTTGATGATAATCTTTTCTCAAAGAAAGCCTTTGTATGGGCCAGTAAAGACAGTGCCTCCAAGAGGCTGCCCTGCTGCTCCCCAACATCCAGGAAGCAGCCTGATAGCCTGTCCTCCAGTCACCTGATCACATTTTATCAACATTCATCCCTGGGTAGTGATTGAGATCTATTTCTCTTAAAACGCTGGGACAGTCTTTGCTCCAGGGGAATTGCTGGGGCAAGGGTGGGGTGAGGCATGCTGCTCCCCCCCACTGCCTCTCCTTCAGCAGCAGGTTAACCAAACCCTCCCTTCTCAGCCCCATGGCTGCATGTGTCCCCACTACCCACCCTGCCCCCAGCAAGTGGCTCTGCGGGCAAAATCAGGGCTGGCCTCATTGAGAATAAGGTGGAAGTTTAAAAACAAAGCACCCACCTTCACTCTGTGAGTCTATCTTCTCAGCCCTCACTCCTCTTGATACGTCTCTCTAGGCTCTGAGCTCTATATCCTGCCTCTGATTTACTGAGAAGATGCCAGGGGCGCTGAATGGCCCCATATCCAGGGAACGTTGCCACATGTGGCCAGACCTGTCCTCATTGTCTTCATCAGCTTTTTCTAGCATACCACTGGCCAGTGGCTCACAGGGTGCCTCTGGTCTCTTTAAGTCAGGATGTCTTCATTTCATCCAGTTACCTCCTTCTGAAATGACTGAGCCTCCTCCTTTTCCACTTACAGCTGGTGGAGTGTGGAGCATGAATTAATGATGGGCATGGTATAGGGTGCCACATGTCCCCAAAGTCACAGGCAGCTGAGCCTCATTTGCCTTGGTCTCTTTCTCAAACTTACTTCCCTTCTCAAATACTTGCCATGCTAGTTGAAGAGGCCCACCTCTCTAGAAGACCGGATGTCTACTGAAAGCACCACAAGGCCCTTGCTCTGTGTCTCGGGTATGATCCTTCCTTTTACCACCGGCACTACTGACCTCGCACTTCCACCCCAGCTCCTATCTATGCACTACAAACCTGGTTTCTGGCACAAAAAGTTTTCTTTCCCCAAACCAAACAGAACTCACAAACTTGAAATTTCCATAGATATACGAAAGAGCACACAAGTTCACATGGTTTTAGGGTTTTCTGTTAAGAGAGATTTGTTTGCTACCAGATGGGCTCAGTTAGTGTGGCAGTGCCAGTAGAGAGTGAAGAAAGAGCAGCCAGAGCCCCCTCTTCTGCATGCCTCTGTTCCCTGGCGTGAGCCATGACCTTGACAGTGCAGGGTGAGCCAGTAGCAAAGAAAGTCTCCCTCCCTCCCCCAGCACCCAGTGCATTTGGAGAGGATGGTCTGTAGTTTGCATGGAGGGAAGCAAACGGAGGTGGTGCTAAGCAACTCTACCAGAGATGTTGATGGGCACAATGTCAGAGTGCGTGGAGCAAGGTTGAAGCCACCGTTTCTCCTCTAGGATGGGCAGAGGGAAGGGGCTATTCCAGGCAGCTTGCTTGTCGGCTGTGGTAGAAAGGCTCAGGGAGGCCTCAGGGGCTCTCACACCCTGGGTGGTAGTCTCATCCTTGCTCAGCTGCCGTTTTGTAGGCTGTTGGGAAAGAAGGTGATGGGAAGGGTGTGCTCCCGACAAGATGAGCCATGCCCATGGGATGGCTGTCTAGGCAGGGTGGTCGAAGGCTTCATCTGGGAGGCAGGAAAGTGTGGACAAGCTGCCAGGCCAGACACCTGCGGTGTACGGGCCATCTTGACAGGGCCTCAGGATAGCTCTGCTGGTGGGCAGAGGTGAGCGGCAGCTTCCGGTGGGTAATGTAAGAAGCTCGAGGACCCCTGTCAATGAGTGCAGAGAGAGCTCTGCATGCTGGCTCTCACAGGTGGGGGAAGAGGAAACTCACCATCAATACAAACTCCAGACGCCTGCCAGCCTGGGGCCTTGGGCTAGGGGTGGGCTCGGGGGCCTCATCAGCAGAGCGGAAGGTCTGCCCCAGGAGTCTGGCCTCCGAGTACTGTTCCTCATATTCTTCTGAAAAATAGCACAGTGGATACACACCCTAGGGGGCCACGGCCAAGTACTGGGCTGAGAAGGGACCATGAGAGCTGGGGCTCCTGCTCTAGCTGCCAGGCCTGACTTGCATGGTTTCTCTAGGATATTTCCTGGCCTCTGAGCCTCTGGATTCTGAAATGGAAAAAGGCCTACTTCCTAGGACTATGAGCACCGAGGAGAAAAGAGAGTTGATGAATTCGAGTTGTGCCAGTTCTGAGACCAAGCCTGTGTCTTGATGGCCCCCACCTTAGGTCCTCAACCTGGATGAGAGGTTCAGGAGGCAGACACCTTTTGCTACTTTATGCTGCGGGGTCCCCTCTCTGAAACCCTGTACCTCTTCAGGTTTTCTGCAGCCCTACCAGGGAAAGGACCTGTGTGAAGCACGAAGACATCTGCATTGAGAAGTCCAATGCGGAGTGCTCCCTTGGATGTTGAGAGCTCTTATTTGAGCCTCCGAGGGCCTGGTTCTCTGCACCTTGGTCCCACTGTGGGCAGTGTCAGGTCAAGGGGGGCTTAGTTGAAGCAGAAGGAAGGCAGAGGTAGTGGCATAGAAGGCAGGAGAAGTCGAGAGGCATTGTCAGTGAGTAAGAAGGATGCACAAGATTTGGATGGGCTTCATTTAAGTGATGAATTTGATGAGTAAAGGAGGAATGTTAGGCTTTAAGACTCCTAAAACTTGGACTCAGGAGGGGTCTCAAAAGTTCTCTGGTCCAGAGTGGGCTCAGAGTTCCTTCTCAGCAGCCCTTCTAGTTGTTTCTTCAGCCTCCACATGCTCCTGCAGAGAAGGGAGGGAAGCCTTCCTCCCAAGGCAGCTCATTCCATCCAAGAACAGTGGGGGCTGTCAAGCGTGTCAGGAAAGCTCTTCCTTATCTTGAGGTCAAATCTGCCTGCCTCTACGTTTCCACCCACCCGTCCTAATTCTGCCCATGGTGGCAACATAGAGTACACAGACTCTTTTTCTGCATGATAAGCTCCTCTCTTATCTGAACACAAGGCTCATGGTGTCCCTCAGAATCTTGCTTCTCTAAGGTCATTGCTGCCCTGGCAGGGAGGCAGGGTTTTGGGCTGTAGTCCAGTTGGATATCCCAGCTGCTGTTTTCTAGACCCTTTACAAGTTAACCTTCATTGGTGTGGATAAATGAGAGCCGATAAGTCTTCTTTTCACACTTAACATTCACTCAGCAAATGTCTACTGAGCCCCTCCTAGGGATCCAGCTCCGTGCCAGGTGCTTCTGGAAAGGCAAGGGTCTGAAGAGATGTCATTCTTTATGTTGATACACTCAGTCTGATTAGGTGGACAAAGTCTATACCCAGGACTAGTAGGTGAATGAGTAAATGAAGGGACAAATGAGAGAAAAAGCAGCTCAGAACTATACGAGTCCTCTTGAGCTGGATGGTGCAAGGTGGCTGACACAAGTGCTCATGCAGGGAAGGATGCAAAGTGCAGAGCTAGTGTTAAAGGGGTTTTTGGGTGAGGCAAGAAGAGAACTTTGAAGAGAGTGTGAGGATTAGGGATTGGGAGAGCGAGAAAGGGCTTCTAGGCTTGGAAAAAGGCCCCAGTGGGACAGCGAGTGCCTGGCTTAGGCACAGAGCTTGCGACTACCACTGAGGTTTTATTTGTATTAGTTCATGGAGATAGAAATTACCTACAGTAAGGTATTCAAATCTTAAATGCACAGCTCAGTGAATTTTGACATACTCATGTCCCTTGTAACGTTCATCCAGAGACCGTAAGATACCAGTAGCTTCTCGCATAGCACTGAGGTTTAATCCTTTTTCCACTCACATTGGCTAAATCCCTCTGATCAACAAGTATGGTTTTCATATTGCAAGGTCTTATCAGGGACCATACTATCTTTTTTTTCATGGTAACTTTAGTATCGTGCCCAGCCATGCCCTGTGTACCACAGGACACATACTGGAAGCTGATGGTGCATCTTATCAGGGTCTCTTCAGCTGCAAGATACTCTTGCCAAGCAGGTTACATACCATTTTTACTTCTCACAAAATTTTGCCATGTGGGGAATTGGAATCTGATTTGAAAGATTGATCTGAAGCTCAGGGAGGTTGGGTGATCTGCCTAGTGTCCCACAGCCGATTAGGCATGGGATTCAAATGAGATTCTAGGTCTGTCTTATTTCAAAGTCTGGGTTTTCTCACTCTGCCTGGCGCATGCAATCTGACTGCTCCCGCACTGCAACTGGGTTGGTTTTCCGGGTCGTGCGGACCCAGCTTTGTGTACAGGGTGCTCATCTGTATACTCCAAAGATTCGGGGCTGGGATTTGGGGATGAGGAGAGCTCTGGGTGTTGTGTATTGGGCTTCCTTTGACGACCCAGGAGCCATACGGACGGACGAGGTTAAGACAAGAGCAGAGCGAGGGGGAGACCCTGCAGATGCCTCCACTGTCTTTGGGTGCGAGGATTCCAAAGTCATGGGTGATGTGGCAAGAGATGGTCTAGAAGGTTTGTGAGTCCACGCACGGGGAGTCTCTTACCCAGCTCTCTTGGTAAATGGCCTGGCCATTGCCCTGCTTTTGCCTGTCTTTTTCTCCCCCCATGGAGTCCTGAACTGCAAAATAAGCGGGCGGGGGCGGGGGTGGGGGTGGGTGCGAGTAAACAGCCGTAGAAATCGAGCCCTCTAGAATCAGTAATCTGGAAGGCAAAGAGATGGGAAATGTGTGTTTTGTTTTTCCGTGGGTTTTTAACTGTTCTCTCTTTTTTTTCTCGATGGTCCCTGTTCTTTCTTCTTCGCCTCCCTCCAGCCGCTGCGCATCTCGCCTGTGGGCTCCGGCCGCAGCCCCCCTCCCTCTCAGTACCTTGCAACAGGCTCTGGAGATTGAGCTGCGCCTCTCGAAGCAGCTCCTCTACACTCGGGGGCCTGCCCGAGGAGAGGAACACGTTCACTGGCTGTCGCCATGACGACCTCGAGTGGGCAGTCGCTGTCGCATTTTCCCGACCCGAGTTAGCTGCAGCTAGGGAAGGAGAGAGTCAGTGAGAGGCGCAGCCGAGGTGGGGGGAGGCACGCGGTGGCCAGTGGGCGCCCGCGGTTCCCCAAGACCCGCCCTGTCGGGGGTGGGGGGGTGGAGCGAGGCTGCGCTTAAAAGGCGGGGACTCGGCAGCCGCAAGATTTTTCCTCGACAGATCCTGCTGCAGTCCACTCCCTCCCGCTCCGCGGCCTCCGCCAGCCCCGCCGCCGCCTGCCGCCCGCGTCCTCCGCCCGGCGCCTCCCGGCTCCTGCCGCCGCCCGCCCTCTCCGGTCCCTGGGACGAGGTAAAGCGCCCCGGGCCGAGCCGCTGGGCCCTCTGCCGAGAGCGCCCGCCCTCCGTGCTCGCCCCAGTGGGTGTGGCTCGGCCTCTCCCGCGCCTAGCCGTGGCACTTCGGTCCCCTCCCCCCGCGCCCCGCCGCCGCATTTCAGCCTCCTCTCGTGGCCTCCAGCTCCCCACCCCCACCTTCACCCCAGCCCTCAGACTCAGGGCCCCGGAGCTAATCCTAATGTCCGAGGCTGCAGGAAATCTAAACAGCCTGCGCATGGCGAACGTGGCCCTGAGAGAAGAATTAAATGCCCTTCGCGGGGAGAATGCCAACTTGGGCCTTCAGCTTGGAAGAGCCCTAGCCGAGGTTAATTCCTTGAGAGGCAACGTCTCGAGCTACATCCGCTGGCCAGTGCCGGTGGTGCCGGTTCTTGCTGAGGAGAACTTTGAGTTCCCGCTCAGCGAGATCGACGCAGTTCCCGAGGGGGAGCTGCCTTTCTTGTGCTGGCCTCCCCCTCGCGCGGAGCCCGAGTATGCTTCGGACGAACTGCTGATTAGCGTGATCCAAGATTGCGGTACCTCCGACGCGCCCGTCGACCCTCCCCCGCTGCCCATCCCGCCCCCGCCGGCGCTGCCCCCACCCCCATCGAAAGAGCAGCCGGCGCAGCCTCCTCTGCCGCCGCTGGAGCGCCCGGAGTTAGAGCCCTTCTCGGGCGACCCGGTCTACCTGGCTGAATTCCTGATGCGGCTAGAGACCTTCATAGCTGACCATGAGGATCATTTCCCCGGGGGTGCCGAGCGGGTGGCCTTTCTGATCTCCTTTTTCACTGGTGAAGCCAAGGACTGGGCCATCTCAGTCACCCGGGAAGGAAGCCCCCTGCGTGCCAACTTCCCACGCTTCCTGGATGAGATCCGTAAGGAATTCTGCGGGCCCATCCCCCCAAGTGTGGCCAAAAAGGCCATCCGCAAGCTCAAGCAGGGGGATTGTACCCTAGGCAGCTATGCGGATGCTTTTCAGTTCCTGGCCCAATTCTTGTCTTGGGATGACTGCCGCCTTCAAAACCAATTCCTTAAAGGCCTGTCAGAATTCTTCCGCAAGGAGCTCTTGTGGTCAACCGAAATGGCCGACCTGGATGAGCTGATTCTCGAATGCGTGGAGATAGAAAGAAAAGTGCGTGTCCCCAAGCCAATCCCTCTCCCTGGGGTTCGCAACATCTTCTTCCCTTTTGCCAAGGACCCTAATATCGACGACAGTGATGAAGAAGAGTACTACAGTGACGAAGATGAAGAAGCACGCAGGCGCAGGCTTTGCGACAGGGACCAGCGAAGGCGCATGAGAGGTATTCAGCAGGAGGCGAAGGAGGAGGAGGAGAAGAAGAAGAAGGAGGAAGAGATGAGGAAGAAGCAGCTGGAGGAGATGAAGCAGAAACAGGAAGTGGAGGATGAGGACGATGAGGACGAGGAGGTGGACGTGGGTGTGGAGGTGAACATATTCAAGAGGAGCGAGGATGAAGATGAGAATAAGGGTGGGGAGGCAGGTGCGGATGGAGGCCAGGAGGCGGAGCAGGAGACGGAGCAGGAGCCAGAACAGGAGCAAGAGTCGGAGGATGAGACCCAAGATGATGACCTCGACGAGCTGATGGAGATGGAGCCGACCGTTGCCCATGCTTCATCCCAGACTACTGGCTACTATCATGAAAATTTCCTCGATGCATCGCCTCCCATCATACAGCCCAGCAGGCGGAGGAACCAGAACCGAGTCCCGCTTCTGGAAGGCCTGCCGGGTACTAATTCCCCGTTCTACAGTTCGCCGCCACTGATTCGCCGCGCAGGTCGCTTGGGGCAACGCCAAATTCGAAGACGTCCCCCGGTGCTATTCCGCCTCACTCCGAGACAGGGGGGCCACCGGGCTGCACGTGGCCGAATTCGCGTGTGAGTGCTGGGGCGAGCTTGCCGCGCAGAACACACCCTTCTACTGCGTCCCCTGCCCCTGCTATTGCTGCCACACCTGCCCCATTTGCTGACCAGTACTTGAGGGAGTTCCAGATCTGCAGAACCCGAAGAAGACTTCTAGAACATCAGATCTCTTGCAGCCCTGACCAGGGAGTGCTGCACGTCCAACCAAGGCCACCTGGGAAAGAAGGGATCAGCGATAGCTGTCCTCTTGGCGTGCACTCTGCTCAGGCTTGCCACAAGCTAGAGAGCAGGTTTCTGGGCCTGTTCCCATAAAAGAACTAACTGGTTACCCTCTTGTATTTCCCCTCTAGTTGTTCCTAACCCTCACTTCTCCTGCGTTTATTCACCCTGCGTTCTACGGTTTTAACCTCTGACTGGATCACCGGGATTTCACCCAATGCCTCACTGATCTACCCCCGCACCGATAAGCAAAAGGACAGGCTACACTGAACTCCTAACGCCACCAAGGCCACTTACTAGATCTAATCAACAGAGAGCAGGATGGTATCGAGAGACGTACCTAGAAACTGACACTTGCTTCAAGCCATACCTCCAGCAGAAGGGACCTGAAGAAAACCCTACATCTAGCCCAGTGTGTGCACGCAAAGCCACACATCAGATGGACAACTTGGCTGAGATTTGTTCTTGATTGACTGAGCAAGCTTGTTCCTCCTCCACATAGACTACTGTGTCAGGGCCCTTGGACCAGCTCGCCAAGTCTGGGACCCTCTCTTCTTACTACACTGTCTTCCCAGGCATCCCCAGCTGAGACAGCCCGATGTTACAGGCTCTCACCCTTTTCTTGATATTGCCGAGAAGGCGGAGGAGGGGGAGGAGGAGGAGGAGGAGGAGAAGAAAGAGGGAGGAAGAGAAGGAGGAAGCAGCAGCAACAAGTCAGTTTGATTTTGTAAGGAGTGACTCTTTCCTTAGGGATGGTGGTTTCCTTTCCCAGCCAGGCCTTGAACTGCAGTCCCCAGCTGCAGGTCTTTGCAGGAGACTTGCCTTCCTTGAGTTTCCAGAGGAGGCCTCATTGGCCTTTCTTTTCTGGACTGCCAAAGAGAGAGCGGGCCCAAGGCCTGCTTTTTAACTTCGACCTAAAGCATTCCTTAGTTCTGAGAGGGGAGAGGAAGGTTTTGTCTACAGAGACTGCACCCACTGCAGCCTGAAGCTGGGACGTCCTCATGTTTCTCACATGGGGGGCCAGCTATGCCTGGTGCTGGGCCGCCGTTAGACAATGAAGTTTAAGAGGGTGGCTGCCTCCTAGTAACCCCTGGGACTTCTAGGTACCAATGTAGGTGCCCGCATAAAGGGTCCTGCTGCTTGTCTTGGGTCCAGAAGACACTGCTTCTGCAGTGAAAAAATACATACTATGTCACTCTGGCCACAGAATGCCAGCCAGACCCGCTGCTGGCCTGAACTGCCCTCAACACTGAGCCTCCTGCCCAGTGCCTGGCAGCTGGGCACATGCAGCCACAGTGTCTGTGGCCAAAGGGAAGAAAACATAGTGAACTCTGCCTCTGTTCCTCACCGGAGTCTGACTGACTGAGATAACCTCAGCCCAGCCTTAGGATTTTGAACCTGGAGGCAAGAAGAAGGAGCTGGAGGAAGAGGAGTCACAGAGAAACCCAGTCCTCCTGCTGGTTTCTGGTGAGGTCTCTATTCATCACTGGAAGGTAAGCAGCCCTTTTGTTTATAACACACTTCTTAGCCTGGGGATCAGTGGAGCCAGTTCCTGTAACCTGTTGCTACCTCTTAAAAAGGCTCCCCCCTTCTCCAAGGAGAAAAATAATAGATAATCGTTATAGAAAAATATGGAAAATAGAAAAAACTATAAGGACAAACACCCCCAAACATTCAGGACCCAACCACACGGATGCAAATACTATTAACACTTTGTTGCCTTTCTTTCTAGTGTGTTTTCCCTCTGTCTCTTCAAAGGTGAGATCATCCTGTAAGCACTTGATCAGCAGGATTTAAAATGGCTGCCACCGATCCAGTCATGCATACTGAATAATTTATTTAAGCATTGTCCTGATTTGTTGGATGTTTCAGTTGCCCGATTTTCTCCATTCCCATAAGTATGGGAGTCAACAACCTTGTAAAGAAAATTTTGTCTGTTTTTCAGCGATTTCCTCAGGAGAGAGCTCCAGAAGGGGAACTGCTATTCTTCTAGGCTGTGGACCCTGTTTGCTGATGGTTGACACGCTGGCCCTGCTGCCCATGTCCCTGCGTGAGAAGTGCAAAGGACAGGTGCCTTGCACCCCAACCTCCAGGGACCCCTCAGCACAGGCCCTGCCTGTTCCCATGGTGCTTCTCACCCTGAGCCCTTGTAGCCTCAGCTGGGAAAACAGCAGATGAGCAGTGAGCTGGTTTTTGGCCCTCTGGTGGCAGGGGGGCTTGGGCTTCCCTTTGACCCTCTTTCCTGCCCCCCTTTCCCGGATCTTCAATATTTGTTGTGATGTAACAGCCACAAGAGCTGTAAGAGGAACTATGGGCTTTGGGTGCTTTCTTGGGTTGAAAGAGGGGTGGGGGGTGGGGGGGGTGGGGAAATGCATGCGGGGGGTATGAAGGCAGCCCAAGGATTCCCAGAGACTCGGGAGGAAACCCATTTGAAACAAATGTGTTATTGTTATTGTGTTATTGTTGCATTACTGTGTTGTGAAGATAAGAAATCGTTCTGTATGCTAAAGCTTTCTCCTCAATAAAAATATAAAGGGTGTGTAAAGACTGTGTCTCTCTGCGTTATTGAGCAAACATAGATGAGTACTCAGTAGGCATCAGACATTTCCCAGGCACATTGCCTGAATCAACCCTGGCCTGAAGCCCTACAACCCTTGGATGAGGAAACTAAGGCCCAGCGAGGCTCAAAGGACCTACCTAGAGTCCTACGCATTTGTGGACGGCAGTTGTTGGGAGGGAGGTAAAAGGATTAGTCATCTTGAAAAATAGCATTAGTTCTCCACTTACTGGGATATAAAGGTATGAGTGGCCCAGTCCTATCATCCTATAACAATACCTCTCCCGGCCTCCAACACACACACACACACACACACATACACACACACACAGCTTTGAAGGGAAGGTGGGGAGGCCAGAGGGGTGAGGTAGGAGGGCCCTTCCACTTTGCGGCACTAGGTGGTGCTATGGGACACCACTGAGTTGGCGGCTGAAGATTTTAAAATACATGTGCCCAGAGCAGTTCACACGGAAACCCTCCCAGCAAGATTTCTCTGCCCCTCACAGACTATAGGGTCAGAAGAAACTGAATCCCATTCTTGGATTTGGTAACTTTTCCCAGCTATGAAATGGAATTGTTCCCCCTGGGACAGTGAGTGGGAATGTTTACTGAGCCCCTTACTAGGTACAAGTGCTTTGCTGGGCATTTCACATCTTTTTCTCATTTCATCTTATCCTCATCTTACAGATGAGGGAACAAAGGCTTAGAGAGGAGAAGTCACTGGCCCAAGGTTTACAGTTGGTGAGTAGCTTTTCCACAGTTCCATGGCTGCCCAAGAGTTAGCTCCTGGGACACTTTGCCCCTTTTTGCCTTCACTCACCGGCCCTACTGTCTCCTAGGTCTGCATGCCCACCCTGTCCTGCCCACCCTCCCCCAAGCTTACAGGAGCACAATGAGAAACAAAGCCTGGTTTCGGAGGCACACTTGCTTTGTTCCTTTAAGAGGCTGGGGGCAAAGCAGGAAGGAAGGAGGGAAGGAAGGAAGGAAGGAAGGAAGGAAGGAAGGAAGGAAGGAAGGAAGGAAGGAAGGAAGGGAGGAAGGAGGAAAGGAAGGAAGGGAGGAAGGGAGGAAGGGAGGGGAGAAGAGGGAAAGGAGGAAGGGAAGAAGGGGGAAAGGGGGTAGGGGGCAAGGAAGGAAGGAAAGAAGGAGGAAAGGAAGAGAGGATGGAGGGAGGAAGTGAGCAAGAGGAAACCAGGGTGTTTCTGACCAACTTTCACCAACAACACCTCATTTCATTCCCACAACTCAGTGCAGCAGGTAATGTGTCTCCTTTTAGATCTGAAGGACCCGAATCTCAGAGATATTAGGCCCCATGGGTCTTTGTGACTCCCAAACCCATACTCTCTCAACTCTAATACCCCACACCTATCCCAAGAAAGCCCCTCGATGAGCTCAAGTCTCAGCCTGACTGGATTCTGGGTCTTTTCCAAAGCAAGCAGATATGTGCATTAGGTGCACTGTCTCTGAAGGCTCTGGGAGAACCAGCCAGGTGGCAGCTCTGCCCTGTAGGGAAGGGCCTGCAGGATAAGGTGCTGAGTTTAAGGTGATGAGTATGTGTGTGTGGCTGACTGCTCCTTCTGGGGGAGGGAGCTATGGTGCTGTGCGCTGCATCAGTGAGCACTGGGGCTTCCCATTCTGCTTCAGGGGGTCAGACAAGGTCTCTAGCACCCCTAGAGACCATCATGCCATCACAGGTAGGGATAGGTGAGCCCAGATTGTGTCATGGTCCATCAGAGCAGGTAGAGGAAAATAAGAGAAGGATGAGCCTTGCCCCAACTGTGCAGCCATAGGTCCTGTGACTATAGGGGAAAGAGCCCTGGTTTCCAGTCTAGCCCTGACACTGAGTCGATTTGGGACTGGGCCTGAGTCCCATTCCTATTCAGGCCACAGCTTCCACATCTGCCTAGTCACTGTTGGGTCCCTGGTGCCCAGCACAAGGCCGGGTATACAGTAGGATCTCAGACCTAGTTTGGTACATGAATGAAGAAATGAGTGGAATAAATGGGCTGCTGGAATGAAACCTCGAGGTGGCCTGCCAAGGGCATCTGCAGATGGCATGAAGTAAGAAGGACTAGAGGATCCCTTCCATAATGGAATCCGGAGGCCCCCCCACCCCAATCTCCCTAACCTGGAAGGGTGTGCTGAAATGGCCTTTCCAAGATGCACATGTGAGAACTTGTGGTCAGATTCAGAAAACCAACCGCAGAAGCCTGAGTGGGAGAGATGTGGCTTAGGAGAAACTTGTGGGGGGAAAATCAGAGAACTTGAGTTGATGGGGGCTCAAAATGACTCAGCAGATTGCTGAGGATGCCAGAAACGCGAATGCCTTCCTGGGCTGCTGCAACAGAGTATGGGATCCAGGAGATGGGCAGACCCCCCACCTAGGGTCCTGGCTGCCCTAGGGTCCTAGGTAACTGGGTTGCACCTCACAGAAGCCCTTTCGCATGCAAAGAGTAAGGAGATATTGGCATAAAAGAAAGGAAGAAGGAAGCAAAGGGTGAGAGAAATAGAAGGGCAGCAAAGACGGCAAGAATCATAAAAACCCTGTTCCCAACCAAGGTGTGGAGGAAGGCAGAGAACATCTTGCTGCCTGTGAAGTGGGCCCCGCAGTACCCATTATTCATTCTGTAAGGACCTAGCAGCTCAAGGTTACTTGCTTGAGTTTAACTATGAAATCCAGCAGTTGACCATCCAGAACTTTTAACCTCCACCATCCACTTGCCCACACTGGTGGAATCAGAATCTCCAGGAATTTCTATTTTTGAAAAGCTCCCTAGGCAATTCTAAAGCCTAGCTTAATGCAGAAAAGAACCTTGGGGACTAACTATCCTGGGTGACATTTAATGGCCGGTTTGGTTTTGAGTCTTCCCATAGAGCTCCCCTGGAGCAAAAACAAGCCTGGAGACCCTGTACTAGCATATAGTAAGTAATCAAGAAATATTTGTGCAACAATCCCCCAGCACATGCAGGGTCAGGTATGAGCCCACCCTTCCTGGACACCCGCTCAGATTGCACCCTCCTGAAAGAGATGTGCTATAGGATGAATGCAGAAGTCTGGCCCTGAGAAACCAGGTTCAATGGAGCCTAAGCCTTTGACCTTGACCACCAGAACTGACTCATATGGAGCCTTGGCCTCTCCTTGTAGGGTAAGGACAGGCATTAACAAGGCAAGAGATTACCCCCTAAATAGGGTTGGAAGGCTCCACCTCTCAATAGCACTTCCTGCATCCTGACCAGCCTAGGGAAAGCTCCGAAGGCCCCTTTTCCCCAGGGACTCAACAGACACAGAAACACAAAGCCCAGGATTCTCGGTTGCCATGGTAACAGTGGGACCTACTTGGAAGAAAACAGTCTTTTGAAATGCTTAGGAGGATGGATATTTCCTTTGACAGAGGGCAGGCTCTGGCCTGCCTCTTATGTCCCCTCTCCCCTTCCTGCCTGCCACACATAGGGGTGTAGCTGTGGCCCCTCTCCTCAGCAACTCCACTGGGGGAGGGCTGCCAGAAAGTAGGTGTCTAGCTTTTGATCTTACTCTTGCTGTGGGCTGTTCATAAATGGAAAGTGTTAGAATGTGAATTCACAGCAATTATCCTCTGGCCTGAGGAAGCCCTGCTTCATGAGACCCATGTACAACCAAACTTGAGGAGGGCAAGTGCCCCCAGCAATTGCAGTCCTACCTCTTCCCCACCACTTACATGGAGACAGGAACCAGAGAGAATTTCAGAAGTTCCAGACTTCTCCCCCACAGTCCAGCCTCTCCTCATCTCTCACCTGAACTACTGAAGTAGCCTCCCTGCTGGTCTAACCAGTTTCTTGTCTCTACCACTTCTAATCAACCCACCTTCCTGAAAGCTTAGGGGTGGGTGTGTGTGGTCCTTTGAATACACAGATCTGGTCCCAAAGTTGCCTCTATTCAAAAACCTTTCAAGGGCTCTTCTTCCTTTATTGGAAGACTTGAAGATCCGACTCTGGCATTCTTCACTATCTGGTCATTAACTACCTGTGCCACCTCATCTACCCATGCCATCATTCTTCCCTCTTCCATTCAGTCCAAACCCCAGACATCCTGTATTACTACTTTCTTTCCTTGCCTACCAGACCCTTTCATGCCTCTGGGCCTTTGCATACCCTCTACCCTCTGCCTTAAGAATTCATAAGCACTTCTGACCCAGCTGGCAATCTTCTCAGCTCGAAGACCACTTCCTTCATGAAGCCGCCTTCACCCTGCAGACAAACTCTTGCCCTTCTGAGCCCTCACTTGCTTCTGTGCTTCCCACCTCACTGCTCTGTGAAGCTTGAGTTCCACCTGGGAGAAGAGGCTGGTTCATGACTCCAAACGAGTTAGTTTCTGCAAGACTGCTTGGTGTTCAGTGTGAGAACATGCACTTTTCCCCTTTGCAAGTGGGGGCTGCATTGGCAGTGGCCTTTGGAAGGACTACTGGCCTCCGAAGATCTGGCTGAGGGCTGACCACGTGCAAGCACTGTGCCCCCACACTCTTCAGTCAAGTTGGGGGAGGGTGGACAGTAGGAAGAAGTTGGGCAAGAGAAAGCAAGAGTTGCAGAACTGGTTGTTCATTCCCAACTGAGCACCCTGTCGATGGCCTCCATCTTTTTGGGAGGCCACTGCCCCCTCTCAGTTGTGGGGCACAGAGTAACATCCAGTGGGCTTGAGAATCACACAGACCTGGCTTTGAACCCTGGCTCTGCTATTTCCTTGTTGGATACCCTTGGGTTGTTTACTTCACCTCTCTAATCCCCATTTCCTTCTTCTAAAATTGGAGATAATAATAGTGTATATTAGCAAAATAATTGATATGAACCAACAATAATAAAAATAGCTACTACTTATTAGCACTTACTATTTGTTGGGCACTAAGTGCTTTACATTTATTAACTCATTGAATGATTACAACAACCATATGAATTAGGTAGTGTTATTAGTCCCCATTTTGCAGATTAAGAAATGGCATGGAAAGTTTGACTTGCTCAGTGTCATAGCACTAGCATGCAAGTGCTTTTGAGCCCTCCAAGTAATATATGGAAAGGTCTGTGGATCAGAAATGAGGCCAGTGGAGCAGGAGAGCACCAAGATTCAGGGCAGGGGTCTCAATCTCTTTTAGGTCATAGATTCCTCTAGCAGTTTGGTGAAGCCACTGGACGCCCTCTCAGAATAATGTTTTCAGGTGCATAAAATAAAATCCATAGAATTACAGAGGAAAACAATCATATTGTAATAGTTCTAAAATATTTTAAAGAAATTGTGATCTAGTTATATTACTACTTTAATAATGCATTAAATCACAAGATTTAGTGGTAAATCTGTAGGTAGAAGTTTTGAAGTGATGATGAGCATAAGTACCTTTTTTTGAAATATAACTGTAATGTGATATGAAAATATTTATGATTTCTATTAGGGATAAAGTAACAGATACTGCTAATACTATTTTGGCTTGTTGCCTGCATTCTTAACTTGAAGAAATGCTAAATTTCTGTTAGAGATTAGTGGAGAAAACACCAAATAATTTTCCCATTCAAGTTCATAGATCCCCTAAATTCTCTCCACATACGCCTTTGAGGTTCATGGAGCTCAAGTTAAGGAGCCTTGCCCTTGGGTGTCAGAGAAAAGACAATGGCTACACTGTCAGATGTGAGGAGAAGCTAGGGGCTGGCATAAAGACAAGTGTGTGGTTTCTCTTTCAAGAACTGTTTACAGAAATCATGAAGTCTGGCAGCTCCCTCTTCCTCTTGGTCCTGAGTCAGCAGCCCAGGGTGGGGCTGAGGCAGTCACACTTGGTTTGAGTTTAAACTCACCACACACCCATCCCTACGAGTTCATCTCTTGACACTTTCTTGCCAGTGAAATACTGGTGAGTTTTACTCCATTTTAAAATTCGGACCTGCTTGCACACACAGATTTCTCATTAGTCTGGAAATAATCATTAAATGGACATTTTATTGGCTCTAAGACATTTTCTGAGTTAATGGATTCTTCTACCCTAGCATCCCAGCCAGGCTTTACGGTTCACGCAGGGAAGGGGAAAGATTACTAACTGTGCCATGAATCCCAGAACAATAGTCAGAATTGACACTTTCCCAAAATACCAAATGTTTTTTTCCTGACTTCCTGACTTTGCCACCTGTCAACTGATTCCCTGCCAACCAGGGCAGCACAGTTCTGGGCGCCATGGCCAAGAAGACAAATGGTCAAAATAGCAGTAGGCCTCTGCTTTTCTTACTTGCCTCTATTCCCATTCAAGACTCAAAGAGAGCACTGTTCATAAAAACCAGGCTCCAAGCCTACTCATGGTGCCTTGCTTGGAGGTCCCAGCTGGCCAGGGTCTGCTGCCTTCTGCTCTTCCCTAGGCCCTGATATTTACCCAGAAATGAGCAACACTTGGCTGATGTCCATGTGCTAAAAAGGCTGCAGTTCATTTTCCAAAGGGTGGGGGTACTATTGCAATAGCTTTATGAACCCTAGTCATTGGCTAATAAAGAAGCTGGTTCAGAATGAATCTACCTCAGTTAGTCAAGGGAACAGAACATTATGCTTTGGGGAAAAGAGGCAGGGATGCAGGAATGTTTGCTGGAATGTGAAGAAGACTTAATTTTATTTACTATAAAAGAAATACATGTATGTTCTTACATTGGTCAAGTCTCCCAAAATAAGCAGAAGGAGACTGAAGACCAAATGAAAATACAAAAGAATTTTGGTTTGCTAGATTGACCAAGAATAAAGGAGAGAAGATCCCAGTTACTAGAATCAGAAACGAGAGAGGGGACATTATAATCAAATTGAAAAAAAAAAAAGGATTTTAAAGAATAACTATGAACAATTGTACAAACAAATTATATAATTTAGATGAAATGCATAAATTTCTAGAAAGACACCAACTATTGAAAATGACTGAAGAAGAAATAGAAACTCCAAATAAACCTATAATAAGTAAAGAGACTGAATTAGTAATCAAAACTGCCCACAAAGAAAAGCCCAGACACGTATTGCTTTTTCGGTGAATTCTACCAAACATTTAATTTTTTTAATTTTTAAAATAATTTTAAAATAATTACTTAAACACTTAAAATTTTTTTAAATAATTATTTAAAATTAATCAATTTTAAATTAATTTTTAAATTAATTTAAGAATTAATGTCAACTCTTCACAAACTCTTTCACAGTATAACACTTCTCAACTCATTCTATGAGGACAATATTAGCGTGATACCAAAACTAGACAAAAACACAGGAAATGAAACTACAGACCAATATCTCTCAAAAATATGGACACAAAATTCTTCAACAAAATACTAGCAAACCAAAACCAGCAATATATAAAGAGGATCATACATCATGGCCAAGTAGGATTTATCCCAGGAATGCAAACTTGTAACATATGAAAACCAGTTGATGAAGTACACATATCAGTATAATAAAAAACAGAAACATAATTACCTCGATAGACAGAGTAAAGCAATTTGACAAAATCCAACACCTCTTCATGATAAAAAACAAACAACAACAACAAAACACAAAACACTCAACAAACTAGAAATAGAAAGGAACTTCCTCAAACTGACAAAGGGCACCTTCAAAAAACCCATAGTAACATCACAATGATGTTACTAATTAAACACTAGAAGCTTTTCCCCTCTAAGATCAGGAACAAGACAATAAGTATCCACCCTTACCACTCCTACTCAACATTGTACTGGAGGTTATAGCCAGAGCAATTTGATAAGAGAAATTAAAAGGCATTGGAAAGATTAGAAAGGAAGAAGTAAACTATATGTGAAGACAACATGATCATATATATAGAAATCCTAAAGAAACTGCTGAAAGACTATTAAAATTAATAACTAAGTTCAACAAGTTTGCAGGATATGAAGTCAATAAAAATTTTTATTGCTATACACTTGCAATGAACGATCTGAAATAAATTAAGAAAACAATTCAATTTATAATATCATCAAAAGAATGCAACACTTAGGATATATTAAACAAAAGTGGTACAAGACTTGTACACTGAAAACTTACAAAACATGTTGAAAGAAATTAAAGAAGATTGAAACAAATGAAAAGACATCCTATGGTCATGGATCGAAATACTTAATACTGTTAAGATGGCAATACTCCCCCAAATGATCTACAAGTTCAATGCAATCCCTATCAGAAGCCCACCTAGATTCTTTGTAGAAATGGACAAGCTGATCCTAAAATTTATATGGAAATTCAAGGGGCCCACAATGGCCAAAACAATCTTGAAAAAGAACAAAGTTGGAGGACCCTCACACTTCCTGATTTCAAAACTTTATACAAAGTGACAGTAATCAAAATAGTGTGCTGCTAGCATAAGGATAGGCATATGGATCAGTGAAACACAATTGAGAGTTCAGAAATAAACTGATACATCTGTGGCCAATTGGCTTTTTAAAAATAATTTATTGTCAAATTGGTTTCCATATAACACCCAGTGCTCATCCCAACAAGTGCCCTACTCTGTGCCCATCAACCACTCTTCCCACCCCCCGACCCCTCAGTTTGTTCTTAGTCTTTGAGAGTCTCTTATGTTTTGTCTCCCTCTCTCTCTGGGTCTTTTTTCTTTTCCCCTCTTCCCCTCCCCCATGGTTTTCTGCTAAGTCTCTCAAAATCCACCTATGCGTGGAAACATATGGTATCTGTCTTTCTCTGACTGACTTATTTCACTTAGCATAATACCCTCCAGGTCCATCCATCTGGCTACACATGGCCAGATTTCATTCTTTCTCATTGCTGCATAGTAATCCATTGTATATATATACACCACATCTTCTTTATCCATTCGTTAGTTGATGGACACTTAGTCTCTTTCCATGATTTGGCTATTGTCGAAAGTGCTGCTATGAACGTTGGAGTACACGTGCCCCTATGCATCAGCACTCCCGTATCTCTTGGGTAGATTCCTAGTAGTTTGACAAGGGTTTCAAGTACATTCAATGAAGAAAGAATAGTCTTTTCAAAAAGTGGTGCTGGGACAACCGGATTTCCACATGCAAAAGAATGAAGTTGAAGTTTATTCTCATACTCATACAAAATTAAACTCAAAATGGATCAAAGACTTATATGTGATAGCTAAAACTATAAAACTGAGAAGGAAATATAGGTGTAAATCCCTGAGACCCCAAAGTAGGCAATGATTTCTTAGACATGACACTAATAGCTCAAGCGACAAAAGAAAAATAAATAGATAAATTGGAACTGAATAAAATTTAAAACTTTTGTGTTACCATGAAGAACATGAAAAGGACAGCCTACAGAATGACAGAAAATATTTGCAAATCACATGCCTAAGAGACTTATATCCAGAATATATAAACATGGCTTACAAAGCAATAATAAAAAGACAAAAAAAATTAGAAAATGGGCAAATGATCCGAATAGACATATCTCGAAAAAAGATACACAAATGGCCAATGAGCACATAAAAAGATGCCTAACATCACTAGTCATTAGGGAAACACAAATAAGAAACACAAGATCCCACTTCACACTCACTATGCTGGCTATAATCAAAAAGTCAGACTAATGTTGATGAGGATGTGGAGAAACTGGTACTCTCACACATTGCTGGTGGGAATGCAACATGGTGCAGCTGCTTTGGAAAATGGTCAGTTCCTCAATACGCTGAGTATGGAATTATCATAAGACCCAGCACTTCGACTCCTAGGCATATATCCAAGGGAAATGAAAACACATGTCTACGCAAAAACGTGTGAATGTTCATAGCCTCATTGTTTACAAGAGCCAAAAAGTGGAAGCAACCTAAATGTGCATCAACTGGTGATTTGGAGAAATAGATAAAATATGGTATGGCCATACAACGGAATTTTACCCAGCCATAAAAATGAATGAGACACCGATGCATGCTACAACAAGGATGAACCTTGAAAACATGTCATGTGAAAGAGGCCGGTCACATTAAGCCACATAGTGAATGATTCCATTTATACCACATGTCTAAGAGAAGCAAATCCACAGAGACAGACAATAGATTAGTGGTTGCCTAGGGTTGGGAAAGTGGCTGGGGGAAATGGGGTACAGAGTTTCTTTCTGGGGCTTTGAAAGCATTCTAAAATTGTGGTAATGGACCACAACTCCTTACATATTCCAAAACCCATGGAATTGTACATTTTAAGTGGGTGGATTGTATGGTATGTGCACACATTATGCCTCAATAAAGCTCATTATAGAAAAGAAGCTTGGTAATTGAGAAATGTACCACAACATCATACTCAAACCTTAAAACGAAGTCCACAATATGAAATCAGGGTAACTGTGTGATACACTGCAGAAATTCTAGTGCATCTTAGAACATTCTGTAGTGACCATGTATCAGTAGAGATGTAACCATTGAAAAGTGAACTATTTCCCGTGGTGCATAGAAACACTCTGTAGAGATTAGCACTGTACTAGATCTTAGTAAACTCTTACTGGAGTGCCTTTGTTCCAGGTACCATAATTTAAAAGAGGAAATTGGGGCTGAGAGTGGCACAAATGGATGGAGCTTCAAGCTTACCACACGCCCACTCCAATAATCTGATCTTGATCTTGAAGTCAGCTATCCCGGACCTATGCCAGAATTTTATAGCCCAATCAGAAGTCTTCTGGTACTGAAAGATATGTAAGTGGCAAGATGGGGATACAGACCCTGCTGGCTAGCTGTACTTCACTCCTATACAGATGGAGATCTAGTTGAAGCTCTCACCAAATGCGGAGACTTGCCCACACCAGTCAGTAAGGTCTCTCAGCTTCCAAGACCCTGCTGGTTCTCAGCTGGACTCTTTGCCCAGCCTTCATGCCCAACTCCCAGTGTCCTGCCTGGGACCAACCATCCTTGGTATTAGTTATTGAGGTTCCTCAGTTGCACCAGACTCTGGCTCACATCTCATCCCTTCTAACCCTGAGGACCTTGTGCTGATGTAACCTGATGAGCTCAGAACTGCCCTCCTGTCCCTGAGTGGAGTCGGAGACCCGGTATGGCAATCCTGTATCTTGAGTCCTCTAGAGTAGTGTTTACTTCAATTCTGCCATGGTTATCTCTGATTCAGTACATTTCTTTTGTCCAATTGAATGTATTTAACATTTTGATTCCAAAGATGGATCCTATTTAGCCTCATTTCATGAGTTTGTGACTAGAGAAAGAAATCATCCATAATTTTACCTTGTCCATTTACAGACATATTTTTATATGTGAACAATCACTGGAAAGATAGTTTTGCACCATTTTTATTTTTACTTATAACATCATAGGAACTTTATGATCCAGTATTTTACTTAGAATCACTGTCATGCTAAGGGAGAAGACAGAAGTCCTAGGCTCCATTATTTCCAATAATAACAGTTGTTAACACTTATGTATATGGCCCTTACCATGTCCTCGACATTGCTCTAAGCACTTTACAAATTTAATCCTCACAGCAACCCTAAAAGGCAGATACTATTATTTCCCTCATCTAACATACAAAAAACTGACACACTGAGAGGTTAGGTGGCTTGTCCAAAGTCATAGAGCTAGTAACCCAGGTGGCCTGGTACCGGAGTTTGTGCTCATAACTCCTCCAGTGGGTCTCAAACTTTAGTGAGCATCAGAATTCCCTGGGGGGCTTGTTATGACCCAGATTGCCGGGCACTGCTCCCAGAGTTTCTTTCTAATCGAATAGATGTGGGATAGAGTCCAAGATTCCACATTTCTCACAAATTCCCAAGTTATGCTGCCACTGCTGCTGGTGTGAGGATCACATCTGGGGGCTGCTGCCCCTATACTGCACTGCCTCCCAGCAGCAGCACACAGGTTAGAAATACCTGGACCTCCAATCCAGTCCTTAAAGTGGCCAGGAAGGGGGCATCACTTGCCATCTGCCTCTCTTCTCCTTCTCTCACCCTTCCTCTGCACTGGCAGGGCAGCAACCAAGAGGCAGAGCATCACAGGAAGGGTGCCTGAGAAAAGTCTCATTCCTGCCAGTCTCAGACTCAAATAGCTAAATGCAATCCCATTCATTAAAAGGACTGATAAATCAGTACCTAGCTGTCAGGCTGCCTTACCACTGCTGAATTAATGCCTGTGCTGTCACTTGCCTGGTGCCTGCAGCCAATTGATATCACAGGTTAATAAGAGTAACTCAGCCAGATGGCCTACAGCCTCACAGGTCCCCCACAATGAGGAGGCTCAGGCCTGCCCTTGGTGCAAGATAGTTCTGCTCATCTACAAACAGAGCAGCTTTCCAGGAGAGTCAGGGCCATTTAGTCTGGTATCAACTAAATCAAATTTCACTTTGTGATTTGCAGGATTGAGACTGGTTCATTTGAAAATTGGTTGGTGGGTGTGGGAAAATACCATTAATGAGGAGGAAGAGATTTGTCCACTCCACCATGAAACAAACCACTTGAAAGTTCAGGCAGCTGTGTCAACCAGGTTAAGGGGACCTGGAGTTGGACAGAGCTTGCTTTGAGATTCTACCTCATCTCGACCGAGCTATATCTCCTCTCTGAACCCAGGTTTCTTTATTAAAATTTTTTTTAATGTTTACTTATTTTGAGAGAAAGAGAGAGAGAAAAAGAGAGAGAGAATGAGCAGGGGAGAGGCAGATAGAAAGAGAGAGAGAAAATTCCAAGCAGACTCTGATGCAGAGCCTGATGCAGGGCCCTATCTCATAAACCCTGAGCCCGTGGCCTGAGCTGAAATCAGGAGTCAGACACTTAACTGACTAAGCCACCCGGGCACCTCCCTTCCTGCCAGGTTTCCTTATCGATAAAATGGGACAGATAATATTTCCACCCTCTCTGTATTCCAGAACAATAAAAGGATCCTAGGAGACAAAGCCTGGAGCAATGTTTTGGATCCTAGGAAACATCTAAACTAGAGGCTGGCCCATCTATGGCCCACAAAGCTCACTGCCTAAGGAGACAACTCAGGAATGGAATAAGAGCTCAGAATGATGGAGGGAACCAGGCCTCTGACTTCAGAAATGAGGTTTTCCTCTTGGAAAATCCCCTAATATCTGCCTATAACCTGCTCCTTCATGGAGGTCACCCATTCCAGGCAGTTCCCTTATAGTGGATGCTGTGAGGGGCACCCAGATCATACCTCAGGGACAACTTACTTCCTTAAGTGTTGGCGCAGCTGCCTTAAAGCAGTGTTGTGCTGTTAGCCCTCTTTGGGCTAGCGTGCAATGTCCCACCTCCTTCCCGGGGTGGCTTCTTCATCCCAATTGAAGACAACTCTCAGGGGTTGTCTCAGCACCAAAGTCTTCCACTTAGACTGACTAAAGCCTTGGTCAGGATTGCAGTACAATTTACAGCATCCGCTCTGTATGATCTTGCTTCCTTACCCACCTTTCATAGTCGTTGATCCCAAGAGCCTCCCTAATAACCTTCTTGCATACTAATGTCTGTCTCAGAGTCAACTTTCTGGGACACCCAATCTCCCTTGGCAAAGAGGGCGCTCTACAGTTTATAAGGTGTATTGCTTCATGTTCCCATCTGGCACAGATGTGGTGGGCTGCTACCCTTCCCACTCTCTTTTCTTGCTGATGGGCTTCCAGGTATCCTCTCTCTTTAAAAAAAAAGTCAACTTGGGGCACCTGGGTGACTCAGTTGGTTAAGCATCTGGCTCTTGGTTTTGGCTCAAGTCATGATCTTGCAGTTCGTGGGTTTAAGCCCTGTGTCGGGTTCTGCACTGACTGCATGGAGCCTGCTTTTATTCTCTCCCTCTCCCTCTCCATCTGCCCCTCCCATACTTGTGCTGTTTCTCTCTCTCTCAAAATAAATAAGTACACTTTAAAAAGTCAACTTTAATTTCTTTCTCTTATGCTTTCTTTTTCTTATTATGAAAGCAAAATATGTGCATCACAGTGAAAAACCAGAACATACACACAAACTGAAAGAAGAAAATAACACACAATCCTGCACATCAGAGACAAGCAGTGCTGCTACTTTGGATATATCTTTCCAGAAACTCTCCCATGCCAAACAAATGTGGGATCATACTGTAATATTGCTTTGTGGTTTGCTTAAGCTCTTTCTCAGTCCCACAATAATTATTTTCTGCCAGGCACATTAGACTACTCTCTGAGAATGGGGAAGTGAACACTCAGAAACCTGTAGGCAACCATGGACCCTAATCTAGCCGCCTCAGATAACAGAGATGTGGAAACTGAGGCCCAGAAAGAGAAAGAGCTTTTTCTCAGGTCCCACACTGAGTGAGTGTGACAGGGACCCCTCCCCAGTCACCCTAGGCCATCCAGATCACATCCTGACCTGGCCCTGAACCTGTCTTTCCAGGTATCTGAGTTGCCTCACCAGGTTCAAACCAGGAGAAAAGCAGGAAGCGGGATTTTCATAAAAGAAATGCAAGAAAACAAGGACAGCATGTCAGTGTTTGTGCCTGTGTCTAGGCTACTTTGCAGGTTCAGAGGCCAGCCCTCAATCAGGAGGCCAAGGTTCTGCATTTGGCACTTGGTGGACTCAGCAAGCTGTGCACAGAGCACCCCTTTACTGCCACTGTCATTGCCTCCTCTGGTTTAGTACTCTGCAGCCCTGCCTCCCATCCATTCCCAGAACATTGACCGTAGGAATCATTCTCAAAAGTCAGGGATGAGGCAACAGATTCTCAGTGATGACACCAGAGGTACAAGCAACAGAAGAAATAAACTGGGCTTCTTTTAGTTAAAAACTTTTTTTGGTTAAGTTTATTTATTTATTTTGAGAAGGAGAGAGAGAAAGAGAGAGGGCAAGAGTTCAAGTGGGGGAGGGGCAGAGAGAGGAGAGAGAGAATCCTAAGCAGGCTCTACACATCAGCACAGAGCCTGATGCAGGGCTCAAATTCATGAACAGTAAGATCATGACCTGAGCCGAAACCAAGAGTCGGTCACTTAACTGACTGAGCCACCCAGGTGCCTCTAAATTAAAAACTTTTGTACTTCAAAGGACACCATCAACAAAGTGAAAAGACAACCCACAGGACTGGAGAAAATATTTGCCCATCATACACCTGATAATGAACTTGTATCTAGAATACATAAATAAGTCTTACAGCTCAATAATAAAAAGACAACCCAATTCAAAAACAAATGGGTGAAATATCTGAATAGACATTTCTTCAAAGAACATATGCAAATCACCAATGAACACATGAAAAGATGTTTTGCATCTTTTTCTTAATGTTTATTTATTTCAAGAGAGAGAGAGAGAGTAGGGGTGCAGAGAGAGAGAAAGAATACTGAGCAGGCTCCGCACTGTCAGCATAGAGGCTGAGGTGATGAAGGGCTCAATCTCATGAACCTGTGAGACTTCCACCTGAACCGCAATCAAGAGTCGGATGCTTAACCAACTGAGCCACCCAGGCGTCCCAAATGCTTAACATCTTTAGTCACCAGGGAAATGCAAACCAAAACCACAATGAGATCCCACATTGCACCCAACTAGGATGGGTAGAATCAGATAATAACAAGTGTTGGTGAGGATGTGGAGTAATTGCAACCCTCGTACTCTGCTAGAGGGAATGTCAAATGATGTAGCCAGTGTGAAAAACATGCTGCAGTTCTTCCACTAATGAAACATAGACTTATACGACTCATCAATTCCACTTGTGGTTATATACCCAAGAAAACTGAAAACCTTTGTCCACACAAAAACTCACACATGAATGCTTACAGCAGTATTAGGCAAATAACCAAAATATGAAAACAACCTAAGTGTCCATCAATGGATGAATGGATAAACAAAATGTGGTATTATGTACACAATGGAACATCATTAGGCAGTAAAAAAGAATGAAGCTCTGCTACATCTTGCAACATGGATGAACCTTGAAAACATTATACTCAGTGAAAAGAACCCAGACACAAAATATGTAGTATCACACACTGTATGATTCCATCGATACAACATGTCCAGAATAGGCAAATCCAGAGAGACAGAGAGTAGATTAGTGGTTACCAGTGGCTGTGGGTTGGGAGGGATAATGCAAATGTTCTGGAATTAAATGGTGGTGATGATTGAACATATCTGGGAATATACTAAGAACCATCGAACTGTATGCTTTAAATGGGTGAATTGCACAGCAATTATATATCAATAAGGCTGCTGTTAAAGAAAAAAAGCATATCATATCCCATTGCTCCCCAGCATATTCCCCCCATCGCTTCTCGTCACACTACACTGAAATGCAAAGTCCTTACCACGATCTAGACTCTGGCACCCTCTTAAAAACCCTTTACTGAATCCCTACTATAGGTCACACATTAGGTAAGCGCTGTACATACATTATCTCTAATTCCTACAACAAATGTTCATTTTAAAAATGAGACTGAGAGGCTCTGGAAACTGTCCAGGCCACACAGCTAGTAAACAATAGCCCTACTCTTAAACTCTGTTCTCTCTGACAGTTAATTTCTCAGCCCAGCTTGTAGAAACTGATACGATTTTTTAATCACATATCCTCAGTGATTCCAGCGGGCAGGGGGATTGCTAACACTGGACTGAATATAAATAGTGCTTGGACTGCCAAGGCAGTCAACAGAGTCATATGGCTGTTTTCTGGGTGCTTCTTCTGGCCCAGGAAGCAGTGGGGGTTGAGAAAGTTTGTGGGTTTTTTTATTTTATTTTTTTAAGCTTATTTATTTATTTTGAGAGAGAGAGGGCACGAGTGAGGTAGGGGCAAAGAGAGAGGAGACAGAATCCTAAGCAGGCTCTGCACTGGCAGAGCAGAGCCTGATGTAGGGCTCGAACTCACAAACTGTGAGATCATGATCTGAACCCAAATCAGAGTTAGACAATTAACCGACTGACCTCCGTGTTTCTTAATCCCAGCTCTATGGCTTCCCAGCTATATGGCCATGGATG
This sequence comes from Paguma larvata, assembly GCA_030068075.1. Lineage (NCBI taxonomy): Eukaryota > Metazoa > Chordata > Mammalia > Carnivora > Viverridae > Paguma > Paguma larvata. The sequence goes on along the minus strand of CM057830.1, from coordinate 55,024,283 downwards.
GGCATGTCACTACCCCTCTGAGAGCTTCTGTTGTTTTTTTTTTTTTTTAAATCTTCTAGAAAGTAGAAAAAACAGCATCTACTTTACATTATTGATTAAATGAGAATGGACATGTTCAAGTGACAGCAAATTTTACTCCCTTACTCAAAACTGCACAAGACCTGCTGTGTATGAAGTGTGGAGAGTCCTTACTGGATCTCCTGAGTGCAGATGGACTGGATCCCATTTGTGTATGTCATTGGTGAGTGTGCTGGGGTGAGGGTGCACCCAGCTGGGTCCTGGGTTGGTGATCTTTCTTTCCGGCAGGTGAAGTCTCTTTATCAGGTGCTTGTTATTCAGCTAGGCCTCGGTCATGCTGACAGCTGCCTAACACAAAGCAAACCGGAGTACAACAGGGTGGCAATAAGTAGCCTCACAACAGTAGCCTTGTAGATTACAAAGAGGGCAAAGGGCTTCGGTGCTATTTATTTAAAACTAACTGGCAATTTCAAAAGAAGCAACAGATTTCACTATGTATTAAGAAAAGCCTAGGGGCCCCTGGGTGGGAAACAAAAACATTAAGCGAAGAGATAATTGCACCCCCACATTCAGCTAGTTGAGCATCAAACTTCGGCTAGTTGAGCATCAAACTTCGGCTCCGGTCATGACCTTGTGGTTCGTGAGTTCCAGCCCCACATTGGGCTCACTGCTGTCAGTCTGTCAGCACAGAGCCCACTTCAGATCCTCTGTCCCCCTCTCTCTGCCCCTCCCCTCTTGTGCTCTCCCAATAAATAAATATTATGAAAAGAAGAGAAAAGAAATGAAGAGAAAAGAAAAGCAGAGAACTTGGCGCACAATGGTCCAGCATCACGGGACGTAGCCTGCTTTTTCCAGTAGGCCTGAGACACCTCACGGCAGCCTCTTAAACTCTGCAACTTCCAAGGTTCACAATGCATTTCCCAGATTTGTAGGCTAGGAAGCAGAAAACCTGGCTGAGGCTGGTTTCTCTGACTGCTCCCCCTTCCTAACTTTTGGAGTTACTGCTTTTGCCCCTTTCCTCTGTTGTTTTAAGCCCCTTGACCTCTCTGTTTCCCACTCCAAAGGCCAGCATTTCCTGAGTTTGAGTAGCCCTTCAGAATATCTGAAAGAAAGATGGAATATGGAAAGGAGAGCAGAGTCCCTCTGAAGAGTGGCAGGCTTATTGCTCATTCTATCTGGGGCACTTTGACTCCCCCGCTGCTGGGCATCTTGCCTGGGTTGGTGTGCACCTTATTGCAAGGCTTCTCTCCCACTCCTTCTTGGACTCCTTGAAGGCAAAAAGCAAGTATGGAGGGTCCTCAAAAAAAATAAAAATATAACTACCATATGATCCAGCAATTCCATGTCTGGGAATATATCCAAGGGAAACAAAAACATTAAGCGAAGAGATAATTGCACCCCCACGTTCACAGCAGCATTATTTACAGTAGCCAAGACATGGAAACAACCTAAGTGTCCATCAGTGGATGCATGGGTAAGTTGTGAGATACATACACAATGGAATATTATTCAGCTGTAGAAAAAAAACCCAATGAAATCCTACCATTTGTGACAACATGGATGGATTTTGAGGGTATTATGCTAAGTGAAATATGTGAGACAGAGAAAGACATATACCATATGATATCACTTATGTGGAATCTAAAAACAAAAACAAAAATAAACTAATAGAAACAGAAATGAGAGTTGTTACCAGAGGCGGGGATAGAGGGTGGAAATTGGAAGAAGGTGCTCGGAACTTATTTACACAAATCAGTACTAGTGATGGAATGTACAACGTGATGACTATGGCTACCGCTGCTCTGTGATCTAGAGGACAGTTGTTAAGAGTAAATCCTAAGAGTTCACATCACAAGGAAGAAATTTTCCCCTTTCTTCTCTTCTTCTTTCTTTTTTTTTATTGTATGTGTATGAGAAGATGGATGTTAGCTCAATGTACTGTGGTAATCATTTCACAATATATATAACTCAAACCATCATGCTGTATCCCTTAAACTTATACAGTGAAGGGGATGTCAGGGTGGCTCAGTTGGTTGAGCATCCGACTCTTGATTTTGGCTCAGATCATGATCCCAGGGTTGTGGGATCGAGCCCTGCATCGGGCTCTGTGCCGTGTGTATGGAGCCTGCTTGGGATTCTCTCTATCTCCCTCTGCCCCTCTCCCCTACTCGTGCTCTCTCTCTCTATCTCTAAAATAACACAAAAACAAACAACTTACATAGTGATGTATGTCAATTATTTCTCAATAAAACTAGAAAAATGTTTCAGAAATTAATGATTTATATTGTCACTGGATAATCAGAATAAAACAGGGCATGGTCCTTGCACTCATAAAAAAAGAGGGGAAAAAAGGCAAAAACCAAGTGTAATATGGCCATGCTTTCCTCGGGGCTTGGCATAGAGTAGGAACTCGGTAAAGGAATTTTAATTAAGTGAATAAATAAATGCATGAGTGAGGGCCCAAGATAATAGCCTGGGTTTGTGTTGTAGCTTAATAGTCCCTTGACTTTGTAGCAGAGACCACAAGTAGAGCCTACGAGTCCAATCCCAGGTCCATACTTACTGTGTGACCTTGGATAGGTCACTCTGCTGACCTAAGACTTGGTCTCCCTATTTATAAAATTGAGATAATAACAGCCGGCAGTATTGCTTTGAGGATTGAATGTGAGTGTGTCAAGAACTTGGCACATGCCTGGCACACAGTGCCAGTCAAGAGCAGCTATTGTTATTTTTATTCAATTCTCCCACATTCCCCTACTGCTGGGAAGTTGCGGCACTCCTCTTGCAGCTGAGTGGGAGACTCACTTGCATACTCAGTGCTGGATCTCTGGTCAGGACGTCCTCTTCCCGGTTAGCTTCCTTTCCCACATATCAAACGTGACCGTGGTCTGCATCGCTATAGGCAGGTCCCCTGATGGCGGCCCCCAGCCACTCTGCACAGGCTCACCCAGATGGGACAGGCTGATCCTCAGCTGGCCTTCATCCCCCCTCTCCTTCTCCTTGGCAGAGCCGGGGAGTGAGCTCACAAATTGTTTTCCACTATTCTGAAAGCTCTCAGTCCCCAAACATTGCACATAACCTCCTCGGCCAAGTTACTTTGCTAATCCTGGTTGCCATGACGACGTGACTTAATGAAGGAGCAATTTTTTTTTTCTTAAAATAATTCGACCCGTTTCCATATCAACACGGGTTTATTTTGGTTCCACACTCAGCAAGGGCTTGGTAGCCAGCACCTGGCAGCCACTTCTGCACCTTGGAAGGGACTTAGGTTTCCAGGGGGCCATTTGAGAAGTGGCACAGGGATTGTGGTAGCCACATGTGCTGAGGATGCCATGCCCTCAGTGAGGAGAACAACAAACAGAGCATGGGTACCTCAGAAGTTCCTCCTTGGGGGTGAGAAGATTGAGGGAACAAGGAAGGGCTAGGACTGTCCAACACCCTGTTCAATGTGTAAGGCGTATATAATGTCCCTGTTCCTGGGCCTCCCTCATGGGACCACAGACCAGGAGGGAGTCCCAGGGCTGGACCTTTGCGTTGGGCAACTTGTAGGAGTGGGTGACAAGAGGGGGCAGAGCTGCGCAATGTGCCTCGTAAATGATTCTATCTGCGCCTAAGCCGGCTGGATGTGACTAGATTCCTTCACAGATTTACTCATTCAGCAGACACTACCGAGCACCCACTGGAAGAGCCCTCAAGGAGCTCCAGTCTGGTGAGGAGCCAGGGCAGTCTCAGAGGCTTCTGTCTAAGCCAGAACTTCTCAAACTTTTTGTGCCAACGAATCCCCTGGGGATCTTGTTAAAATGCAGGTTCGAATCATTGGGTGAGGAGAGGGACCTGTGCTGTGATTCTGTATTCCTAACTAGCTTCCAGGTGCTGCTGTCACTGCTAACCCTAACCCTAACCACACACCCAGAAAATACACTGGGGCCAGAGGGAGGCATTTTGCCTCTATGTTCTCGGCATCCTCCAGGGGATGCTCAGTCCTATGGGTTTCAGCTGCATGTCCCACTGCGGTGGGATGACTTTCTCACTGAGGTAAACTCTGCTTTGCTTTCTGAGGTATGTCTCTAAATCATGGGGGTTTTATTTATTTATTTTTTTAAAAATTTAATGTTTATTTCTGAGAGAGAGAGAGAGAGAGAGAGAGAGAGAGAGAGAGAGGGAATGAGTGGGGGAGGGGCAGAGAGAGAGGGAGACACAGAATCCGAAGCAGGCTCCAGGCTCTGAGCTGTCAGCACGGAGCCCTATGTGGGGCCCAAACTCACAAGCTGTGAGATCACTACTGGAGCCAAAGTTGGATGCCTAGCTGACTGAGCCACCTAGGCCCCCCTCTGTGGAGTTTTTAATAAAAAAGAATGAAGAAGTGGGGCGACCTGGGTAGTTAACCCCAGCTGAGAGGCCACCCAAATGACTTCAGTTCCTTCCTGGGGAAGCCCAAGTCAGCCATCTGAAAGAGTACATGGAAGGACAGAGCCCTAGACCTTCTCAATAAGATCCTGTTGGAATGTACACGTTGGAGCAATGTATTGTAGGGGAGCCAGCATAAATCGGAAGTCAAATTCCAACTCTGTCTCTTCCTAAGCCCTGTGACCCTGGGAAAATCACTTCACCTCTCTGTGCCTCAGTTTCCTCATCTACAAAATGGAGATAATAATCACACCTAACTCACCAGGATGTTTTGAAGAGTAAATGAATTAATATTAGTAAAGAACCTGACACACAGTAGGTGCCAAAATAATTAGTTCATTAAGTCAACAAAGACTTATTGTGTCCTTTCTGTGCACTGGGCACATTGGCATCGAGGGATACAGTGGTGACCAGGACAGATACAGTCCCTGCCTTCATGGACTTTGTATTGAAGCAGAGAAGACTGGAATGATGAGAAGGAATGAGCCATGCAAAGGGTGGTGGGAGAGCATGACTGGCCCAGGAAGTGGCAAATGCTATGACCCTGTGGTGGGAAAGAGTAACTGAAAGGAATGAAGGGAAGTGTGCTAAGAAAGGTGTCAGAGAGGTGGGCAGGAACCAGAATACTTCAGGGTCTTACGGTCATGGTCAGGAATTTGGATTTGATTGTCAGCACAACAGAAAGCTACTGGAGGATTTATGGTTTGGGGTGGGGACAGGAAGTGGTGTGACCTGACTACTCTCCTCCATTGCCTGCTATGCTGGCCAACCTGGGCTGTGTTCACTTCTTCCCCCACCTGGCCTGCATCTCCCCAAGTTCTCAGAATCTGAAAGCCTAACTAACACCTGAGGGTCTCCAGTTTGGTTGCTCACTGGGGCACATGCTACGAGGCTGGCGTTGTCAGTTCATGCCAGTTGCCCTGGGTCTGTGTGCTAGGCCACCACTCTTCTGTCCTGCACCAGCAGTAGAATGAGGTTCTGGAGCAGACTGCAAGGGGTCAAATCCTTGCTCTGTCACTTATTAGCTGTGTGACCCTGGGAGAGTCATGTTGCCTTGATGAGCCTCGGTGTCCTCATCTATAAAAAGTTATAAAAGTGGTGTCTATTTCCCAGGACACTTTGACAATCCAGTGAGCGACTCTGTGGGAAAAGTCTTCCACCAGGCACATAGTGAGCACTGTCTGAAGCCTTGCTGTCCTTATAGCTAAAGTCAGGATGGGCGTACTGTACCAGGGTGTCAGGAGGGAAGCTAGGGAGCTTCTCAGGAAGCCAGTTGCCTTAACCTATGGAATGGGAGAAGATAATTTGCAAATGACATCGGATAAAGGGCTAGTATCCAAAATCTATAAAGACCTTATCAAACTAAACACCCCCAAAATAAATAATCCAGTTAAGAAATGGGCAGAGCTCTAACCCCTGCACAGTTACAGCCAAATCGGGGGGTAGCAGACGGCCGCGCCACCGCGCCACCCTCGCCCAGCGCCTCCGGGCACGCACCCTGCCGGGATAGGCAGCAGGCACCCAGGCAGCCCCAGGCGCGGCTCCAGTAAACCACACTAGGCTGGCGTGGGCGGTGGAGAGAGAACAGAAATAAAGGGGCGAATAAAGCCTCCAGGACTGGTGGCGCGGGTCTGGAGAGACGCCATTGTTGTCTCACAAGCCAGGAAGTCACCCCAGAAGCCATCCCTGCAGCAGTGGAGGCCGGACCCGCCTACACTAAACCACGCCCCTCCCAAACTATCAGCAGGAGCGACTGATCCAAGTGGAGATTGCTGCCTGGAGTAACGCCAGTCATTTCTTCTTTTTAAATTTATCCCTCCCTTTCTCATTCCTACCGATCCCCATCCCTGAGCTGGTCATCCAGGGTACTGACTGGCTTAATCATTTTTTTCGTTCTTTTTGTTTTTTGTTTTTTTGTTTTTTGTTTGTTTGTTTTGTTTGGGTTTTTTTTGTTTTGTTTTTTGTTTTTTGTTTTTTGTTTTTGTTTTGTTTTTTAACCCACTCTTCGAGGACATGTCCTACAACCTCTTCTTTACTTCCCTAGCCCTTTTTCTGGAATAACCAGGCCGTATAAGTTCATCTAGACGACATCGGTCTTTATTCCTTTTCCCTCGCACCTGTCCTTATTCTGATTTCTATCAGTCTGGATTAAACCCTTTAGTCGCTCTACCTGGGAAAAGTCCATTTCCTTCTTCTCCCTGCACCAGTCATTATTCTGTCTATATATGCTCTGCCACCAGCACACTACATACCCTGTCCTTAACGTGTAGCTGTTACTTCAGGACATTGCCCTCAGAGAGTCACTTGTTATTTTTTTCTGTTGTGAACTGCTTGTCTGGACCATTTGTCGGTACGTTTGAGTATTTCTGTGTTCTGTGTGTCTGTCAGTTTTCCTTTCCAGGGCAACTTCAAGAAACAACCCATAACACATCCAGCCAAAATGACGAGACGGAAGAATTCTCCTCAAAAGAGTCTACAAGAAGCAGTGACAGCTCAAGAATTAATGAAAAGAGATATAAGCAACATAACAGAACTTGAATATAGAATGTTAATCATAAAACTAATTGCTGGCCTTGAAAAAAGCTTAGATGAATGCAAGGGGTCCCACGAGGCAAAGTTCAAAGACCTTAAAAACGGTCAGGAAGAATTAAAGAAGACATTGGAAGAAATACAGGGGAAACTGGAAGCAGCCACAGCACGGATTGAAGAGGTAGAGGAAAGAGTTAGTGCATTAGAAGACAAAATCATTGAAAAAGAGGAAGCAGATAAAAAGAGAGAGAAGCTGATCCAGGAACAGGAAAGGAGAATTCGAGAGCTGAGCGATGCAGTCAAAAGAAACAATATCCGTATCATAGGAGTCCCAGAGGAAGAAGAGAGAGAGAAAGGAGTCGAAGGGGTTCTGGAACAAATCATTGCTGAGAACTTCCTCAACATGAGAAAGGAAACGGGCATGGAAATCCAAGAGGCACAGAGAACTCCCCTCAGACGTAACTTGAATAGACCTTCTGCACGGCACATCATAGTGAAGCTGGCAAAATACAAAGATAGGGAGAGAATCCTGAAAGCAGCTAGGGACAAAAGAACCCTAACATACAAAGGGAGACCTATAAGGGTAGTAGCAGACTTATCTACGGAAACTTGGCAAGCCAGAAAGGAATGGCAGGATATCTTCAATGTGATGAGCAAGAAGGACATGCAACCAAGAATTCTGTATCCGGCTAGCCTGTCATTCAGAATAGAAGGAGAGATCAAGGTTTTTCCCAACAAACAAAAACTGAAAGAATTTATCACAAATAAGCCAGCACTGCAAGAGATCCTGAGGGGCATTCTATGAAAACAAGGAGGCAAAGAATACAAACTACCAGACACAGCCTTACAAACATGAAACTTACAGATAATACAGTGACTGTAAGCCCATATTTTTCAATATTAACACTGAATGTAAATGGACTAAATGCGCCAATCAAAAGACACAGGATAACAGAATGGATTAAAAAACAAGACCCATCTATTTGCTGTCTTCAAGAAACTCATCTTAAACCTGAAGACACCTTCAGATTGAAAGTGAGGGGATGGAGAACTATCTACCATGCTACTGGAAGTCAGAAGAAAGCCGGAGTAGCCACACTTATATCAGACAAATTAGACTCTAAAATGAACGATGTAATAAGAGATGAGGAAGGACATTATATAATAGTCTCAGGGACCATCCAGCAGGAAGAGCTAACAATTGTAAATATCTACGCACCGAATTCAGGGGCACCCAAATTTGTAAAACAACTAATTACAAACATTAGCAACCTCATCGATAAAAATGTCCTAATAGTAGGGGATCTCAACACTCCACTCTCAGCATTGGATAGATCAACAAAACAGAAAATCTACGCAGAAACAATAGCCCTGAATGACACATTAGGACAGATGGGCCTCACAGACATCTTTAGGGTCCTTCATCCAGAAGCAAAGGAATTTACGTTCTTCTCATCTGCACACGGTACATTTTCCAAGATAGACCACATTCTGGGGCACAGGGAAGCTCTGAATAAATATAAAAGAATTGAGATCATACCGTGTACAGTGTCAGACCACAATGCTTTGAAACTTGAAATCAACCACAGGAGAAAGCCTGGAAAATATCCAAGAACATGGCGGCTAAGAAATAACCTACTAAAAGATGACTGGGTCAACCAAGCCATCAGAGAAGAAATTTAAAAATACATGGAAACAAATGAAAATGAAAATACAACAATCCAAACGCTCTGGGATGCAGCAAAGGCAGTCCTGAGAGGGAAATATATTGCAATCCAGGCCCATCTCAAGAAACAAGAAAAATCAATAACACAAATTCTAACAGCACGCCTAAAGGAACTAGAAGCAGATCAACTAAAACAACCCAAGCCCAGCAGAAAGAGAGAAATAACAAAGATCAGAGCTCAAATTAACCATATGGAGACAGAAAAGGTAGTGGAACAGATCAATGAAACCAAAAGCTGGTTCTTTGAAAAAATAAACAAAATAGACAAACCTCTAGCCAGGCTTCTCAAAAAGAAAAGAGAGAGAACTCAAATAAATAAAATCGTGAATGAAAAGGGAGAAATTACAACCAGTCCCTCAGAGATACAAGCAATCATCAGAGAATACTATGAAAAATTATATGCCATCAAACTTGGCAATCTGGAAGAAATGGACAGCTTCCTAAATAGCCACACGCTACCAAAACTCAAACGGGAAGAAATAGAAAATTTGAACAGACCCATAACTAGTGAAGAAATAGAATCCGTTATTAAAAACCTCCCAGCAAATAAAAGTCCTGGACCAGATGGCTTTCCTGCGGAATTTTACCAGACATTTAAAACAGAGTTAATTCCTATCCTCCTCAAGCTGTTCCAAAAAATTGAAACGGAAGGAAAACTCCCGGACTCATTCTATGAAGCCAGCATCACTTTGATTCCCAAACCAGATAGAGACCCAGCAAAGAAAGAAAATTACAGGCCAATATCCCTGATGAATATGGATGCAAAAATTCTCAACAAGATACTAGCAAATCGAATCCAACAGCATATAAACAGAATTATCCACCATGATCAAGTAGGATTCATCCCTGGGTTGCAGGGCTGGTTCAATATTCGCAAATCAATCAACGTGATACATCACATCAACAAAAGAAAAGATAAGAACCATATGATCCTGTCAATAGATGCAGAAAAAGCATTTGACAAAATACAGCATCCTTTCTTAATAAAAACTCTCGAGAAAGTCGGGATAGAAGGAACATACTTAAACATCATAAAAGCCATATATGAAAAGCCCACAGCTAATATCATCCTCAATGGGGAAAAATTGAAAGCCTTCCCCCTGAGATCAGGAACACGACAGGGGTGTCCACTCTCGCCACTGCTATTTAACATAGTGCTGGAAGTCTTAGCATCAGCAATCAGACAACAAAACAAAATAAAAGGCATCAAGATTGGCAAGGAGGAAGTCAAACTTTCACTTTTTGCAGATGACATGATACTTTACATGGAAAACCCGACGGAATCCACCAAAAGCCTACTAGAACTGATTCATGATTTCAGCAAAGTTGCAGGATACAAAATCAATGTACAGAAATCGGTGGCATTTCTATACACCAACAATGAAGCAGCAGAAAGAGAAATAAAGAAGCTAATCCCTTTCACAATTGCACCAAAAACCATAAAATACTTAGGAATAAACCTAACCAAAGATGTGAAAGACCTCTACACTGAAAACTATAAAAAACTTATGAAGGAAATTGAGGAAGACACAAGGAAATGGAAAAACATCCCATGCTCATGGATTGGAAGAATAAATATCGTCAAAATGGCAATACTACCCAAAGCAATCTACACATTCAATGCAATCCCAATCAAAATTGCACCAGCATTCTTCTCAAAGCTAGAGCAAACAATCCTAAAATTTGTATGGAACCACAAAAGACCTCGAATAGCCAAAATAATACTGAAGAATAAAACCAAGGCGGGAGGCATCACAATCCCAGACTTTAACCTCTACTACAAAGCGGTGGTCATCAAGACTGTATGGTATTGGCACAAAAACAGACGCATAGACCAATGGAATAGAATAGAAAACTCAGAAATGGACCCGCAAGTATATGGCCAACTAATCTTTGACAAAGCGGGAAAATGTATCCAATGGAAAAAAGACAGCCTTTTTAACAAATGGTGCTGGGAGAATTGGACAGCAACATGCAAAAGAATGAAACTAGACCACTTTCTTACACCACTCACAAAAATAAATTCTAAATGGATAAAAGATCTGAATGTGAGACAGGAAACCGTCAAAATCCTAGAGGAGAAAACAGGAAAAAGCCTCTTTGACCTAAGATGCACCAATTTCTTACTCGACACGTCTCCAAAGGCAAGAGAATTAAAAGCAAAGATGAACTATTGGGACCTCATCAAGATAAAAAGCTTCTGCACGGCAAAAGAAACAACCAACAAAACGAATAGGCAACCAACGGAATGGGAAAAGATCATCGCAAATGACATATCGGATAAAGGACTAATATCTAAAATTTATAAAGAACTTACCAAACTCCAAACCCGAAAAACAAACAACCCAGTGAAGAAATGGGCGGAAGATATGAATAGACACTTCTCCAAAGGGGACATTCAGACGGCCAACAGACACATGAAACGATGCTCAATGTCACTCATCATCAGGGAAATACAAATCAAAACTACACTGAGATACCACCTCACACCAGTCAGAGTGGCTAAAATGAACAAATCAGGAAACTATAGATGCTGGCGAGGATGTGGAGAAGTAGGCACCCTCCTACACTGTTAGTGGGAATGCAAACTGGTGCAGCCACTCTGGAAAACGGTGTGGAGGTTCCTCAAAAAAATGAAAATAGAGCTACCCTATGACCCAGCAATAGCCCTGCTAGGAATCTACCCAAGAGACACAGGAATGCTGATACATAGGAGCACGTGTACCCCAATGTTCATAGCAGCACTTTCGACAATAGCCAAATCATGGAAAGAGACCAAGTGCCCATCAACTGACGAATGGATAAAGAAGTTATGGTACTTATATACAATGGACTACTACGTGGCAATGAGAAAAAATGAAATCTGGCCATGTGTAGCAACATGGATGGAACTGGAGGGTATTATGTTAAGTGAAATAAGTCAGTCAGAAAAAGACAGATACCATATGTTTCCACGAATAGGTGGACTTTGTGAAACTAAGCAAAAACCAGGGGGAGGGGAAGAGGGGAAAGAAAAAAAAGACACAGAGAGGGAAGGAGATAAAACATAAGAGACTCTCAAAGACTAAGAAAAAACTGAGGGTAAGGGGGATGAGGGAGGGGGGAGAGGGGGTGATGGGCATTAAAAAGGGCACATGTTGGGATGAACACTGGGTGTTATATGTAAACCAATTTGAAAATAAACTATTATAACAAAAAAAAAAAAAAAGAAATGGGCAGAAGACACAAACAGACATTTCTCCAAAGAAGACATACAGATGGACAACAGACACATGAACAAATGCTCAACATCACTCATCATCACGGAAATACAAATCAAAATCATAGTGAGATACCACTTCACATCTATCAAGAACGGCTAAAAATACAACTCAGGAAACAACAGATGTTGGCAAGGATGTGGAGAAAAGGGAACCCTCTTGCACTGTTGGTGGAGCAGCCACTCTGGGACATAGTATGGAAGTTCCTTAAAAAGTTAAAAATAGAACTACCCTATGACCCAGCAATTGCACTACTAGGTATTTACCCAAAGGATATAAAAATACTAATTTGAAGGGGCACATGCACCCCAATGTTGATAGCAGCATTATCAACAATAGCCACATTATGGAAAGAGCTCAAATGTCTATCAACTGATGAATTGGGAAAGAAGATGTGGTATATACATACAATGGAATATTACTCACCCATCACAAAGAATCTTGCCATTTGCAATGATGTAGATAGAACTAGAGTGTATTATGCTAAGTGAAGTAAGTCAATCAGAGAACAACATATACCATATGATTTCACTCATATGTGGAATTTAGAAGGAAAACAGATGAACATAGGGGAAGGGAAGGAAAAAATAAAATAAGATAAAAACAGAGAGGGAGGCAAACCATAAGAGAATCTTAACTATAGAAAACAAACTGGGGGTTGCTAGAGGGGTGTGGGTGGGGGGATGGGTTAAATGGGTGATGGGTATTAAGGAGGGCACTTGTTGGGATGAGCACTGGGTGTTGTCTGTAAGCAATGAATCACTAAATTCTACTCCTGAAACCAATACTGCACTATATGTTAACTAACTTGAATTTAAATAAAATCTTGGAATGGAGCTCCTGGGTGGCTCAGTTGGTTAAATGTCTGACTCTCGATTTTGACTCAGGTCATAATCTCACAGTTTGTGAGTTTCAGTCTGTGAGTTTGAGCCCCACATGGGGCTCAGCACTGACAGCACGGAGCCTGCTTGGGATTCTCTCTCTCCCTCTCTCTCTGCCTCTCTCTTTCAAAATAAATACACTTTAAAAACAAATAAATAAGTAAATAACATTTTGGAAGGCAAAAAATTATGAGATCTTCGCCCCCCAAAAGAAGCCGGTTACCTTGTGGACAGACAGTAGGCTGGCCGTCATTGGGAGACTAGAGTGTGCTAATGGATGGGCAAGTGCAAATGTCACAGAACCCTGAACAAAGGGCAGCTACTGCTGTGGTCAAGATCAGAGAGCTCACCAGTATGCCATGGTGTGCAGCTGTTCCCACCCATTTTGAAGAATCACAGGACCTGTCAATCTGACCTAAATACCTCTTGAATCGATCCCTTCCTCCATTCACTGGCACCTCCCCAAATCAAACCCCCATTATTTCTCACCTAAACAGCTTTGAGAACCTCCTGCCTGCCTTTCCTACCTTGGATCCTGCTTTCCACAGAGCCACCAGAGTCATCATGTAGTCACACAAGTCAAATCAGATCATGCCTCTGCCTCAAAACCTCTAGGATAAAATGCTACTTCCTCAGCCTGGCTGAAAAGTCCTCTTCAATCTGACCTCCACCCCTCTCTGCTTCACACATGTCACTCATTTCCTTTAGAAGCACCATTCTTTGGCCCCTACTATTCCTTTGCACTGACATGCCTCTTCCTCCACTCCTGCTTTCTACCCAACAGAAGTGTCTCTGCCCTCCTAGAATTTCTGTACTTTTCCCAACTTCTCTTGATCATATTTGTCGATCCTTCTCCCAAGACCTCACAGTACTCTGTCTTTTTTGTCTGTTGGTACACATGGGTCTGCAATGTCTTGCTTGGGGGGTTCAAGCCCCATATTTGGTGGTTAGCAGTGAAAGGCAGAAAAGACAGCTCTGTAAGTACAGCCATAACATTGTCCACCAACTCAGCTCTGGCATGCAGCTTCTCTGAGTCTTGCATTCATGAACTCTGAGATGACGAGGCCCAGGCTAAGGAGAGAGGCAGGCTGAATGGGGCCTGAGGTGAACTGGGGAACCCCATGCCCACCCTCAAGGGGGCAGCACTCTTCAGTATTAGCTGCCACGTCTATTGTGGTCAGACCTTCAGATTTTTTTTTAAGTGAATTGGCAATGAACTTAAATTATTTTTAAAAACTATTTAGAACAATAACGACAACAACAACTGGCCTTCAGGCCACACTTGGTCTTTCTGGTCATTTTTGCAAACCCACTGCTTGTTATTTTTTTGTGTGGAATGAATGAAGGCAGGAAGGAATTTTTCTAGGTTCAAGTTTCCTACAGCTTCACTAAATTTCACAGTTTGGGGAGGTTTATGCCTGATCAGTTCAGTATCTTTATTTGGTTTGCTTTTTTGGTATAAGGACATGAAAGTCAAAATCAAAAGTCAAGTTTTTGCATTTCTCTATTTTAAAATGAAGCCCAACCTCCTTTTACTTGGCAGCTCTAGCAGTATCATTTCCTGGGGAGCCCACAGGCCCTGTGAGCAGTGCTCCAAACTCAATTGTGGTGACATCCCCTCTTTGAGATGTGGGTTGCCCAGAAGGAAGGAAGGAATGGAGAGGCCACAGAACTTGTTTCTTTAGTGTTTGGTTTGCTTAGTTTGGTAACTTTTTAAAAACAAACTGCAGAGGATGGCAATGGCTCAGCTCCCTCCAACCCTCTACCCCCATCCTATCCCACCCAGCCTAGTGCCAAATGGAAAAACATGGAGGAGATACTGAAGACTCTGAATTGCAGGCACCAAATTCCTTTTAGGCACTGAGGCACTGACTCCCTGTCCCTGGGACTCCTATAGCAGGCTGTGGGGTTTCTCAGAGGCCTGCAATGGAGGTGTGGGAGGGGAAGACTGTTGTACTTTCTGCAGGGCTGGAACACAGACCTTGAGCTGCCTGACACCCCTATTCAGGACCAAGGCACTTATTCCCCCAGCTGCCAGAGGCGTTGGCTGATGGCTCACAGTTGGGTCCCCTCCAAGATAACACCCCTTCCCTGGAAGGCAGCTTGCATCCAAAGACTACTCAATAGATGGGGGGAGGCAGACTGTTGGGAGGAGAAAGGCCCAGCTGCCTAAACTCAGTTGGGGCCATCTGAAGGACCATCCTGAATCAGAGCTCCCCATGGCATCTGCTGAGGTCTTCAGTGCAAGTGTATTTCAGTTCAACTCCTGACTTTGACCAACCCTGCTTCTGTTACTCACTCATAGGTGCTAGGAGGCAGTCTCTAACAAACCTGTAGGCAAATCTCTGTCTCAGATTCTGTCCTAGAGAAGTCAGCCTATGACAACCCCTTGCTTTGGCCTCTTTTCTCTCACTGCCCTTTCTCCCTTGATGACCACAATCACTCCAAATACTTTCATGGTCATCTTGAAGGATAGCCCCATGTTTTTCCTGTTGCTATGGCTGCTCTCTCAGTCCACCCTCTTGCATTTCCCAGAGACAGGTGGACAACTTCAGCTGGATGTCCACCTTTTTTAGTCCTAATTTTAATATGTTTATTATTTTTATTTTTTGAAGTTTATTTATTTTGAGAGAGAAACAGAGTGTGCAAGTCAGGGAGGGGCAGAGAGAGAGGGAGAGAGAATCCCAAACAGGCTACCAGGGCAGAGTCCAATGTGGGGCTCGAACCCACGAACCATGAGATCATGACCTGAGCCGAAATCAAGAGTCAGATGCTCAACCAACTGAGCCACCCAGGCACCCCCTAATTTTAATATGTTTAAACCAGAACCTTCTCCCACTACCCTAATCAGCCTTTCCTCCTGATTTCTCTATTTCTCTTAATGCCAATGCCATCTCTAGAATCCCTGGCTGGAAACCTCAGGATCACTTGGGCAGCCTCTTGCTTAGGAACCTTTAGCATCTCCTTTGTGCCTATGAGAACAAGTTCATGCTGCCTCTCTTTGCATTCCAGGCCTTCCCCGTTGACCCCCATCAGACTGATTTCATGCCAACTCTCGAGTCTAAGAGTTCTTAACATATTTATAGCTTGGACTCCTTTGGGAGTCTGAGGAGACCTCTGGACTCCTCCTTGGAAAGTTTTTGTAAGCATAAAATAAGATACATAGGGTTACAAAAGAAGCCAATTATATTTAAAGACAGTGATTAGTATATGCTTTAAAATTGATAATACTGTAATATACGTTTCATTATTAGCACATTAAGTAATATGATCTAGTGGTGGGTCCAGTAACTACCATACTTTTGAAGTAGTCATAGTGTAATGACACCTCAAGATACCTGCAGCAATGGTAATGAAATACAAAACTCTCTGTGGTTCCAATTGGAAACAAAGTCACAGGTACTGCCAATACCACTGTGGTGTGCTGCCTGCATTCATAATGGAAAGAAAGGTGAAATTAGTGAAGGTACA
Source organism: Paguma larvata (assembly GCA_030068075.1). Lineage (NCBI taxonomy): Eukaryota > Metazoa > Chordata > Mammalia > Carnivora > Viverridae > Paguma > Paguma larvata. The sequence continues at coordinate 55,007,991 of CM057830.1, read as the reverse complement.
GTTGTCATTTTTTTCACATCCAAGCACACAGATTGCTGGTTAAGCACTTTCGTGCTATGGGGAGTCTACACTGTAACTCAATTTGGAGATTTGCATTTCCCTGAACAAATTTCAGGCATCTTGGTTGACACTGGGAAACTGACATTTGGGCACTGAGCTGAGGTGGCCCCACTCTCCATATGGACTCCCTGGCCCAGGTTGGCCAGGGCTTGGGGCCCTGAGCAGAGTGGCTCACTGCCCACCAGGGGCAGAAACCCCATTTGGGCAGCTCCTGGGGTTTTTGGGACCCCAGGGTCCCTGGGTCCTGGGACCAGTCTCAGGTCCCAAACCCTTTGCAACCAACTTTACATGAGTCTGCTGGCCCAGCTAGGATTACCCAGGCACCAGGCTCATGGGGTGGCTCACGGCTATCAAGCCAACACATAGTTATGGAGACTTAACAGTCAGGACTCATTCAGCTCTCAAGTTTAAAGGGTGTACCCTACCCTTATCTTGTTGCTAAACGTCTGCAATGTATGAGACAGTCTTGTACACTGAAGAAATGTCCTGCACAAAATGGGAATCATGCCCTCAGTAGGCACTCTATAAATGTTTACTTAGTGTTTCAGTGTTCTTTGTTGGCCTGGGGTGCCACCATCTGAGGCATCAAAGGGCATTTCTCTTGACCCCTCCCATCCTCCTCTGGCCTGCAATCCCAGTGACCTGTGCATCTAGGACTGGGATTGGGTAGCAGATATACAGGATGGTTAAAAGCTCTCCCCCCCCAACTCTGTGTCCCTGTGGCTATCAGTTCCAAATTGGAGCTTCGTCAGATCTGGATCTTTGCTGGGTCAAGAGGAGTTGGGCTTAACAACTGCCACTAGAACAGCTGACAGGCAGCTGCTTTCAGTTTCCTCCAAGTGCCTGGTGGCTCTGTCCATTGGAAGGAAGACTTGTCCCAGGCCATCTCTGCCTTAGAACTTGAGCTGGAGAGTGGGCACTCCCATCCAGGTTGGGAGAAGGTGCCGACTCCTACTGTGCTCTTGTGGGTAAATCATTTCCAGGTAGGAGCTGCCACAAGTCATTCTGCTCCTCACCTCCTTTGCTTTCCATGAACCAGTCTAGTCTCTTAAAAGTACCTGGTTCCCATTTCCCAGGCTACAGTGCTCCAGGAAATGCCTGCAACTGTGACTGGTGGAGAACCAACTGCTTCTTGTTAGTTTGACCTATTTTCTGATGAAAGAGATTAGTCACTTATTGCTAAAATAATATTCTGACTTGCAAATTATATCTCTTAAAAATAATGAATACTTATATAGGGCTACTTATTACAGTGCTTCATACTTTATAAAGCACTTTATGCATTAGGTTGAACCATATAAAATTGCTGATATTCAGGTATTTCAGGGCAATTTCATAGTGTTTAACCTAATACATTTGTTTTGCATTTATTCCTTACCACAATCCCAGATGACATTTTTAGCTGCATTTTACAGAACAGAGTACTAAATCTTGGACAAGTGAAATGACATAGATAGGAAATAGCAGGACTCTGAGACTCGAACTCAACCCCCATGCTCTTGATCCATGGATTTAATGTGAGGAGAGGCAAGACTGTGGGACCACTCTCCCAGTCTTTGCTCAGGAATCCCCCAACTGGTTATACTCATCACCTTTTATTAGTTAGTGGAGATTAGTGAGAGTCTAGGTGCTTGGAATAGAAGGCACTGAAGTGATGATATAACAAATTTGAGTTTTGGAGCACTGGGAGTACATGGTATAGCAAAGGCAATATATAGAACATGTCAATCCATTCATCCACCCATCCTTTCATCTACCTGCCTATCCATCCATCCATCCATCCATCCACCCATCCAAGAGAACTCTTTTGGATAGATCCCACATATGTGCCAGGCTTTGCACTAAATGCTGAGCTACCAACATTCAGGGAACAGTCCCAATCAGCGGGCTTCCACCCTTTGGTCAGCTGGGGGAAAGAGGTAGAGCAGTGGAAGCTGGTGTGAGGCCACCATATGCATATGGGATGTTGATTTGATGTAAAGCTTCTCTGTCTTCCTAGTCCTTTTCCTCTGGCCCAGGCTCCACTTGCTGGGAGGCTCCAGTTTATGCAACCAAGCGGAAAGCATCTGGGTTTTGCCTGGTGTTTCAGGAGTCTGATACTGCTAAGGGTTTCTAGGCCACAGGGTGGTCCACCCTGTGGTGGTGTCCACCTAGGTGGTGGAGGCAGTGGTAGAAATGAAAGAGAAATGTTGGCGCTCCACCCCTACACAACCAAAGGGAAATTGGGGCTGGGCTGGTAAAGAGGAGCTCCTTCCCAAGCTGCCATAGGAAGAAATTCCTTTCTTGGAATTTCCTTTCTTGGTCCAGCCCACTGTCATGGGTTTGGTTCTTGAGTTCATGGATGGGAGAAGGGTAGGCTGGTGTAGCACTAGCTTGTAAATCAGTCAGGTGGTGGGCACCCCACCACCACCTTTGCCCAGAGACAGCATGCTGCCCTTCAGGAGATAATCACATTTCTTAGCTTCCTGCCAACGTAGGGGCAGGCCCTCAAGCCTATTGTGGAGTCCAAATGCTTCCCAAACCTACCCTGGCTCAGGCCAGGCCAGAGATGGCTTCCCTGTCTCTAGTACTCTCCAGTCACCTGCCTCCTCCCACACTGCTGGCCCCCATCCAGGTGCCAACCCCCAACCTCACTCAAACCCCGATGTGAAGCCCCTCGCAGTATGCCCATGCTCACCATTCCATGCTCTAGGCTGCGCTGCCATGCTGCCACCACTGCTGCCAGAGACTATAGCAGCTCTGGGGCCACTGGTTAAGATCTCACAGTTGAGTAAGGCACGATGCAGGTTCCTCCCACCACACCCTCCCCACCCCTGCACCAGTGCTTTCCTCAGAATGTCATTGCCACACCACTGTGCTTTTGAAAAAAGGAAATGAGGCATTGGGTCTTGAGTACACTGAGAAGCTGAGAACAGAGGCACCACTGGAGGCAGAGAAAAGAGGAACCCATGACAGGCTCCAGATAATCACCTTCTGAGCACTCAGGGCCCTTTCCTTATCTCTGTGGCCAGCAAAGCTGGAGCCTATGATGGGTAGAGCAGTAGGGTCTTTTGTACTTGTGTCGGCTACTCTGCCATGTACCGGGCCAGCATGCAGTGAGTTTACAGAGGTCCACAGACCAAGGCCCAAGAGGCCCTAGGAGTTGCCCCAAGTGGTGAAGTTGAGGTTTTTGTTCTCAGCTTGTGTTCTTCTAATCCATCCCCACCCACCACAGAGGTGGTGACACTTTGGACTTCTGCTTGCTAGACCTCTATTGTCCAGTACAGTAGTCACCAGCCACATGTGGCTCTGGAAATTGGCTACTCTAAATTGAAATGTGCTCTAAGTATAAAACATATACCAGCAGCACAAGCGTGGTTCAGTCAGTTAATCATCTGACTTTAGCTCAAGGTTCATAAATTCGAGCCCCTGCATCTGGCTCTGTGTGATCAGTGCAGAGCCTGCTTCAGATCATCTGTCTCATTCTCTCTCTGCACCTCCCCTGCTCACTTTCTCTGTCACTCTCAACAAGAAACAAACATTTAAAAAAATGCACACCAGATTTTCAATACTTAATATGAAACAAAGAATGTACCATGTCTCATTGATAATTTTTAATATTGATTTCATGTCGAAACAGATTTTTTTGTGTATCGGATTAAATGCAATGTTATTAAAATTAATTTCATCTCTTTCTTTTTACTTTTTACATGTGACTACTGGAAGTGGGGGATACTGGTGTCAAAATTGGCAAATTGGTAAAAGAAATAAAAGAGTCCCAAACAAGTTCATGTGTATAAGGGCATTTCTAAATGTATAATGTAGGTGTCTTATATATGTGTAATGTATAATAAAGGTGGCATTTCAAAACAGTAGGAGGAAAATGTGACTACTACTAGAAAATTCAAAATCTTATAGGTGGCTCACATTTGTGGTTTACATTCTATTTCTATTGGATAGTGTTGTCCTGGACTTTCACTTAAACGTCCATCAACAAGGGAGAGGTGTCATATACCACAGGGCACCCATACAAATGGGATGCCATGTAGCCATTACGAAGAATGAAGTAGATCTCTATGAGCAGAAGTGGGAAAACTTCAGAGTGTTATTGTTAAGTTTAAGGGGAAAAAAAGGAACAAAGAATGGCCAGCATGTATAGTATGATCTCATTCGTGCATACAGAAAGCACACATGGGGCCCCTGGCTGGCCCAGTCAGTAGAGCATGTGACTCTTGATCTCAAGGTTGTGAAATCAAGCCCCACGTTGGGCATGGAGCCTACTTAAAATAAAATAAATAAATAAAATTTAAAAAGAAAGCACACCTGTCTTCATATACGCACAGAGCAAGTCTGCAGACATATAAGTAACTATATTACAATTGATGGCCTCTTGGGGTTATGAGGAGGGCTTTGAGAGGGAAAGGAAAGGACTCTGGCCTGTACTTTTCACTTTAAATTTTTCAGTACTATTTGAGATTTTAACAAGAAATGTGTTATTTTTACAAAAATAAAACTTCATTGTATTAGTTTATTTTATTTTAATATTTTATTTTTTAATGTTTTTTTAAGTTTATTTATGTATTTTGAGAGAGAGAGAGACAGAGGCAGCATGAGTGGGGGATGGGCAGAGAGAGAGAGGGAGACAGAGAATCCCAGGCATGCTCCATGTTGACGGCACACGGGGCTCAAACCCACAAACTGTGAGATCGTGACCTGAGATAAAACCAAGAGTTGGAGGCTTAACTGACTGAGCCACCCAGGCATCCCTAAAGATTTTACTTTTAAGTAATCTCTCCACTCAGTGTGGGGCTCAAAACCACAACCCTGAGATCAAGAGTTGCATGCTCCACCAACTGAGCCAGTCAGGTGCTGTTTTCCTTATATTTTATATATTGGAATATAGTTTATTATAATGGTTTGTATAATAGTATAAAAGTATGAATAGTTTTCAATTCTTTTAAGTTTATTTATTTTGAGACAGAGGAAATGACCAGAGGAGGGGCAGAGAGAAGTGGGGGAAGAGGAGGACAGAGGAGAGAGAGGGGGCAGAGGATCCAAAGCAGGCTCTGTGCTGACAGCAGAGAGCCCAATGTGGGGCTCAAACTCACGAACTGTAAGATCATGACCTGAGCTGAAGTCAGATGCTTAACTGACTAAGCCACCCAGGTGCCCCTAAAAGTATGAATAGTTTTCAATAAAATATCAGAGCTTCTATTATTCTCATAATTTTATTTCTACTTACAAACACTCCTCTCACCTTCCTCTTTCTCAGTCCCCCCTTTCCTGCCCTCTCCCATCCTTACCTTCTCTTTTCTGTCATCTGCAAAGGCCACAAAAATCTGTGAATGGAGAGCCATTCCACTCCTGTTGGCTCCTTGTTCAGCTTTAATCTGAGGCTTTAGCATCTCCTGCTACCTCTGTCTTCCCACAGAGGAGGAAAGTGCCATGTTAGATGATACCCAACCACAGACACCATTATCTACTGTGGAGAGAAAAACCTACCAGGTGGAAATATACCCTACCATTACTCTCTAGAAATTCTGCTGCATTCATGTTAAGGTAAGACTGCTGAGAAAGAGAAAAGTAATCACTTAGGAAAATGTGCATGTGATTTTTTTCTTTCCTAGTTCAGGGATGGATGGAGGCATGGTCAAAAGAGCGTGCTTTGGAGAGAAGGTTTGATCCAAGTTTGGGAAACCAATTTAATTTGCCATCTGCAGTTAAAAATCACTAAGAGGGTCAAGTGTTTTAAAGGAGAACTATAGAGGTTGCAGAGAGGAAAAAAGCTCTCCAGCTTCTTGGAAATGGATATAACAAAAGATTTGTTTGCTCCAAGGCAGATGGGAACCTCAGTCCATAGAGTTTAATTGAGAGAGGAAAAAAGACAAGAGGTCTCACTTGATTGTCAAGCAGATAATAGCTCCTGAAGGGTGGGCCTGTTAGGATGGAGAAATGAAAGCCCTGTTTATGTGTACAGGGGACAAGTAGTGTGGGAAAATACCAAATTTTCTTTTAACGATCGTTCTCTATGCAAATGGAATAAATCGCTTCAATAAAGAATGGCCTGGAATGTCTATTAGAACTTCTTTTCCATTGAGAGGCTCACTCCTGCTTCTCCCCACCCCCCTAAAAATGATCCCCATCCCCTTTCCATCTCTTTTCTCTTATAGCCTCTCAGAATGAGAAGTACTGAGCCAAAGATTTGAAGTGAATACAGCTTAAAGAGCATATACTGAGGAGATAGATCACCTAGATTGAAGAAGTTCAATGTTTGTGATCCTCAGTTGCACTGCTGAGTAAAGGTGGAGCCTCTGCACGGCATCCTTCAGCAGCCTTGGAACTGTCTTTATGACTCCAGTGGCTTATACCCTGGGCACACAATTAGCTAAGATACTTGACTCCTCCTTGCTCCCAAACATCAATCCTTCATGAAAGTTCCATTGCTTCTGCCTCCAAAACAGATCCAGAATCTGACCATTTCTCATCAGCCCTGCTACCACTCTAGGCCAGGTCACAATCTCTGGCAGAAGCCCCCTAAAGGGCCTCCGGGTCCATCTGCCAGTCTCTCACTCCACACAGCAGCCAGAGTCAACTTTATAAAAAGAGCAACTCTATCCCTTCTCTCCTCTGCGTGGATCTTGGATTGGTGACTCTTTGGCTAATGTTTACTGAGCCTCCTGAGCTGAAAGCTATATGCTAGCAAGAACCTTGTCTGTTTTGCTTACTTCTGTATCTCCAGGCCTGACCTCATGCCTGGCATGTAGTGGACACCTATTTGTTGAATGAAGGGATGAGTTTTGTTTTATTTTATATTATCTTATTTATTTTTAAAAATGTGTATGTATCTATTTTGAGAGAGAGAAGGAGAGAGAGAATCCCAAGCAGGCTCCACATTCAGCACAGAGCCCAAGTTGGGGTTCTATCCCATGACCTTGAGACCACGACCTAAGCCAATATCAAGAGTTGGACGCTCAACAGACTAAGCCACCCAGGCACCCCCAAGGAATGAATCTTAACAACTAATATTTCTATGAGCTTTAAAGGTAAATCCCTCATTGGATGTTTGGAACAACCCTGTGTCATGGGTATTATTGTTCTCAATTTACACATGAGGAAATTGAGGCTCAGAGCATTGCCCAAGTTGACAGAGTCAATGCACAGCATGTTGAAATTGGGTTGGTGAGGGTCAAAACCTATGGATATTTTGATACACCCTCCCTGGAGAGCTATAGAGGTGTGGAGGGGCACAGAGTCCAGAGGCACTTGGATGTTTCTTGGCTGTTTAAGGGGCCACTCTGCTCAGGCCTTTGGGACCCAAGGGCAGGCCCTGTGGGCATTCCCTGACAATAGTGAAGGCAGAGTAAATTCTAAGGCAGCCTTTACTGGATAACTTCTAGAGCTACTATAACCACAGTGACCTTATTTTCTGAATCTCAAAGCAGGAATCTTGGTCTGACAAACACAACCAAATACATGAAACTAGGACTTTTCTGGAAAATCCAGGGCACAGAGCTGCTGTAATTGTAACATATGGCAGCTACATAATTGGTACTTCTTAGCTAATTCTGACCCAGCCACCCATTCTATGACATCTCAAGAAGATTCTTTAAAAAACAAAAACAAAAACAAAAAACAAAACAAAACAAACAAACAAAAAAACCCACGTTTTCTGGGACTCCCGTTTCTATGCGCCAAATCCTTTCCACCCACACTTTTTGTTTGTTTAATGACTTCCCCAGTCTCTCTCATCTTTTCTGTTAACCACTTTCTTCCTGATCTGCCTCAAAGAGTTTCTCGATCCTGCTTGCTAATGGCCGCCATGAATGAAAGAAATAATAATAAGCAAAAGTGCTTGGGGACCATGGCAACAGGGACCATGGCAACAGGGCCAAGCACTGAGGACAGCCCTTCCTACCCCTCCTAGTTTCTGTTTTAGACCAAGAGCTGCTGATAACGCCTGATGGTTCCATTGTGTCACCTAATCAGGGGAATGCTGCTGGCCAGAGGTATCACAGTTACAGAAAAAGCTTTGCAATGCTGCTGCTTTGTGTTGCAATGGTGGGTTCATGATAAAGGCTATTGCCAAATCAGAATTAGATCTGACATTTGCCCCACACACTCATCAAACTAGGTTCAAGTATACCCAGAACCCCCAGACAGCCAGGCAGGCACCAGCATTAGGGTGACAGTAGCGAAAATTAAGTGGTCATCTTCTTGGGCCCGGAAGCCAAGAATCATAAATCCAAGGATTTGTACTGGCATCTGGGAAAGAATGGGATTCTCAGTGAATCGGGGTGCAAAGTCTCTTCCCACAGAGGTTATAAGTCTCTCTGATGTACTGGGTGACCCCAAGCAAAAGGTGTGCTCCAAGAGGGGCTGGGCTGCAAACCTGTTGAGCCTCAGCTTCCTCATCTGCAAAAAAGGAGCAGCAGGAACCTCTGCCCTGCTTTTATTTCCTTCTTTTTTTCGATGGTGGACTATTTCAAGCATACAGAAAAGTATTAAGCATGAACACATTTCCCTACATTTGCCCCAGAATATTTTTATTAAAGAAATAAAATATAACAGGTTCAGTTGAAGCCCCTTGTGTACTTCCTCAGTCACATTCTCCTCCCCCACAGAGGTAGCCATCCTCCTGAATCAGGTATCTATGATTCCCATGCATGTTTTATTTATTTTTTTAAATTAATGTTTATTTATTTTTGAGAGACAGAGAGATGAAGCATGAGCTGAAGAGGGGTAAAGAGAGAGGGGGACACAGAATCTGAAGCAGGCTCCAGGCTTCAAGCTGTCAGCACAGAGCCTGACGTGGGGCTAGAACTCACAAAGGACGAGGTCATGACCTGAGTTGAAGTCAGATGCTCAACTGACTGAGCCACCTAGGTGCTCCTCCCATGCATGTTTTAAATGCACTATGTATATGCTTATAAACAATATACAATATACAGGACTATTTTGCATATTCTTAAGCTTTATATAAATTCTATATAACTGTACATATCCTTCTGTGGCATGCTTTCTTTGCTCACCATTGGATTTCTGAGAAATATTCACGTAGATACAGGTAGCTCTAGTTCAGGCATTTCATGCTGTGTAGTATTCTGTTGTTCGGATGTATAATAATTTTGTTTATCTATTCTCCTACTGTTTCTCACCTTTAGTGCTCTGAACATTCATGATATGCATGCCATTGTCCACCTGTATGAGAGCTTCTCGAGGATATGTACCTAGGAATACAATCGTCGAGATAAAAGGTGGAAGTATAAATTTTTAAGCCTTTTTCAAGGGCAGTATTCTGGTATTTATCCAAAGTAACTATTTGCTCAGTAACTGCACTTTCATAAAGCTTTACTAGGGGAATAGTTATACATGTACACACAGACATATGAAACAAGAATGCTCATTGCTATACTGTTAGTAATAGGTAAAGCTGGAAACCTTGTCTGTTTTGCTCACCTCTGTATCCCCAGGCCTGGCCTCAGGCCTGGCTGGTAGTGGACACTTATTTGTTGAGTGAAGGAATGAATTTTAGCAACTAAATCTCAACACCTATCAATGGAGAGATGAAGAACCTGTGGAACACCCACCCTAGAGAATATGATAGACTCTGGATGGAAGCAGTGTTAACCAGGCCCTTCCCCGGGAGGTGACTTGTAACCTCTTGTGTGTTAGATGGAGATACATACCCTCACTACTGCCATGTGGGGTCCTGGCCAGAGTCCCACATCTGCAGGGAAGGTGGTTCTCCCAGAAATCAATTCCAATAAAAATAGAGAAATAGTCCAGGGAGGAAATTAGAACTCAGGTTGGGGAACTATCAGAGAGAGACAGAATTTGTAAGGATTTGAAAGGAATGTCAGCAAACCAATGAGCTGGCTTGTCTTGTCTCAAAGCTAAATGATCCACAGAAATAAAAGAAAGAAAAGGCTTTTTTTCCTTTGGTAATGAATATCAATAGCAGGAAGCGTTTGAGGTGACTGGGGGTATTTGACTTGAGAAATTCAGATCCATCTTGAGAAATGCAAGCACACTCTCATTTACTGGGAGCTTAGTGGATAAAGCCAGAAGGTTTAACTTAAAAAAAATGACTTTAATAATCACAATAGTTAATACCTCTCAAATACCTTTATGTAACTAGGCACTGCAGTGGGCACTTTGCATTCTCTGTCTATACTCGTTTTCCCAACAACGCCACAAGGAAGATATTATAAGGACTGTTTCACTGATAAGGACGTGGAGAGGGCAAGAAACCTATCCAAAGCCTCATAGTTAGTGATTTGTCAGCATTCGAACTTAGGTCTGTCTGGTGAAAAAGCCTGCATTCTTCTCCATATAACATGTTGCCCCTCTACATTTAGAGACAGAAGTATATCATAAACCCAGGTAAAGAATTTGCTAAACTAGGTGTTTAGCTTACTATATTAGAAAGGACTCCTACAGTGCTCTGTGTGCCTGCCTCACCAACAGCCCCCTTGCAGACAAAGTGAACAGAAGTGACTCCTTGATTCTGGATTAGTATTTACTCATTCAATAAATCTTATGTTGAGTGGTTACTCTGTGCCAAGCACTGTGCTTTTGATCACAACCGAATGGACTAGGGGGCCTGTCCTGAGTCAATGGTAGCCATCTTCAGCTCGGTTTGAGAATGCCCAGTGGCCTACAAATATTCTCTAATGAGGGCCCACACTGACAGGGATATTCTGGACTTCAGAGTGACCAACTGACCCAATGAGAGTCCTTTCCTGGGGAACGTGATGTGACATATTACATATGGAGAAGCACATGCAGTGCTGTGGCCCAGAAGCCAGGAGATATGTAGGGAGATAGCAATAGGCAGAAGCCATTGGGGAGTGGCAAAGGAAGACCACAGGAAGCAGCAAGATAGGCTGCAACAGAGAGAAGTTAAGTGGTAGAAGTGGCAGACATGAGGTGCCTGGATGGCTCAGTTGGTTAAGCTTCTGATTTCAGTTCAGGTCATGATCTCACAGCTTGTGAGTTCAAGCCCCACATCAGGTTGTCTGCTGTCAGCACAGTGGTCACTTTGGATGGCTTTGGAGTCTCCGTCTCCCTTTCTCTGCCCCTCCTCTGCTACCACAGGTTCATGCTCTCTCTCTCTCTCTCTCCCTCTCTCTCTCTCCAAAATAAATAAACCTTAAAAAAAAAAGAAGTGGCAGACACTTTGCTTGTCTTCTCCAGCACTCCTGAGGCATCAGTTGTGAAGGGTAGTGGCTGCCAGAGATGACTTCCTCTCTTTCACTTACATATGAATCCTTACACTCATGCCCTGCCACCCAAGGAAACTTAAGCACCTCCTTGTTCTTGCAACCAGAAAAAGGCCAACTAAACTACAGTCTCAGAACCCAGACCACACAAGACCTGCACATCACGAGGCCTGGGCTTGCACTTCTGACCCTGGGTTTTGAGTTCTATATTCAGTCCTCTTGGTGTGTGCATGTGAATGTGGGGACAATGGGTAAAAATACATTTTGCTGGAGGCCCAGTCTCCAGCAGAATACCATCCAGGCTTCCTAGTCCCGGCTGGTGATGCACGTAAGTAAGTTCAGAAGAGGTTCTGTATGAAACTGGAAGAGGGTGATGAGAACAAAAGAACCTCTTTGGCAGTCGAGGACTTGCACTGTGCGGGTTCGTGGATCATGAGTAATTCCTGGGTGCCACTAGATACCTAAGGTCTTGGGGACACAATGTTGGTGAAGTTACATCTACTATTAGGCTGTTACAAGAGTCTCAATCATACTTGTGGGGAACAACTGAGCAATCTCTGCCTTCCCTAACTACACTCCCACACAACCACATAAGTTTCCATCCTGTTCCTCAGTCAGATGAAAGGTTTTATTAAATGCCGTGATAGGGAGAGAGCATATGGGGAAGCAGGCACTCTCATACATGGTTAGTAGGAGGGTCAAGTGGAACAACTTCTTTGGAGGGCAATTTGGCTTTATCTGTCAAAAATTTAACTGCACATTCCTTTTTACCCAGCAGTGCCACTTCTAGGAATTCACATTAGAGATAGAGTGCACAGGAAGATACATGAGCAAAGATATGCATTGTAGTACTACATGTAATGATTGCCTACTGGCAATAACCCTTTCAACAGAAGGTAGGTTAGATACATTGCATCTTGGCCACAGACAACAATACTCTGCAGCCATTAAGAAGAATCATGTAGAGGAGCACCTGGGTGTCTCAGTCAGTTAAGCATCAACTCTTGATTTTGGCTCAGGTTATGATCTCACAGTTAGCAGAATGGAGTCCCACATCAGGCTCTGTGCTGATGGCACGGAGCCCACTTGGGATTCGCTCTCCCTCCCTTTGTCTCTGGCACTCCCTTGCTTGTGCGCTCTCTCTCTCTCTCTCTCTCTCTCTTTCTCTCTCTCTCTCTGTCAAAAATAAATAATCCCTGAGGAATTTTACCAGACACTTAAAACAGAGTTAATACCTATCCTCCTTAAGCTGTTCCAAAAATTGACACGGAAGGAAACCTCCAGGACTCATTCTATGAAGCCAGCATCACTTTGATTCCCAAACCAGATAGAGACCAGCAAAAAAAGGGAACGACAGGCCAATATCCTTGATGAACATGGATGCAAAAATTCTTAAAAAGATATTAGCAAATCGAATCCAACAGCATATAAAAAGAATTATTCACCACGATCAAGTAGGATTCATCCCTGGGTTGCAGGGCTGGTTTAATATTCGCAAATCAATCAATGTGATACATCACATTAACAAAAGAAAAGCTAAGAACCATATGATCCTGTCAATAGATGCAGAAAAAGCATTTGACAAAATACAGCATCCCTTCTTAATAAAAACTCTCGAGAAAGTCGGGATAGAAGGAGCATACTTAGGCATCATAAGAGCCATTTATGAAAAGCCCACAGCTAATATCATCCTCAATGGGGAAAAACTGAGAGCCTTCCCCCTGAGATCAGGAACACGACAGGGATGTCCACTCTCACCACTGCTATTTAACATAGTGTTGGAGGTCCTAGCATCAGCAATCAGACAAGAAAGCAAAATAAAAGGCATCAGGATAGGCAAGGATGAAGTCAAACTTTCACTTTTTGCAGACGACATGATACTCTACATGGAAAACCCGACAGAATCCACCAAAAGCCTACTAGAACTGATCCAAGAATTTGGCAAAGTTGCAGGATACAAAATCAACGTATTGAAATCGGTTGCATTCCTTTACACCAACAATGAAGTAATAGAAAGAGAAATAAAGAAGTGAATCCCATTCACTATTGCACCAAAAACCATCAAATACCTAGGAATAAACCTAACCAAAGATGTAAAAGATCTCTACGCTGAAGACTATAAAAAACTTATGAAGGAAATTCAGGAAGACACAAGGAAATGGAAAAACAACCCATGCTCATGGATTGCAAGAATAAATATCGTTAAAATGGCAATACTACCCAAAACAATCTACACATTCAATGCAATCCCAATCAAAATTGCACAGCAATAAAACCAAGGTGGGAGGCATCACAATCCCAGACTTTAACCTCTACTACAAAGCAGTAGTCATCAAGACTGTATGGTATTGGAACAAAAACAGACACATAGATCAATGGAATAGAATAGAAAACTCAGAAGTGGACCCGCAAGTATATGGCCAACTAATCTTTGACAAAGCGAGAAAATGTATCCAATGGAAAAAAGACAGCCTTTTTAATAAATGGTGCTGGGAGAACTGGACAGTAACATGCAAAAGAATGAAACTAGACCACTTTTTTACACCACTCACAAAAATAAATTCTAAATGGATAAAAGATCTGAATGTGAGACAGGAAACCAGCAAAATCCTAGAGGAGAAAGCAGGAAAAAGCCTCTTTGACCTAAGACGCATCAATTTCTTACTCGACACGTCTCCAAAGGCAAGGGAATTAAAAGCAAAGATGAACTACCGGGACCTCATCAAGATAAAAAGCTTCTGCATGGCAAAAGAAACAACCAACAAAACGGATAGGCAAACAACGGAATGGGAAAAGATCATCGCAAATGACATATCAGATAAAGGACTAATATCTAAAATCTATAAAGAACTTACCAAACTCCACACCCGAAAAACAAATAATCCAGGAAGAAATGGGCGGAAGATATGTATAGACACTTCTCCAAAGAAGACATCCAAATGGCAAACAGACACGTGAAACGATGCTCAACATCACTCATCATCAGGGAAATACAAATCAAAACCACACTGAGATACCACCTCACACCAGTCAGAGTGGCTAAAATGAACAAATCAGGAAACTATAGATGCTGGAGAGGATGTGGAGAAACAGGCACACTCTTGCACTGTTGGTGGGAATGCAAACTGGTGCAGCCACTCTGGAGAACTGTGTGGAGGTTCCTCAAAAAAATGAAAATAGAGCTACCCTATGACCCAGCAATAGCACTGTTAGGAATCTACCCAAGAGACACAGGAAAGCTGATGCATAGGGGCACGTGTACCCCGATGTTCATAGCAGCACTTTCGACAATATCCAAATCATGTAAAGAGACTAAGTGTCCATCAACTGATGATTGGATAAAGAAGATGTGGTATATATACACAATGGAATACTATGCAGCAATGAAAAGAATGAAATCTGGCCATGTGTGGCAACATGGATGGAACTGGAGGATATTATGCTAAGTGAAATAAGTCAGGCAGAGAAAGACAGATGCTATATGTTTCCACGCATAGGTAGGCTTTGGGAGACCTAACAGAAAACCAGGGGGGAGGGGAAGAGGGGAAGGAAGGGGAAAAAAATCAACAGAGAGGAAGGAAGACATAACATGAGAGACTCTGAAAGACTAAGAACAAACTGAGGGGAGAGGGGGGTGTGGGAGGGAGGAGACTGGGTGATGGGCACGGAGGAGGGCACTTGTTGGGATTATCACGGGGTGTTGTATGGAAACCAAATTGACAATAAATTATTCAAAAAAATTGCACCAGCATTCTTCTCAAAGCTAGAGCAAACAATCCTAAAATTTGTATGGAACCACAAAAGACCCCGAATAGCCAAAGTAATATTGAAGAAGAAAACCAAAGTGAAAGGCATCACAATCCCAGACTTTAACCTCTACTACAAAGCGGTAATAATCAAGACAGTATGGTATTGGCACAAGAACAGACACATAGACCAATGGAATAGAATAGAGAACCCAGAAATAGACCCACAAGCATATGGCCAACTAATCTTTGACAAAGCAGGAAAGAGTATCCAATGGAAAAAAGACAGCCTCTTTAATAAATGGTGCTGGGAGAACTGGGACAGCACCATGCAGAAGAATGAAACTAGACCATTTTCTTTCACCACTCACAAAAATAAACTCAAAATGGATGAAGGACCTGAATGTGAGACAGGAAACCATCAAAATCCTAGAGGAGAAAGCAGGAAAAAAACCTTTTTGACCTGTGCCGCACCAAATTCCTACACGGCTCATCTCCAAAGGCGAGGGAATTAAAAGCAAAAATGAACTATTGGGACTTCATCAAGATAAAAAGCTTCTGCACAGCAAAGGAAACAACCAACAAAACTAATAGACAACTGACGGAATGGGAAAGGATCATTGCAAATGACATATCTGATAAAGGACTAGTATCTAAAATCTATAAAGAACTTACCAAACTCCACACCCGAAAAACGAATAACCCAGTGAAGAAATGGGCGGAAGATATGAATAGACACTTTTCCAAAGATGACATCCAGATGGCCAACAGACCCATGAAACATTGCTCAATGTCACTCATCATCAGGGAAATACAAATCAAAACCACACTGAGATACCACCTCACACCAGTTAGAGTGGCTAAAATGAATAAATCAGGAAACTATAGACGCTGGCGAGGCTGTGGAGAAGCAGGCACCCTCCTACACTGTTGGTGGGAATGCAAACTGGTGCAGCCGCTCTGGAAAATGGTGTGGAGGTTCCTCAAAAAAGTGAAAATAGAGCTACCCTATTACCCAGCAATAGCACTGCTAGGAATCTACCCAAGAGACACAGGAGTGCTGATGTATAGGGCCACGTGTACCCAATGTTCATAGCAGCACTTTCGACAATATCCAAATCATGGAAAGAGACTAAGTGTCCATCAACTGATGATTGGATAAAGAAGATGTGGTATACATATACAGTGGAATACTGCGCAGCAATGAGGAAGAATGAAATCTGGTCATGCGCAATAACATGGATGGACCTGGAGAGTATTATGCTAAGTGAAATCAGTCAGTCAGAGAAAGACAGATACCATGTTTCCACACATAGGTGGATTTTGAGAGACTTAGCAGAAAACCATGGGAGAGGGGAAGAGGGGAAAGGAAAAAAGACACAGAGAGGGAGGGAGACAAAACATAAGAGACTCTCCAAGACTAAGAACCAACTGAGGGGTGAGGGGGGTGTGGGAGGGGAGAGAGTGGGTGACGGGCACAGAGGAGGGCACTTTTTGGGATGAGCACTGGGTGTTGTATGGAAACCAATTTGACAATAAATCATTAAAAATAAATGAATGAATGAATGAATGAATGAATGAATAATAAACATAAAAAAGGAAGAATCATGTAGCTACAATATGTGCTTATATGAAATGTTCTTTCTCTGCTCCCTCCCTCCATCTCCACATACACACACATACTTTCACACACACACTTGCATACGCATAGATAATTTATGGAAGGACACACGGGAAACTGGTATCTATGGATGTCTCTTGGGGGGAGGTATTAAGGTGGGGTGGGGAGTTAGGGACAGCCAGGAGAATTACTTTCTTCACTAAAAACTCTTTTATACTGTTTAGTGTCCCTTGCTACATGCATTTATTACTTTAAAGACATAAAAGTAAAACAAGAAAAAGCAAAATAATTGCAGAAGTTCTCATCAATAGGGAATTGATTAACTAAATCAGGGTATATTGTTACTAAGGAATGCAATGCAGCCTTTCAAAAGCAGATATCTTGCCATAGAAAGATGTCCATACAGCAACATGCAAAAGAATGAAACTAGACCACTTTCTTACACCACTCACAAAAATAAATTCTAAATGGATAAAAGATCTGAATGTGAGACAGGAAACCAGCAAAATCCTAGAGGAGAAAGCAGGAAAAAGCCTCTTTGGCCTAAGACGCATCAATTTCTTACTCGACACGTCTCCAAAGGCAAGGGAATTAAAAGCAAAGATGAACTACCGGGACCTCATCAAGATAAAAAGCTTCTGCATGGCAAAAGAAACAACCAACAAAACGGATAGGCAAACAACGGAATGGGAAAAGATCATTGCAAATGACATATCAGATAAAGGACTAATATCTAAAATCTGTAAAGAACTTACCAAACTCCACACCCAAAAAACAAATAATCCAGTGAAGAAATGGGCGGAAGAAATGAATAGACACTTCTCCAAAGAGGGCATTCAGATGGCAAACAGACACATGAAACGATGCTCAAAGTCATTCATCATCAGGGAAACACAAATCAAAACCACACTGAGATACCACCTTACACCGGTTCGAGTGGCTAAAATGAACAAATCAGGAAACTATAGACGCTGGCGGGGATGTGGAGAAGCAGGAACCCTCCTACACTGTTGGTGGGAATGCAAACTGGTGCAGCCATTCTGGAAAACGGTGTGGAGGTTCCTCAGAAAAATGAAAATAGAGCTACCCTATTACCCAGCAATAGCATTGCTAGGAATCTACCCAAGAGACACAGGAGTGCTGATGCATAGGGCCACGTGTACCCAAAGTTCATAGCAGCACTTTCGACAATATCCAAATCATGTAAAGAGACTAAGTGTCCATCAACTGATGATGGGATAAAGACGATGTGGTATACATATACAGTGGAATACTGCGCAGCAATGAGGAAGAATGAAATCTGGTCATGCACAATAGCATGGATGGAACTGGAGTGTATTATGTTAAGTGAAATAAGTCAGTCAGAAAAAGACAGATACCATATGTTTCCACGAATAGGTGGACTTTGTGAGACTAAGCAAAAACCAGGGGGAGGGGAAGAAAGGAACGGAAAAAAAGACAGAGAGAGGGAGGGAGATAAAACATAAGAGACTCTCAAAGACTAAGAACAAACTGAGGGTGAGGGGAGTAAGGGAGGGAGGAGAGAGAGTGACAGGCATTAAAGAGGGCACATGTTGGGATGAACACTGGGTGTTATATGTAAACCAATTTGAAAATAAACTTTTATAAAACAAACAAAAAAAAAAAGAACGATGTCCATAGACAGATTAAGTTAAAAAAACATCAAAGCTCTGTACAAAATGTATAATTGAATCGCATTTATGTAAAAAAATATGTATATACATACACAGAGACACACACACACACATACAAGTAGGCATATGAATAGGAAAAGATCTGGAACGAGTCCCAACATGCTGATAACAGGTGAAGTCCTGAAAGACACTGGAATTGGCCCGGGAAGGGGAGGGGTGAGTTAAAGGTGGGCTTTCATTTTTGACTCTAAATACTTGTTGGTTTACTTTTGATTTCTTTCGTATAATGAGTCTGTATTTTGTTCTACAAGACAAACATATAAATGGTAAATAAATTATAAGGAGGACAAGAAGTGCGATCTTAGAGGAATCTACATTCTAAAGTTTGGTTTCCTCACATGCTCTTCCATTCGAGAGCCACCCAGTGACTTCCTCAGCCAGCCTGAGCCAGGCACTGGCACCCTCTACCTTCTGAGTGCACCTTGCATTTCTCCCACTGCCTTTTCACACTCTATCTGTGCAGGCCAGTTAGCCTCCTCACCGGCTCCAAGCAGGTGTCCATCTTTTTTCCCTTATTCGGTTTGCTTCCCTCATGCTCCACACCTAGGTAGACCACCCCTCTCCACTCCCAGACTTTACAGAACTTCCACTCATGCTTCATGACCCATCTTGAGCAAGTTTTCTGGAATCCTTCCACCCATTAGTGAGTGAGCGCCGCAGGGACTAATTTGGAGCTTGGGAAACTGCCTTGTGACATTCTTTACTTGGTCATCTTGTATTATTTAGTATTCATGGAATCACTCGGTTAAAATGTGGATATCATTTTCTTGTTTAGAAAACACTTACATAACTATCGTTTCAATGGAAGATCCTCTCTGTTTTATGAGGTAGGCAAGGCAGGTACAATCATTATTATTGTCATTTCATTGGTGAGGAAAATGAGGGGTAGGGAGGCTTCTTGTTGAAGGTAACATATGTAGAAAGTGACCAAGAGGGAGCTAAGATTGCCCGCCTCACCAAGAATATCTGCTTTTGTTCCCCCAGCCAGGGGACATTTTCAATATTTCTGTGCACACTAAATGGACAAAAGGAAAGCCATCAGTGTTCTGATCAGAAGCTTATCAAATAAGATGGGACTCTGCGTCAAGTAAAGGATACGTGGTGGGGACATGTCAAGTGCTTAGGTCAGTGGTGCATGCCAGAGAGATGCCAAAGCCATTGTACCTATCCTCAAGGAACTTACAGTCTTCAAGTGAGACCAAACATACCAAATAATTAGAACACAGTCAAGCAGGAAATAAATGTGATTTCAGGGGTACACAGATAAACTTTTTTCTTTATTCTTTTTTTTTAAGTAGGCTTCATGCCCAGTACAGAGCCCAATGTGGGGCTTGAACTCATGACCTGAAGATCAAGACCTGAGCTGAGATCAAGATTCAGATGCTGAGGGACACCTGGGTGACTCAGTTGATTGAGCATCCAACTCTTGGTTTTAGCTCAGGTCTTGGTCTCATGGTTTGTGAGGTCGAGCCCCCCGTCAGTCTGTGAAGCCTGCTTAGGATTCTTTATGCCTCCCTTTCTCTCTCTGCCCCTTCCCTGCTCATGCTCTCTCTCTCTCAAAATAAATAAATGAACTTAAAAAAAAAGAATCAGATGCTTAACTGACTGAGCCACCTAGGAGCACCATAAAAGTTTTTCTTTAAATAGCACATCGAGCCTGCAGCTTTGGGTAAGTAAAACCTTTTTTTGAAAGAGTAGATTTTTTTAAATTAGAAAATAGTGTAGACAGTAAACAGAATTTATGATAGTGGTACATGGATAATTGAAATTTGAGAAATTGTCATAGGCCCAATAGGTACAAAAAAGATGGAGTATCGGCTTGAGCAAAGGTCTGAGTCATAGCAGAGTTGGGTCAGAACAACCTGGCTGGGGCTGAGTGTGATGAGAGAACTCCTTTGGAAATCTCTATCCAAGTTAGATTCCAGAGGCTTCTGTGAGGCAGTCTGAGAAGTTTGGGCTAGATTAGGAGTCCGTTCAATTCTGTGTGTGGGAGGAACACAATGAAAGTGGTGCTTCGAAGGATTGGTCTGGCGGTGATGTGCAATTATGGACTAATGTGGGACTGACAAGTGACCTAGGACTGTACTTGCTTGCTGCCACACAGAAGATGCCATCAAGATGTAAAAGCCACATGAGAGGCTCTGAAGTTAAAGTTAAGGTTCTTTCATGGAGACGCACATGGAAGTGTGGTTTGTCATGTATTATTTGAGGTGTTAAAAATGATCTAAAACTTGACAACAAGGCAAAATAGATTGTTGACCACTCTTTCAAGAACATATGAGAGTATCATCCGTGAGGTTGCTTGACTATTCACTATTTTTAAAAAAGTTTATTTATTTATTTATTTAGAGACAGAAAGAGAGAGACAGAGAGAAAGAGAGAGAACGTGAGCAGCAGAGGGACAGAGAGAGAGGGAGAGAGAGAGAGAGAGAGAGAATTTCAAGCAGGTTCTGAACTGTCAGCACAGAGCCCAATGTGGGGCTCAAACTATGAACTGTGAGATCATGACCTGAGCTGAAATCAAGAGTTAGACACTCAACCAACTGAGCCACCCAGGCACTCCGACTATTCATTATTGATTAAGGTCCACTCTGTAAAATTAACAGTTAACTTGTAGAACATTGGCAAGTTGTGAATGATTCTTGTCTGGTAGAAATGAAAGTTATTTCTGTCCAGTAGGAAAGATAGTACCAAAGTTTACAGTTTTATTATCCTCTAGACATACCCAGTTTTGTATCCAACTTTTTGATCTTATTCCAGCATTATTTCAAAGTCTTTCACCTCTTTTGGTCTCTCATGTCTTTTTTTAGACTATTTTTTATTGTGGTAAAGATAGATGTAACATAAAACTCACCATGTTAGCCATTTTAAGTGTACAATTCAGTGGTACTAACTATATCGACACTATTGTACAACCATCACCACTATCCATTTCCAAAATTTGTCATTACCCCAAACAGAAACATGAAGCACTAATTTTCCCTTCCTTCCCTCCTAACCCTTGGAAACTTCCAGTTTCTGTCCCTATGAATTTGCCTATTCTAGATATTTCACAGTAGTGGATTCGTGCAATATTTGTTCTTTTGTGTCTGGTTTCTCTCACTCAGCATAATAGTCTTCAAGGTTCATCCATAGTGTCACGTGGATCAGAACTTCACTCCCTTTCATGGCTGAATAATATTCTATTATATGAATATACCATATTTTGTTTATTCATTCATCCATAGATGGACATTTGGGTTGTTTTGGCCTTTTGGCTATCATGAACAATGCTACTATGAACATTCATGTACGATTATCTGTTTGGGTCCTTCTTTTCAATTCTTTTGGGTCTACACCTAGAAGTGGAATTTCTGGGTCATGTGATAATTCTATGTTTAACTTCTTGAGGAACTGCCAAATTCTCGTTATCTTTTTAAAAATCTGCTTTACCACAATGCTGGCTCCCTAATCAGTGACTTAAATGAATCTTTGATATGTGATCACTCTATATTTCAATTACAGTCATGGTTTTAACTGTTTGAAAATTATACCTTAATAAAGGCAACTTATTTACCTTGCTAATCTTTAAAGCTGACCTCTGCACCCCACTTTGGCCCCCACTGCTTATTGAAAGCTCTCTACAAGGCAGTCAAAGCAATGAGTAGAAATTAGGACTCCCTTGTTTAATCCATGAGGGTGGCTTGGTATTTAGGTAGTTATAAAGAGAGAGGAAATTTTTTTTTTTGTTTATCTAACTAAAAATTTTTTTTCATTTATAATAGTTTATTTTAAAATTGGTTTACATAAAACACCCAGTGTTCATCCCAACATGTGCCCTTTTTTAATGCCCATCACCCCCTCTCCCCACCCCATCCCCCTCACCCTCAGTTTTTTCTTAGTCTTTGAGAGTCTCTTATGTTTTATCTCCCTCCCTCTCTGTGTCTTTTTTTTCTTTCCCCTCTTCCCCTCCCCCTGGTTTTTGCTTAGTCTCACAAAGTCCACCTATTCATGGAAACATATGGTATCTGTCTTTTTCTGATTGACTTATTTCATTTAACATAATACCCTCCAGTTCCATCCATGTTGCTACACATGGCCAGATTTCATTTTTTCTCATTGCCACATAGTAGTCCATTGTATATATGTACCACATCTTCTTTATCCACTCGTCAGTTGATGGGCACTTGGTCTCTTTCCATGATTTGGCTATTGTCGAAAGTGCTGCTATGAACATTGGGGTACACGTGCTCCTATGCATCAGCATTCCTGTGTCTCTTGGGTAGATTCCTAGCAGTGCTATTGCTGGATCATAGGGTAGCTCTATTTTCATTGTTTTGAGGAACCTCCACACCGTTTTCCAGAGTGGCTGCACCAGTTTGCATTCCCACCAACAGTGTAGGAGGGTGCCTACTTCTCCACATCCTCGCCAGCATCTATAGTTTCCTGATTTGTTTATTTTAGCCAGAGAGAGGAAATTTTTTTAATTATAGTCCTGTGCTAATGATGGCAAATGAAGTCATGCTAGGCATGGACAGAAGGCATGTACGTCTTTATTCTCACGGGGAACATATGGAGACTTTACTCCTCTGGAACACAGAGCAATTGTTGGTTTTCTACAGTGTGATAGCTTCTGCTGGGGAAACTCTAGAGAAATGCTTTGCTCTGGGTGACCTCTGTGACCAGACAGGCCACAATGGAACTTATTGGGAAATTTGCTAGAATTCTTTCTGTACAGCCTCAAAACGTGACAGCACTTACATTTGATAGGAAATCTTTTAGTTGGGGAATGAAGAGAAGAAAGAGACCGAGTCTGGAGTTTGAGGAGGAAGGTGGGCACAAAGGTGGGGAGAGGGTACAGGGTGGGACAAGGAACAACTGCCCAGCTTAAGACCTAGATCCTCAAAGCAGATATTTAGTTGCCTCTAAGTGGCCTGTTATTTAGCCTATACAACTCCACCCCCCCCAAATCTCTCCTAGATTATTAATCACACATAAAATTGGAGATATTCTTGGCTTCATACATTTTAATGTTTCAAATCACTAAAATTTTGCCTTTTTGAGAGAGGCTGAAGTGAAAAGAGGGAAAAAAAACATTTTCCCCCTCACAACTCAGAAGGAAATAACTGGATTTTGATCACAATTTTCTCATTTTTGAGGCAAGATATGGAAGAACAGATGAATGTAATGGAAGATTTTCACAGGTGGTTTAGAATGTGTAGGAAAAAAAGAAAGCCAGAATAAAAAAGAATATCACTGTTGTAAATATGAACAGAATACATCTATTTCTGAAAGCATAACAGGCAGGTTAAAAAAATAAAAGTAAAAAGTTACTTTCTTCTGACACTCTAATTGTGCTCCCTCAAAGGGCTATGGCAAGATTAAATAGATGTAGTAAGAACTTTGCAAAGTGCAAAGGACTGCACATGACTGTGAGAAGGGCTGGGTGGTGTAGGCATGAGCTATGAAGCCTGACCATTCTGGGGGGCCTGGCCTGGCTTGGGGGCTCTGACTGTCAGTGACATCTAAAGCAAATCCCCGGATCTCAGTTTTCACACATGTAGAGTGAGGACGGTAATTTCCTCCTTAGGGGGTTGCGAGAAGGGTCCTATGGTAAGGCCTTCAAGAGAAGTAAGAACAAAGTGGTTTAGTACACATTGTAGCACTTACCACCTTGTTCTGGAATAGTGCCTTTACATATCTGTTATCCCAATTACAGCAGAAGTTCCCTGTGACTTGTTTGTCTCTATGTCCTTCTCACCTCTAAGCACAGTGCCTAGAACATCATACTCAGCTATTTATTATTTTAACAAATGTTTACTAGGCTCTTCTAGTCACTAACTCTTGACAGCCACACTCTTCCCTCCAAGGCACTGTTCTTTTCTCCCTGCCTCCCCAGCACTGAAGCCTCAGGGCAGGGGCACTGATGAGGCTCCTGTGGTAGACCCGGTAATGCCCCTCTGGGTACCTCCAGGACCGAGTGCTGCTGGCTGACAGTCCTCTTTGGGCCTTTCCCAGCCACCTCCCCAGAGGAGGGCTGCCTCACCCAATGCCACGCTCCCTCCCTGGAGGCAGCCTATGTCTAGTGACTGGTCCATGTGCCATGGTTATCAATGCCTGGTCCCCTCACCCTGACTCAGAACAATTCTGAAGGGCCAACTTGGTTCCAGAACTTCTCATGGAGTCAGCTGAGGCTGTCATTAAGACAGTGTCACAGCCCAATTTCCCTCTTGAACCAGTGATACCTCTTTCCTTTAGATCCTAGGTGTTGATCCCAAAGGCACCCCAATACATGTGACCTGCAACAGTCCCCCAGCAGCAGTCTCCAGATAGGCTTTGTGGCCTGTGTAAGCTCTGGTATGGCGTCTGGAAAGCATCAATTCCAAGTGATCCCAGGAGCTGTGACAGTCCCCAAGGCCCAACCACTGTGCACAGGCCTCACTCAGAGTTACATTTTTATTCGTTCTCCACCCCCTCCCTCTCCATTTTTCTTATAAGATGCATTTGGAACCAATAAGGTGGAAGATATTGGTCTAGAAGCAAATAATTATAGCTATGGGAGAGACACTATAATAGAGAAATAAATGAACCTTGTGCTTAGCTGAAGGACAAGTTCCTAAAGGAGGTACCATTTACTTATTTTTATTTTTTTATTTTTTAAACTTTATTTATTTTTGAGAGAAAGAGAGCATGCATGCAAATGGGGGCTGGGGGCTAGGCAGAGAGAGAGGGAGACAGAATCCCAAGCTGGCTGCACGCTGTCAGCCCAGAGCTTGACATGGGACTGAATCTCATGACCCATGAGATCATGACCTGAGCTGAAATCAAGAGTCAGATGCTCAACCAACTGAACCATCCAGGCACCCCAAGGAGGTACCATTTAAACTGAGTCTTGAAGAATGAATTTGTGTGTGATAGGTGGACAAGGGATGTGGGAGAGACATTGCAGAGGGCACAGTGTGCTCAAAGATTGGCAGGCATGGAAGAGTATAGTGTAGGGGAGGGAGGAGAGTAAAGGACAATGAAGTCTAGGACACTAGTAGGGGTAGACCATGCAGGGCCTTATAGGCCACACTGAGGAACTTGGTCCTGATCAAATGCCATGGGATTCCTATGTCAACTAAATACCAACAATTCCAATGTTGCCCAGGCTTCAGCCATTTAGGTACCACTTGGATGAGCTTTGCCATATCTGGGCACCACTGGTTCTATTTCCTATTCACTTAATCTTTTTTCTCGAAATAACGTCTTTTGCTGAGATAAATTTATAGTAAAAGAAATTTTATTTGGCAACCGAAAACCAAAACAAAAGGAGTTTCACTTGCCACAAAGAGAAAGTAGCTGTAAAAATAAATACAATGGAGACACAACAGAGTAATTAAATCTTATGTACATATCATTGCCTGTCAGTGTCTTGGAGCCTGAGGCCCACTCTAGCTCTGTACCAAAAGAAGATTAGCAAGCATTACAGAGGCTGAAGAATAGCACCACACAGAGACCTTCTCTTTGATGTAATCAGAAAGCTAGAAAGAGAAGGGAGCAAGAATCATTTTCTCCCCATGTAGTTCAATGTTCTTTAAAGCTGTACTGTGTACCATTAAGATCACCTTGCTACCTTCCTACTACTCTGCTGACTGTGGAAGCAGTTGGTAAACAATAAAGTGCCCTACAAATGTGGTTGTTATTACACTCTATTGCTTTGTCCATTAGCTCTGGGGAAGTCACTTTGCTGTAGCTGTCCCTTTGTTGGCTCAGTGAAGGTTTCCGAACCAGTGCCTGTGGTGACTCTCGTTCCCCACACTGTGGGGGACAAAGTGGTAAGAGTGAGGCTGAGAGAGGGGCAGGAGTCTGTGTGTCCAGGTGACAGACACGGTGAAAAGGATAGTATGTCTCATCGTTTAAGGTGACTGTGTCCAGTAGCTGCTATTTGCAAGGCAGAAGAGAACAGAGTATGGAAGCAGATGTGGGAAGAAGTCAGCCCATCAGGATTGGGTGGAGCTCAGGGGCACCATCAAAAAACATCATCTGTGGTGCTGGGATCCACAGCTAAGAAGGACAGAGCTTGAGGTGGGTCTGGTGGCCTGGGTGGTGGGCAGTATGGAAGGAGCCTGCAGGAGTCTCAAGCATTTGTAAAAGACACTCAAGGAAGTCAGGGAGATTAGCACATTAGAACTGCTCCAAAAGAGCAGGGCCAACTCAGCCAGGGAGATCTTGGGACTGTGCAAAGCACCTGGGCTTTGGATGGGACTCAAACTCACAAACTGTGACATCATGACCTGAGCGAAGTTGGATGCTTAACCAACTGAGCTACCCAGGCACCCCCCAGGTGCCCCAATTCTGTTGCTTTCAAGCTGTGTATGACGCTGGGCGAGTCACTGAACTGCTCTGAGTCCCAGTCTCCTCGGTGGGGTATGATGTGGGTAATAATAGTACCTACCTCCTAGGTTTGGCATAAGGATCACACGAGGCAATACATGCAAAGCTTTGCTTACAGGGTCTGAAACATTACTTAGCATTCCTTCCTCTCCCCCGCCCTACAGACACAACTAGAGCCCTGAAAGTACATTTGCTTTCTCCCCTAGCCCAGTTCATACCTCCTGGCCTTGTCCTCTGTCCTATTCTTGTGCTCACCTACTGTCCCACTTCTCCAGCTATGGGGTTCATAAGGAGTCTTTAAAATATTTGCAGATAAGAAGGCTGAGAGGGCACCCTCTGGGGGGTGGGATGGGAACCTCCTTCACCTGGAGGGGGGGTCATTCTGGGGCAAATGGCTGGCCAAGCAGCCTGCATCATCCTGCTGAAGGCAGAGGCCGGCTCTGGCCTTCAGAGAGCAAAGAAATTGTTCTGGTCTCCTGTGGTGTTAGAAGGCAGTGCCTGAAGCAAGTCCCTCCATTAAAAGCTACAAGGTAGAAGGTTAAATATAGCTCTTTCCAGTTGTCTAGGGCATAGATTTATGAGATGTCAGAGCTGTGTCGGGGAGTGAGAAACGATCTTATCTCTGCTCTGTTTTTAGAGAGTAGCAAGAAAGCAAAAAAGAAGAGAAATAAATCTATCTGGACTTTCACCAGTGGACAGTGGGCAGCCAAGGGAGGATTTTGAGCAGCTGGGTCTGTTCTGTAAAGTTGTGCTCTGATTGCAGAGTGGACAATGGCTGGAGGGGGGCAAAAGTGGAATCAGGGACCCCAGCGGGAGGGAGAAAGTCAGGGTGCCAGGGAGGTAGCTGTAGAGGTGGGGGGGGGGAAGGGGAGCTCACTGCAGGGTGGAGCCTGGTCTGTGTCCCCGGGAAGGGTGAGACCTCTTTCCACCTCCCCTACTGCTGCTGCAGAAGAGGAAAGCCAGTCCTCACTTGCCCTTGTCTCCCCAAGGGCTGGCCTGGTGACTGTGAGAAAGGCAACCTGGCCTGGGTAGCTCAGTTAGTTAAGCATCCGACTCTTGACTTCAACTCAGGTTCGTGAGTTCGAGAGCCCCACATTGGGTTCTTGCTGAAAACTCGGGGCCTACTTGGGATTCTCTCTCTCCTTCTCTCTGCCCCTCCATCCCCCAAAATAAATAAACATTAAAAAAAAAGAAAGGCAACCTGTCCAAAGACACCCAGACCCCTCACTCCTTTTCAAGACAGCCCATGGAAAATCTGTTAGAAAGTCCTTCTTTATCCCCAGGCTCCAGCTGTGCCACTTGAGCCCCCTTTAACCCATCTACTCCCTTCACCCTGTGACAGCCCTTCAAAGGCCTAAAGACCAAAGACCACTGTCTTATGATTCTTCTCCATGCCAAACAGCGTGTGGTCCTCACAGTCTTTTGTTCTCAGTCTTATCGCTATGCCTGTCAAATTCCCTTAGCTCGTACACACCTCTTGAGCATATTCCTGCCACAAAAGACCAACTAGAACCCCAGAGACACAGCATGGACTTACAGTGTGTCCTGCCCGCTACCTCTGCAGCCGTGACTATAGTCTCCAGTACATTTTCAGGGGCAGACAACCGCAGTGTCACCTCCCCTGTCCTGGCTCATCCTCTTCACCCAAGCCAGCAAGGGGAACTGATGTGCCTCAGGACTCTGAACTGTATTCCACCCTGCCACTAGGAGATCTGGCTGGAACTGAGATTAGAAGGCACTTGGTACCTTGCACACAAGGGCAACCCGTGTGAACACATGACTAATGAGAAGCATCTCTTTCCTGCCTCTCCCTGCCCCCATGCTTTGGTATTAAAAAAAAAAAGTTCAGCATTTCAGCAGGAGTCCAGGTGGTGGGTAAAGCCCCGAGACTGACTGAGATGGCATTTTCCACCACCCAAATAAGCAGAAAGTATGTTAACTCGATTTATAGAAAATAAGGGATATAGTAGTTCTTATACGCACAGTAATGACTCCTCAGGTCCCTTTTATTATCCCTTTAGAATCCCAGATTATCAGGGTTGGGATGTGATCACATCCACCCTCTCCTCCTCCAGAGCCACCCAAATTTGAATTCGTCCTGCCCCTCCTTGCATACCTCTAGTACTAAGGGAACCCATGTTACCACAAGACGGCCCAGGCTGCTTAGGATAGTTTTGAGTGCAGGAAGCCCCTCCTCCTCTACAGGCGCCAATTCCTTCCCTTCTCCCTTCTGTTGAGCATGCGACCCTCCTCCCCCAACGACTCACCTCCCCGGCTCCAGAAGAGGGTAACAGACTCGGCTCTCTCCATCCTCGTGGTATGGATGACCAAGACTCCACATCCAGCAAATCCTCGAGCAAGGGAGAAGTGTGCCGTGGGCCCGTGCTGGGGGCAGGGAGCCGAAGGGCTCTACGCTGTTCAGAGCCCTGTCCCCAGACTCCTCGGTTGGTACCCAGGGACTCTTCCCGAACCCCGTTTCCCTGACCCCAGCTGGATCAGTTTGGCCCCATCAGTTACATGGTCTGTTGCCTGCGAAGTCGTTCCCCGGCTGCACAGCCCAGGGAAAGCAATGCTGGATTCAACAAGCAAGGTTCCTTTCTCTACTTTCCCACTTCCTTCTGCCCGCTCCGCCTACCCACAGCCACACTGGCCCAGTGGGCCCTGCCACAGCAGACCCGTGAGGGGAGCTGTCTCTGAGTTGGTCTTCTCTTTCTCTAGGGAAGGTTCCCAGCCAAAGGCCCGAGTCAGAGCCCCATAGAAGGCTGACCTGTTCGGCCCAGCCGCTGTCCTGCAGTGAGGGGAAATGAGCAGGAACTGCCTGTCTGAGTCAGCGCCCCTGGTCTATTGTCACTGTGTGGGCCCCTTCCTTCCCAGAGGAGAGACGTGCACAGAGATAGGCCTTGTTTTTTGCAGGTCTCTCTCTCTTGCACACACACACTTTCTCTCTTGGCCCGGAACAAGCCTGTGCACCACGGCTGAATGCAATTCAATTCGGTTTCCCCAACTCTTAGTGAGTGCCTACTCTGGCAGAGGATCACGCCTACAGCACATAGAGGTCATCTCCCAGCATCCTCACTACGGACACAGGAGCTAATGATGACGAATCCCAATAAGAGGGGCGAAAGCTGAGGCTCTGAAAGGAAAGAGGCTTTGCCAAGGTCCAACAACCAGAGAATAGTGAGATTTGGAGTCTAACCTTGCTCTACATGGCATCACATGGAGAACCCTGCTGGCCTTCTTCACCGCTTCTCCCACCTCCACCGTGTCAGCATATTGCAGATTCTAGCAAAGTCTATTTCCCAAGGCAAAAAGCATGAGAGAATCATTGGCTTTAAAACATTTAAAACATATCTTGTTCAAAGTTGTCTCTGTGTGTTCAGAAGGACAAGGATCCAGAAAACAAGTCACCAGGGCCAGAAGTGCATTACAAAGGGATTCCATGATCATACTGGCAAAATGAGCACAGGCAGACAAACCACACCTTGTTCCGTGACCAACTATCTTCTAATTGAAAGGGAGGAATCCTGGGTTTTTGCCCACAGGGTGGAAAGAGACCTAGCCGGAGCTTTGTTCTCTTTCTTACTTTTGCCAGAGACACAGAGAGACAGGGAAGTAGTTTGTGGGAAGGAGTGAGGGCTTCTCCTGGGGGAACCACCTTGTTACCTTAAGGGCACTGAGCACCTCTGGTACTGACTAGACTCTCAGCAAATTACGGGCAGAGGCAGGAGCAGGGCTGAGGATCTCTGGAGGCCTCATCTTCAGAACGTACATTTGTATGGCTTGGTACCAAAAGCCATCTAAAAAGATAGGTGAGAGGTGCCTGGGTGGCTCAGTCAGTTAAGCGTCCAACTTCGACTCAGGT
Source organism: Paguma larvata (assembly GCA_030068075.1). NCBI lineage: Eukaryota > Metazoa > Chordata > Mammalia > Carnivora > Viverridae > Paguma > Paguma larvata. The sequence goes on along the minus strand of CM057830.1, from coordinate 54,977,431 downwards.
CGTGATCTCATGATTCGTGGGTTCGAGCTCCACGTTGGGCTCTGTGCTGACAGCTTGGAGCCTGGAGCCTGCTTCAGATTCTGTGTCTCTCTCTCTCTGCCCTTCTCCCACTCACTCACTCACACTCTCTCTCGCTCTCTCAAAAATAAATAAACATTAAAAAATTTTTTTTTAAATAAAAACATGGGTGAAACTCCTAGACAAGGAGAATGCATTGTTTCCCCAGAGTTGGAAGAGGGTTAGTTTCTAGAAGCAAGGACCATTGATGTCATCAACTGCATTCAAGGATTTAAGTAGGCTGAGGCCCAAGCAGTGAATGTTCATTGTGTCAACACCAAAAGGGTAACCTTGGCAAGGCTGGCTTCCTGGAGGCCAGCCCACAGCAGGTTAAGGAGGGAAATGGGAGGGGAGTGGAGACACTTCTCAGGAAGTCTGGTTGTAGTTAGAGAGGAAAGAGATAGGGCCATAGCTGGAGGGTGAGGCAAAGCTGGGAGGTAGATGTTTGTCAGGATGGGAGAGATGCTGTGTTTTCAAGTCAAGGAGCTTTCCCCAAACTGCCGCTCACACTGACCTCTATATTCCCCACAGGCTGGACTTCATGTCAGACCAACTGAACCAGAATTTCTTAGTCATGGAGCCTAGGCATTGATATGTTTGCAGTCTCTCCAGGTTGAGAACCATCACACTAATTCTTAGTAAGACTTAAGTCCAGTCTTAGCCCAGCTAGTGGGTGGAGGGCAAAGGTAGCCTGGCTGTCTTAGCTCCCTCATGTTGACAGATTAGCACAGTGGCTAAGAAGAGAGACCTGGAAGCCCTACTGCCTGGGCTGGAATCCCAGTCTCACCTGTGTGCCCTTGGACAAGTTACTTAATCCCTCTGAGCCTCAATGTCTAATCAATATATTTGTTATATAATTTGCAGTTTCTAATCTATCTATCTATCTATCTATCTATCTATCTATCTATCTATCTATCTATATCTCCTTTAGGAGATTTAATAAAAGTACTTACACTCTAAGGTCGTCGTGTAGATCAAATGTGTTAATATCTGCAAAGTGCGTAGAATGCTGCCTGGCTTGGAAGAAGCTATGCTGGGCTGGCCTGTGTCTTCTCCAACCTTCTGGACCTCCACCTGAGGCTCAGGAGGACATCCCTTTAGAAATGTTATTGGTCTGATCCTCAGCTTGATCTCCCATCAGCTACCAGCCCTGGCTCACCTCACACAGGCCCAAATGTGTCATCAACCTCAACAGCCACTTTTCATCTGGGCCCCTCTGGGCTGGAACTGCCTGCTGTTGCTGTGGCAGGAAGCTCCCATCATGCATGACCAGAGCCATGTTGTTTAGGATGGGAAAAGTCTACAAATTACTCTTGTCTCCTTGGCCGATATTTGCCTTTGTTCCCTTGACTCAGGTTTTTCAGTTCTTTGGGTGGGAGTCAGGGCAAACTATTGTTCCTGGGTGGGGAAATGGTTGGTGTGTGTCAGTTTCCATAACACAGATTTCATGTTTGGGTGGTTGGAGGCCTGTCGATGGTAGGGATGGGAGATGTCTTCATCCTAAGAACTAGTGGTGTTGGTTGGGTTCTGTGGCCAACAAAAGAGATCTCAAGTTTTCGACTTTTGCCCTTTACTCTGAGAAGACAGTTCCCATACCCCAAGTCAGGCCCTGCAGCAACCAGAGAGTAGGAGGGAGCTGGTGACAGAACCAAAGGCTGGGGCGCATGTCCAGGTAGATAGTCATGGTGCAGGGGTGAAGGTAGTAAAGAGTATGGGAAGGGAAGGGTGGAAGCATCGGTGTTCAGCAATGAAAGCTAGGGCAGAAGTGTTAGAAGGTAAGTCAGAAATTACAGAAGTCAGGTCCCTGAATCAGGAGCAAGGCTTCAGGCTCCTGGGTGGGTCAGAATATTTCAAAGGAGCAGTATGCTAGAGATGGTATGTGTCTTTTATCTCCTATGTGGCACAGGAGAGGGGCATATCTTCTCTGAGGCAAGCTTAAGGGACCTACACAGCACCTGCCCAACCCCTAGGTCTACAAACTTCACAAAAGGAATTCATAGAGGTGTCTCTGTGCCACCATCCCCAATGCTAGAAAGCAGACTCAAAGAACACACTCTACCCAGATGACAAGGAGCAACTGAGAGCTTTATCTTGCTCCCAGGACCCCACACCCCTCCATCTGTGCTCTTGGAGAATTTGACAGGAGATTGACTTTTTAAATAGAAAATCTGCTATTGAGAGAGATGAAGGTTTCATCAAAGACCATTTACTCCACAGGGATGCAGAGGGCACTTAGGAGGCCGCATTAGCTCAGATTGTTTGGAAGTACTGCCTGGAGGTGATGCAGGGCTGATCTGTCAGTATACAGGACCCCCTACCAGGGACATCTTTTCTTGTTATCTCAAACATCATTTTTGCCTCTTCTCAATGTCAGAGCCTTGTCTGGTTTCTCCTAGCTTGATAATGGTTGTGTGGACATGGCCATGTGGCACAGGGCATCTCCATGGTGATGAGGAAATCCCAGAGGGCATGGGGACAAGTGTGGTGACTGGACAGTGGTAGGCAGTGATGACTCTAGTGCGGTGGGGGGAGCAGCTGGACTGTAGCCAATGTTAATCTCTATAGCTGGGTAACCTTGGGCATGTTACCTTACCTCTGTGGGTCTATAAAATGAAAGTTTTGCGAGAGATGGGTGATTTCCAAACATATATCTCAGTTTTATTAAAATACCTGGGTCGCACCATGCTACACCTGTGGGTTTTTCCCACAGAAGATTATTTTTAAGGCTTGATTTTGTGAGGCTTGAACTCACAACCCTGAGATCAAGACCTGGGCTGAGATCAAGAGTTGGTTGCTTAACTGGCTGAGCCACCCAGGCACCCCATCCCACAGAAGATTTTTCAGTGCTGACATACAAAAATAATAATATATACATGCTGTGCTCCCCAAGACTCCCTCCACACCCCCTCAGCACTCGTTGAGAAGCCCCGGATTAGATGATCCCTAAGGATTCTTCCTATTCTGACAGTTCTAAGCAGTAATAAAAGTAGTGCACCCATGCTCCTTGCTCACTACATGCCGGCGCCTCATTTCATCCTCACCACCACGATGAGGTAGGTACTATGAAGTCCTGCAGACCAAGGAGGGAGTGGACACTCTGAGAGCTTAGGTCACTTGCTCGAAAGCATATGGCTAGGACATGGCCAAGTGCGGCTGAGAATCCGAGCAGCTGAAGAGGTCTTCACCATGTTCTTTATCAATTATTCTAATCTTCTCTCCACGAAGTTTAAGCATTTTAGAGGAGGAGACAAGCCCATGATATTTTCCCAATTATTCCCCAGCCATGGCTAAAACCGAAAAGCTTCACTTGCTTAATCAAATATCAGTGGCACCCAGCACTCAGAGAAGACAAGGTGGCTGCCACCTGAAGAAACCACCTAGTAGCACAGGCCAACCTAGCTTTGTTGCCAATGGAGGCGGGACAGTGGCAAACAGTACCTAGTGCTTTGGTCTCAAAATATTTGTATATATACCAGGATAAAGTTTTACACTCTGCGGTGTTTTCCACCTCACAAAGCCCTGTGAGACATCCTACATCATTTGTTCTGTACTATAGCTTTGTAGTGGCTATATTGGTATCCTCACATTCCAGATGAAGAAACCGGAGATAGGAGTGAAATACCTTCCCCCAAAGACTCAAAGTAATGCTCAGGGCTTGGATTCAAACCTGGGGCTTCTCACACTAAATCCACACATTTCCCTATTCCCCATGGCTGCTTCTTCCTGTAAAAAGAGGCATTTCCTCTTGCACTGATGTCTTTCAAGTGTGTTTGCTGGCTCAGAGAAATGATATGATTTGGTTTCTCAGCTTGACAGAATGATTTGCCAGTGCAATTGTTCTATATATTAATGGTTTTTATTTTTCTTTCCACAAATGACATTATAACAACATTAATGGAAATCTAAGGGAAAGAATAATTCACTAACAAGCCTGCCACTCACAATAAATCAAGTTTTGCTTTTTCCACAATTCCCTTCTAGTCCTTGCTCATGTGCAGACATACTTTTTACAGGGTCTGTAAAGCATAGCATGGATACAATTTTGTATTGTGCCTTTTATATGGCATACTTATTATCAGCATTAACAATGTTGCCCAGCCAACCCAATAATTAGGTCTTTATGGCTCTATCATGCTTCAGTGAAAAGGGATGCATCCGATTGCCTAGCCTTTTCCTTGTTATTTGACATTAGGTGGACCATTGTAACTTTTTTATACCCTATTTTTGCTTCCTTCCAGTTCTGGGCCAGGAAATGTGTGACTATCATGATTCGCCTCCAGCCCCAGGGCCCATGCCTCTACCTCCAACATGTCTCTCAGTTGTGGGAGGTGAGGAAAGCCAGGAAGTACTCTGGGGCCTAGAGTTTCAACTTCTTCCATACCACCTTCCAATGGGCTTGTTAAGTCAGGTTAGGAAATATGTCTTTGGGAAGAAGGCCCCAAGGGGGATAGGGGCTACCTGATTCCCTCATAAGCCTCTCCCACTTTAGCATCCATCATGCTGAAATCAAAGATGGTGGGAATTTTTTTTAAGTTTGTTTTCTTTGAGAGAGAGAGAGAGAGAGAGAGAGAGAGAGAGAGAGAGAGAGAGAAGGAGAGAGAGAGAGAGAGGGAGGGGCAGAAAGAAAGGAGACACAGAATCCAAAGCAGGCTCCAGGCTCTGAGATGTCAGCACAGAGCCCAGTGTGGGGCTCGAACACATGAACTGTGAGATCATGACCTGAGCCAAAGTTGGATGCTTAACTGACTGAGCCACCTAGGCTTTCCAAAGATTGTGGGAATTCAATAAGCTTATTAATATGAAAGGGCCAGGTCAACTACAAAAATGCCTCACAAATACAATGAGATTATTTCCTCATTTTGTTCAGGTATAGGGAACAGAGGGCTCATTTTCATCTTGAAGCACAGGTCACCTTGCTCATGGTGCAGGGATGGCTGCTTGAGTTGGGGGTGGTCAGAAAGCAGCACAGTACCAGTTCTCTCTTCATCTGAAGCCCCTCTCAACACCTGGTTTAGGCTTAAATTAAAGAATGTCTCCACTTTCTTGCTAGCTCAGGAATCTTCAGCTCCAGTTTCTGGACCCAATCCAGAGCCTCCAATGAGTTCAATTATTCCAACAACACAAACATGCCATCAAACAGACATATGGTGGGACTTCTCCTGGGCTGGGAATTGCAGTCCTTGTTGCTATAGAGATTTGCTAGCCCTACCAGAACAGAGCCACAGAACCCTTCCTTTCACTGCACCCAGTCTCCGGGGTTACTAACTTCTGCCATGGCTGCAAAGATGCTGAGAAGCTCATCACATGGTGCGATAGGAACAAGCTTGACAGTCAGACAGACTTGGACTCCAGTCTTGGCTCTGCAACTTCCTTGTCATCAGACCCTCAGGCAGCTCTCTTCCTGAGACTCATTTTTCTCATCTGTTAAATGGCATCAACAATTCCTGCCTGGAGGCTGTTCTGAGGGTTAAGTAAAGTTGTGGATTAAAAGTGCTAGCATACCATAGGTGTGATGTTTGTTCCTTTTCCCTTATATGTGGGATAGTAGTTCAAACAGGTGGTTCATGTATGCACAGGTATGCACATGCTGTGTAGTTCGGGTGGCACTAGCACATATCACTACCCACCTCATTCAGATTCATAGGGCAACAGGGCTACAATTTACTCAAGAGGTGGAAGAGGATGTGAAAGTTGGTGGGAAATTAATTCCAACCCATGAGCTTGGCAGGCAAGGTTTCCCAGTGTCAAAGCAGCCTATGGCTTCTACATGCTGTGACCATCCATCCTAGTTTTACCCCCACCTGCACCTTCATCTACTTTGCAGCTGCATTGGCTGCTAGAAATGGCTCAGCTTGGCTGCTCCCCATGGTCCCCCGAACATGCCAGGCTCACTACTGGTTCCATTCTTAGGGCAAGACCCACGGTGTTCCCCCATCTGCAATAATAACCACTCTTCTTTCATTTGAAAAGCAAGTTCAACTTTCTAAAAGCTTTCCTAACTATCTCACATCACATCTTTCCTCACCCCCCCCTTGAGGGGGTGAGGTGTGGGTGTGCTAAGGATGTCCTTTCAGAATTCATAGCATTTTATAGCCAAAAGATGAAAGTAGCAGAGGAGAATGAATTGCCTAAGATCACCCTGCTGGTTCACAGGCAAGAGCTATCAGAATTCAAGCTTTCCAAGCTTTGCTCAATGGCTCTTTCCCACCTTTTGGTAAACAAGTGTTAGCCCCTTTCCTTGAAAACCTCACATTTTACTAGAGGAGATAAAATGTAACAATAACTGTAAAAATGACAATGCTTGAGGGGTACCTGGGTGGCTCAGTTGGTTAAGCAGTTAAGTGTTGATTCTTGATTTCAGCTCAGGTCATGATCTCATGGTTTTAAGATTGAGCCCCACATTGGGCTCCATGCTGGGCATGGAACCTGCTTGAGATCCTCTCTCTCCCTCTGCCCCTCTCCCCCTTCAAAAAAATGGCAATGCTTGAAAGAAGCTAATTCGAAAAGGCTACATACTGTATGATTCCAACTCTATATGACATTGTGGAAAAAGCAAAACCATGGGAGACAATAAAAAGAGTAGTGGCTGCTGGGGGTTGGGGATAGGTAAGGGAGGGATGAATACATGGAACACAGAAGATGTTTAGAGGAGTAAAAATACTCTGTATGACACTATAATGATGGGTACATGTCACCATACATTTGTCCAAACCCAAAGAATATGCAACACAAAAATGAACTGTAATGTGAACTATGAACTTTGAGTAATAACGATGTATCAGTATAGGTTTATCAATTGCAACAAATGTCTCACTTTGGTGAGGGATGTTGATCATGGGGGAGGTTGTGCATGTGTGGGGCTGGGGGTATATAGGAAATCTCTATACATTCTCCTCAATTTTGTGAACCTAAAACTGCTCTTAAAAAAATAATGTCTTGGGGCACCTGGGTGGGTCAGTCAGTTAAGTGTCTGACTCTTGATCTCGGCTCAGGTCATGATCTCATGGTTCATGGGTTCAAGCCCCAAGTTGGGCTATGCACTGATAGCACGAGGCCTGCTTGGGATTCTGTCTCTCCTTCTCTCTGCCCCTTCCCCCGCTTGTGCTCTCTCTATCTCCCTATCAAAATAAATAAATAAACGTAAAAATAAATAAAATCTTAATAAAAAAAGACAGATGAAAAGCACATTGAAAAGACCATGCCAGCAATGATAAAATTATGTACACGGTATCAAATTAGTACAGAGGAGGGAAGGATGAACTCTGGTAATTAATTTTGTATGGAGGAAGATCTGTCAGGGACGTCTTCAGAGAAGAGGAGACAGCCAGTCAGGGATTTGAAAGATGAATAGGAAATTGCCAACAGAATATGGGGGGGGGTTAGAGGGGGCAGTGGGGGTGTTCCAGGCAAAAGAAAGTGCATTTGTGAAAGTACGGAAGTGTTGAATGGGCATGGTGTATTTGGAAAACCACAAGTCGTTTAAGATGGCTAGATCATCAAATTCAAAAGGAAGTGACAGGAGGTAAGGCTGGAGAGGTAGGTGGGTTTGATCATGGAAAGTCTCCTCATAGCGCTATGGAATATATACTTTACCCTTACAAACTGGTGCTTCCCAAACCTCAGACAATCGTGTCTCACATTTTCAACTTTTTCCATTTCCATGCACCACCTGTACTACTATTTACTTAGCTATTTTATTTAATAAGACTCTTCTCTTTAAAACACTTAATCTTGCCCTAATAAAAATATATGAGAAACCATGGTTTAGATTTGTTAATTATATTTTTTTCTGATACACATTAAAATATGTACGGACCTATGAAAGGTTAAAAAAAATGTTTTCTCTATATCATGTACAAGGGATCCCCTGGGCTGCCTGGGACAAGCAGGGCACACATTGGGAGCAAACCTGATCTCTCTGCCCCAAATGAGCAAGGCTTGGGTTCATAGCAAGAGAGTGCCGAGGCAGATCACTCTGGTGGCTGGCTGTGCTAGGCATGGCCAGGAGAAGGGCAAAGATGGAGGCAGGGAGCCCAGTTCTGGAATAGGCCAGAGGCAACAAAGGTCTGGACTCACAGTGACAGTGGGATAAGAGGAAGAGCTGTCAGTTCTCAGAAGAAGACTCAACAATAAATACTTTTGTAATGAACGGATGGATGGATGAAAATTTTAAATGTGAGGGGAGAGAAAAAGAAGAGCGAAGGATGACTAGTTTCTAGTTTGGTTTACTGGAGAGATGGTGGTATCACCAAGAGAAAATGGACAAGAGAAAGGGAGCCTCATTGCAGTGGTGGAGGGTAGTGCAAGATGTGCTTAGCTGACTGTGAGCTCCTTGTGGGACATTCAGGTGGAGATGGAGCAGTTGGCTGTTAGTTTGAGCTGGGAATAAGATGTGGAGGCTAAGTCCATGGAAGTGGTCTCCAGGTGTGGCCTTGACTGCCAGAGGAGAGGGTGTAGAGTGAGAGCAGTGGCAGGCCCAAGTCAGAGCTCTGAAGAAAGGACATTTGCATGTAAGGGTGGGCAGTGGAAGAGGTGCTTTCTTCCTCCATGAGCTTTTCCTGGTGACCTCAGGACAGACCTACCTCCTGTGATTGAGCCTCACTTCCTCCCTGAGACCACTAGCTGACTATTTCCTGTGCTTATATCTCCTCTCCTTGACGAGTCAGTGGGCAGTCTGGGGCCAAGAAGTTAACCAGTTCTTTCTCTAGTTAGCTCAGTGAGACTGAGTGTTCAACCAAGGCTTCTGGGACTGCTTAGGGATGGTGAGTGACCTGGTGCAATTCTGGGGAAAGACGAGGGCCAGGAGGTGAAATGGGAGAGGGAGGGAGAAGTGGTCATGAGGCCACCTCCTCATGCTGCCAGAAGCTGGTGCAGCAGCTACTGCTTCCAGGATGACCCTGGATTGGAGCTGGCATTGAAAACACACAGCAATTTCTAAGAAATGAAATAGCAACCAGTAAATGTCCCAAGCAGTAGCACCAGCAGTTATGTGGAAAGTTATCCTCATTTAACACCAGTGGGTTGTGAGACTCCAGCTCTATGGCAGAGAAGCAGGATGCTATGAGGTGGTGGCTGGGCCATTCACCTAATGGTGGCCTTAGAAGAGTATGTCCCCAGAAGATTCCAAAGATTTTTCAATGCCCAGAACCTTTGCTGCTGGCTCAGTGCCCCATGGGTGCCCAAATTAAACCCCCTTAGGAGGTCAAATCAGGCCCAGCTCTGACAGGTAGACCCTAGTGGCAGTTACCTGCCTGTCAGCACATCCCAAGTTGCTTTCCTGTAGCTTTCCTTGACCCTATACCCTGTGAGACTCCCATTTCAGGGCTGCCTCTAGGACTGGCTGGCCGTGAAAGACTCCTCTTAACCACTCGGCCAGCTGAGTTCCCAGGAAAGGCAGAGGCAACCCTCTGGTCCTGAACAAGACAGACTTTCGGCAAGATACCAATCTGTGTGCTGCTTTCTTACTGTAAACTTGAGTTAAACTTGCAAAAACTTTCCTTTCCTTCCCACTGGCCTGAATGGTGGATGTGGGCCTCCAGAATGGGTACAGAGAAAACCATGGGCTTCTTCTGTGAGGAGGGGCACTGAGAAGGGAGAGAGGGGGCACCGTCAAGATGGAAGGAGGAGGGCAAAGAAGGTACCCCTGGCCCTACTGCATGTGACCTGATCTGAGGCAGCCGTGGAAGGTGCTTCCCAAGTGGCCAAGGATTAGGCAGGAGGGAAAACAGTTGGTGGGGGCGGGGGTGAATGGGACGAGAGAAGTTTCATCCACATTACTCTTGCGCTGCTTAGGAAGGCAAGCTAGGAAAAGTTGTCTCCAGATTCTGTCTCCCTGATTTTCATACTGTCGGCATGCAGGAAGAGGCCTTTGGGAGAAAGTATGCCAGCACCCTCAAGTCTATGTCTGGAGAGGGCTGAGGGATCAAGCGGGGCACGCCCAGGGTGGGAGGGCCACAAGCTCAAGACTGACACATGCTCCTCTCACCCATGCAATGAGGAAAGCTCTCCTCCGGGGCTGGGGCAGAAGGTGGGGGCAGGGCATTACACAGCAAGAAACAGATTCGTCTGGATCATTTCGTGCATGCAGCATATGAGGTAAAGCCAGCAGAGGTGTAGGTGTACAGTGCGAGGTGGGGGCGGCTGGGGGAGATGAAGGTTTGAATAACAAAGGAGTCTCTTAAAGGATAAGCCATGCATGGTTGCAGGTCTCTGCCTATTGGATCCAGACAGAAAGCACGGTCCTAGCAATAAACTTCAGTCCAAGGCACGTTGCTCACTTCCCTGACGCTCCAGCCACCCTACAGATGCTACATAGGGTTGCTGGCAAAGAGGCTGGCCCTTGTCAGCTCAGGGAGCTCTGACTTATGCAATTCAGGCTGGCGCGGGAGCAGCGGAGCTGGGAGTTCACCCACATCTCCCTCGGGCTCTCTCCCCGCCCCCTGCCAGCCCCTGCAAGTCACGCCAAGGGTCAGGGGCCCCGCTCGGCTGCAGCTGGGGAGGCCCTGGCTGTAGGAGCCCCAGAAAAAGGAGGGAAGGGAAGAGAGTACCTGTTGCTGAATGCATCCTGCTTTGGCTCTTACTCCTCGGTTGCTTGTGGTGAGAGTTGCCCATCATTCTGTTCTGGACTGGCAGCCGCCCCGTGGCTGCCGCCGCCGCCTCCTCCTCCTCCTCCTCCTCCTCCTCCTCCTTTTCCTCCTCCTCCTCCCCCTCCTCCTCCTCCTCTTCCTCCTCTGCCTGTGCTCCTCCCCAGGTGCTTACATCACCTCGGCTTTGCTTCTCACACACATGGCTCATCCAAATCCCACTTGTGCTCCTGGCACACAATTGTCCAGACCTGACCGTCTCACTTGGACTAGAGCCTGCTAGGAGCTTCTCTCAGCCTCTCTCTCTCTCTCTCTCCTTCTCTCTCCCTCCCTCCTCTCCCCCCTTCTTCTGTCTGTCTCTCTCTCTCCCTCCCCCTCTCCCTTGCTTAGCGCTCTACTCAGGTTCGGCAGCCCAGGTTCCAGGAGAACCCTAGTGAGCCCTGAGTGCAGTCCCTGCCTCATCTGCCTCTGTAGACGGGGCCAGCACAGGCACCCTCAGGGACCCGACTCGCCCGCCCTCACCGTCCCTGGCTGCCTCTGCTCTCAGCGCTGTCATTTCTGCCGCCGCTCCTCGCTCCGTCTGCAGAAGCTTGCAGGAGCGAAGGGCCAATAACAGAGCCTAATCTGGGAGTGTGACAGGGACCAGTGGAGGAATGTGCTACCGAGGAATTCTAAGTGATACAGCTCCCTGCTCCACTGGGGAATAAATCCAGTTCTGTAAGTGACAGCTGCCAATGGACTCTGGGCTCCAGTCCTGACGGAGACCTGGAGAAATTCTGGCAGAGCACGAGGCTGCCAGGCTGTGGGCTTGGAGCTAACACAGCTAGATGCCTCTTGTATGCCCAATGTGGCCATCAGGCGTACCTGCCTCCTTGCAGACACACCTGAAAGCCTCACTCTACTCTCCCCTCCCTTGCCTGCTTTGCTTTCCCAGGGGGAGGGCCGAGCCGGCAGCCCAGAGATTTACCGCCTGGAATTGGGACCCTCAGCAGCCAATAAGAGGGCTCCTTCCATGAGTCCCACTGTAAATCCCGCATACTCTCACTCTCCATTCTCCCTCCCACCCCCTCCCCACACGCAGGCAGCTGCTCACTGCAAGTGCTGCAGCCCTGTGGGATAAGTGACACAGGGCAGGTTGTGCTGGCTCAGCAGCTCATTCCAGCCCTAACAGCCTGGTGGTGAAGGAAGGCCACAGCTCTTGGAATCAACTAGCTAGACAGCCTTGAATGACTTCACTTACTTAGTGGAGTGTAGTACTGTCCAACCTGATGTCATCAGACTTATGCTCACAGAGCCAGGGAACCCATCTGTCATAGTCATGGCCACAGAGCACGGTGGGTGCAGGCCTGGCTAGAGCCTCAGCTTGGCAGACTTGGAGCACTGTGCCATCCAGAAAGCAGAGCTTTCTGACTTTGAGGCAAGAGGTCTAAAGTGGGATCCATCCATCCATCTACCCACTCACCCACCCAATCACCTTGTGTTAGGTGTTGGGGACACAGATTTAGTAAGTCACCATCTAGGAGGGATGACCAACACATCCACAGACCCTAACAGTACGATGGGATCACTGCTATGCCAGGGAAAGGATTCACATGTTGTGGGAGCACCAAAGAGAAACTTCTTCAGTGGAAGAGTTGGAGATACCCTCCTAGAGGAGGGGACACTTGGACTGGGTCATGGAAAATGAAGAGGAGTTGGCTAGACCCACAAAGAGAAAGGGCATACTGTTCAATATTTGGAATACTACCCCTGTTGAGAGCCTCTCCTTTCAGGCCCCCAACCATCAAGGGTCTCCTCAGTTTTCTTCAACAATTATACATACATCACCTAAGCCTCACCTCAGAGGGAGGCAGACACTGACTTTGAGGCACCCCAGCCTAGCGGGGGAAACAGATAGTTGTGAAGAAAAGTCACAGGATGGTATGATCCTTGCTTGTGCTTTGCAGCTCACTGTAGAATGTGGCAGGAGGCCTCCAAGAAGATCACCCAGAGGCCAGAAAAGAGGGTTTGGGAAACAGAGGTCCCAGAGCAAGTGTAAAAGGCCAAGAGGGAAGTATCTTGGAAAAACGGGTGTATGAATGTGGCAAAAACCTTGAAGGTGAGGTTTGGGGAACATTAGGTCCCTGCCTTCTTATCTACTTGTGGTGGGTCCTAGATTTGAGTCTTGGTAGATTCAAGGTTGAGAAAATGGAAAGAGAGGCTGGAAGAGACAGAACCATGAGATCCTGAGATAGTTCTAAAATGCATGGGGCACACTGGAAGTTAAACCAGAATTGAACTCGACAGGGTTGTGCTCTTGGGACCCCAGATTATATCCCCAGGGACCAGCAGAGGAAGCTGAAATAGGAACAGGTGTGTTTAGGAGTGTTTGGAAAGTAAGGGGATGGAGGGTGGGGCTGAGGAAAGAGTGAATGATCATAAATGGAACACATCCATGTACCTGCTCCCCAGACCAAGAGGTTGAGCCTGATCAGGACTACAGAAACTCTCCTCGAAGCAATTTTTAGCCATCATTGCAGATCTCACACAGCCCTGTCAGGTAGATAATCTTAGTTCGATCCACTTTACAGTTACCTAAATGGAGGCTAAGAAAGGCCCCCACCGGCCTCTTCCACTGGGCCTAGATGTGTCCTCAAGTTGCTCCCAGAAGAGAAAAACCAACAGAAGAGAAGAGCGGACAGAGAACTCCTCCTTTCTCTCCGCACCCCCCTCTGCCCCATCATATCTCTCACTCCTCTTCTCATCTGAGCTTCTCATAAAGAGACTCTATATCCCAGGTCCCAGGTCTCACCTCCTCTTTTCTGTTAGCCCCAGTGAAGACCCAGCCCCTTCTCATTCTCCACCCCCAGAGCTTCTCTCGCCCAGTCACCAGTGCCCCTGGGGCCACAACCAGTAAGAGATGCTTTCACATCTTTTCTCATTGGGCCTCTCTGCTCTGTTTGCCACTTGGGATCACACTCTTTCTAGGCTAAACTAACCCAACTAGTACATGGGGTAGACAGGATTTGGGCCCCTGTCTGTCTATCTCCAAATTCGGTACTTTCTCCATTGTATTCCTCTTCATCATCTCAAGTGGATGGGGAATATTTTTAGGCATCTTTTAACACTTTCATCTCCCTTCCCATCTGTTTACTGAGTCCTGTAAGTTGTTCCTCATAACTGCATAATATACAGCACTTTTTAAAAATTTTATTTATTTTGAGAGAGAGAGAGGGCAAACGCAAGCAGAGGAGGAGCAGAGACAGAGAAGGAGAGAGAGAATCCCAAGCAAGTTCCACACTGTCAGCAAAGAGTCCAATGCGGGGCTTGATTCCACGAAACATTAGATTATGACCTGAGCTGAAATCAAGAGTTGGACGCTTAACCAACTGGGCCACCCAGGCACCCCATCATATCTAAACACTTTTCTGTGTCACCTCCACTTCCCTCACCTTGGTCCCAGCCACCATTATCTCTCCCCTTGGAACACTGCAGTGAACATCCTCTTCACTGGGCTCCCTGTTTGCATCCCTACATCCTATAATCTATTCCTCACGCAGGAGCCAGAGTGAACCTTTACAAATGTAAACCAAATCCTATCACCCCATTGCTTGGAACCTCCCAATGATCTGCTGTCTCAAGTGTCAAAGCCATGCTCTCTAGCCTATACCCAGAACTGGCCCCATCTGACCTTTTCACCTTCTCTCTTTATGTCTTGAAATAAACCCACCTCTCTGCCCATTCAATATATGGGATGCTCATTCCATTCTTTACCTTGTCCTTGTGATGTATTGCTTAATGGCAAAGCAACCTGGGAAAAGCTTTGTAGTCAGATAAATCTGAATTTAAATCTTCATTCTGCCATTTCTACCTCTGTGTGGTCTTGTGAAGTCTCTTAGCCTCTCCAGCCTCAATTTTCCTCATCTGTATAACAGGGGATGAAAACATCTAACTAGAGACTTCCTTTAGCTAAGGGGCACCAGGCATATAGTAGGTGCTTATTAAAAAGTGTTTCTCATCCCTTCCTCACTGTCTCTACTCCCAACTGCTCCCAAACCCTACAGCTTTTCAAGCTTCAGCTCAAACTCCACCACCTCATTAAAGCCTGGTCCCCATCCACCTCCAGTCTGCAGGGCTCACTCTTTCCTCTAAGTACATAGAGTCTCGGCTGTCTGAATCCCTCAATTTGCTCCTAACATAGATGCCCTGGAATTGTTAGAAATCTTCCATAGGCTCATGAACCTTCTCTGCTCTTGGCAGCTTGTGAGTTCCTTGAGGGATGTGTCAGAATTTGGGACCCTGAGTCTGCCCTGTGCAGGGAATGGCATAAAAGGATGCTTCAGTGTTTTCTGACAAATCAGTATGGGCTAAGCTACCCTGTCCATGCAGACCTTCCCTCCTCCCCTTCCTCCTACCTCTCTTTTGATCCCTGACAATCCCTCTAAAGCTTGGTCCCAGCAAGCTTTTCTAATGGGTCTACTGATGCAAGATCACTCCCCATGGAAAGGTGCTAGGAACTCAGCTCCTTTGTGCTGAGCACTGTGCAGGTTGTGGTGTGGGGGGGTGGTTGCGGTGGCTTTAGGAAGGGGCTAGACCCCCTGTGGTGTCTTCATGTGGACTTTAGGGGGTGGGGAAAGGACTTCTTTCTGGCACATGTGCAAGCTGAGCCAGGCCAGAAGCAGCCGTGTCTATCAAGGAGAGAGGAGCAGGCTCCTCACCCAACTTGATGTCTTTTAGACACACCAGAGGAGGGGACAGAGAAGTCTGAGGCCTGAAATCAGCAACTTTGGGCTCCATTTCCCCAAAGTGAAAGTTTTAAGGCTCATTGGTGTCATCTCATCAGCCATGTTCAGCTGTACTCAGGGCTGGAGGAGAGGGTGGAAAGGGAATGTGGCAGGCAGTACCATCTCCAGACTTTCCCTCAGATGGAGCCCAAGAGATGGGAAGAGAGTCAGTTTGTCACTTTAGTCATGGTCTCTTTTCTCACAACCATCTGTGAGGGGCGGGTTATTGGTCCTCACTCTGCAGATGAGAAAATGGAGATTAGGGAAGAAGGTGGTGCTGGTGAGTGACATGGTGAGGACTACAGCCCAAGGTAGGCTGACTCCAAGTCCAGTTCTTCACTCTGCTGGCCCTGTCTGCTGTGATCTGCAAACACTCTCTCCTGGTATGGGGAAGCTCCAGGTGAGAGTTCCATAAGGAGGAGTGAATTCGAATACACAGCCCTGACTCTGACTCCAGCAGACCCTAGCCTACCAGAAGCTGGTCCTTGGCAGTTCACTCAGTGCCCTGTCCTGGGCCCACTTTCCACCATCGCATCAGTCACAGCCCCCTCAGGCCTGAGTACCAACTTGTCTTCCAAGCCCTCCGAAGTGCTCTCTGTCTTCTACTCCATCTGCTTGGAATAGTTTTCTTTCTTTTCTTTTCTTTCTTTCTTTTTTTTTTTTTTACAAAAAATGTTTTTAATGTTTTTATTTATTTTTGAGAGAGAGGGAGACACAGAATCCAAACCAGGCTCCAGGTTCTGAGCTGTCAGCACAGAGTCCGACACAAGGTTTGAACCCATGAACTGTGAGATCATGACCTGAACCAAATAATAATTATTATTAGTCACACACTCAACTGACTGAGCCACCCAGGCATCCCTGCTTGGGATAGTTTTCTTCCCATCTCCATCTCTGCTTGTTAAAAGCTGTACTCATCTCTCAAGACCCTGTCTCCTTTTCCATGAAACTTTCTCTTAGCCTTGCAGTGAGAGGCACACTTACATCCTCATGGCCACATCCTTTTTATGACTGTCAGGGGCATTGCCTACACCTCCTGTCCTGCTTCAAGCCTTTTCTGATCTTTCCAAATGTCAACAACCTTCTCTCTGTGTTTATTCCCACAGTGCAATACAACGTTCCCCAAAGTATGGTACACATTTTGCTAATGGTACATGAAGTAGTGGCAAGGCAGGGAATTTCAGATATACACAGATGATCTTTTTAAGTTTAAAAGCCATGTATTTATTCTAATTCATACTAGACTCTAATTATAATAACTAGTATAATTCCTTGAGTATTCAAAACTGAATTAAATGAGTTTAAGAAAAATAATTTGCTGTCTGTAAAGTAGATTGAATTACCGATCCTTTCCTCATGGGCTATTGTGAGGAGATCTGCAATGATGACAAAAAATTGTTTTGAAGAAGGAGGGCTTTGGTAGTCCTGGCTGGGCTCAACTTCTTGACCTGGGTAATGGGTACGTGGGTGTGTTCACTTTGCAATCACTCACTGATGTGTGCACTTATTGATTTGTGCTTTTTTGGGGTGAATATGTGTTAATTTCCCATAAAAAGTTTATTCAAAAAATACAGCCTGAGCCTCACTCAAGGTGAGTTGCACATTTTGTATTTTGGGCCCAAGGACCCACTAGAAGGGTAGTGATGCCACTGACGTCCTAGGGTAGGAGGTGTAGGTGTACAGAAAGTAGGTTTAGGGAAGGCAGTAGGCTACAGAATTGTGATTTGAGGTATGTTTTCTTCTTTGGCCCCTGTCCCAGCAAGAAAGCCAGAGAGCCTTCTGAGAGCCTGTGCTGATGAGTAGAAGGCCAAGGCCAAGAGGGTGGAATTAGCCAAGACTTGGATCATAAACAAGCATACACCCCAGAGGATAAGCAGAGAGGCCAGCACAGGGGACGGAGCGTTGGCTGGATATTTCCTGACCTTGGGCAGGCCCTGGGCCTCTCTGAGCCCCATATAGATTCCACCTGGGCAGTAGAATATATGGACCTAATTGCTCCTTGAGGGTCTTCTCAGCTCAGACACTCAAAGGGTTGTTCTATGCACTGATATTAGTCAACAAGGCTATTCTCAACTAATTGGAACACCCATTCTGTTCTAGTTGCTGTTCTGGTCACAGAGACACAAGAATGAGAGACCCAAGCTGATGCCTTCAGAGAGTTCCCAGGCCTCAGTTTTTCTTATATACTTGCCCCTAGGATACACGAACACCAAGTGTCAGAGTAGAAGGGTCCCTAAGAGACTTTCAAAGGAAACCCTAGCCAGGGTTGGAAATGAATATGTCCCCAAAGGTCAGGAAGGGTGGGGAAATTTGGGAAGTAGGCTGAGGGAAGCCATAGGGAGTGTCAGAGAACTGGAGCATGCATGCTGCACCACCTCTCAGGTCCCCAGGGCATTCATCCTCCAATCTGGGAAACCTCTATGCTGGTCCAATGTAACCCATCTGTAGTCCACAGGCTGCCAAGAGCTTGCCACTTTGCTTCCTGTTGGCCGAGGTCTGCAAGTATTTTTTTTATAAAGTTTATTTATTTTGAGGGGAGGTTGGAGGGACAGAGAGGGAGAGAGAAACTCCCAAGCAGGCTCCGTGTTGTAAGCATGGAGCCTGATGAGGGATTTGATCCTACAAACCATGAGATCATGACCTGAGATGAAATCAAGAGTTGGACACTTAGCCCACTCAAGCACCCAGGTGCCTCTCCAAGTATTTTTGACCCTATACTCCAACATGTGTATTTATGTATAAACAAATGATACACATGTAATACTGTGCTAATCTATTTTAATAAATTATAAAACATAAACAAATATGTGATAAAAATAAATGTTATTAGGAATTCTAATATTGTCATCCTGTACTCCAACATATTATACACTCATTTTGGAGGCCACAGATATTACAGCTATCTGATGGAAGAAGGACAAAAGAGAGGGATAAACATGTGTTGTGCTCTGCTGCCTCTCAGACCTGGCTCCCAGGGCTCTGCATGCCTTAGTCATTTATACATTCAATAGATTTCACTGAGTTTGTTGTATCTAGGTCCTGTGCTGGGCACCAGGAGATAGAAAGATGGGCAGGACGGACTCAGGTAGTTTACAAGCCAGTCAGAGATGCACAATAACTAAATGCATAAATAACCGATGTAGGGCTAGCTTGGTAGCAGTGCTATGAAGGAAATCAACGTGCTACCACAGTGAGTGATAAGGATGAGTGTGGGGAGCAGGTTTGGATAAGCGGTCGGAGAATGTATCTCTGAGCTTAGAACTGAGGATGACAAGGAGCCAGCAGAGGAAGCAGGAAGGGCCAAGTCCACGAGATGAGAAGAGATGATTTTGACAAATGGAAAGACCACTATGTCTAGGATGGAGAACGGAAGGGGGAGAGTGGTAAATTTTATTTGAAGTGCAATGGAAAACCACTAGAGAGTTAACTTTTTTTTTGTTTTAGAGAAAGAGAGAGAGAGAGAGCAGGGGAGAGGGGCAGAGTGACAGAGAGAGAGAGAGAGAGAATCCCAAGCGGGCACCACACTCGGCACGGAGCCTGACACAGGGCTTAATCCCATGACCCTGGGACCATGACCTGAGCCAAAATCAAGAGTCAGATGCTGAACTGACTGAACCACCCAGGTGCCCCCACCACTAGAGAGTTTTAAGCAACAGAGTGATAGGATCTCATTTAAAAATTTTAAAGATCACCATGTGTACTATGTGAACAATGTACTGGAGGGGATTTGAGAAGAAATGTGGAGGTCAGGAGGCTATCGCATTTGTCCATGCAAGAGATGACAGACCGGGATCAGGGCAATGGAAACAGCAAAAGCAGGCAAGCAAAATATATATTTAAACCTTGTAATAGCCCTATAATAATGCCCTTGTAAGGCCACTACTATCATCCCCATTACACATATGAGGAAACTGAGGCCAAGTGAGGTTAAAGAACTTGTCCAATATCACACAGCTTGCAAGTCACAAAGGCAGGATTCGCCCAGGTCTGCCTGGCTTTCTTCCCATTCTACTTTAAATTCTAATTATGTCTCCTGCTCCAGGGACTCATTCACCAGGACCATACAGGTCTTCCTATTCCAATCCTGAAAATCACTGGGCATCTTGAACAAAGAAAGCAGGATTGAGGACTGTTTGACCCAACAATCAGCCAAGGGTATGTAAGTGATTAAAACAGTCCATTTGTCCCGTTTTCCTAAACATGCTGAGTTCACCAGAGCTCTAAGTAAGGGAAAAACCATTCCTTCCTTTTGAGGGGGAGCGGACAGGAGGAGGGTGGCGATGGTATATTTGAAAATAGAAAAATAAGAGCTGCCAACTTGTGCCTTCAAGGAAAGCCCAGGGGCACAGGCCAAGACAGGGGAAGTGACTTGCCAAATCCTTCACAGCCCCCAAAGTTATTCATGTGAGAAAGAAGGCAGAATTGTGCCTGCCAAAGACATGAAGTCCTTTACAGAGCACTTTGTTAGCAAAGCCTCACATCCCTGTCACTATGCAAAGCACGCTGGAACGTTGCCATGGCAACAGGCAGCTGGGCGCCTGAATCAGCTCAAGGCCTGCCTCAGCAAAGAGGCCCAAGCCTGTGGGGGCAGCTCCCAGAAACGGGGGCTGTGGAAGGGAAGCTGGTTTGTGTATGTAGATGAGGAGCCCTGAGCTCCCTTCCAGGTTACCAGGGTCAAAAGCCTGTGTCTTCAGGAAACATTTCCTGTTGCCAGATATGGCTAACTTCCACAAAACATAGCACCCCAGCTTGGCACGACCTCAACTTTTCCCCTGGTTGTCTTCTGGTGTTTTGTTCTTCCCCTCTTTCTTTTTGAGTGGCTGGGAAAATAAAAGAAAATGGAAATATCCACCTGCTGTAAAACAAAACTCCCTGTGTTACAAATACAATGAGAAACTATAGCCCAGAGAGGGAAAGTGACAGGCTGAAGGCTGCACAGCCTTGGTAGTTCCAGAGTCAGAGCACAGCTCCCCTGACTCCAAATGTAATATGAGTTTCACCACAGTATACTTCTTTTCCTGGGCACTGAGGAGGGAGTAAAGTGATTCAATATTGATGGAGCCCCTCTGCATACCTAATGCTGTGCTGGGTTCTTCTGTATTCCCCATGGCTCATCTGCACCACAAACTTGCAAGGGAGCTTCTATTATCCCCATTTCACATGTAGGAAACTGAAGCCCAGAGAAGTCACAATCAAGCTTTAGGTCACACAGCTACACAGAATGGTGTTAGACTTCACACTGGTCTTTGCACTTCACCATATGGCCTCATAC
Organism: Paguma larvata; assembly: GCA_030068075.1. NCBI lineage: Eukaryota > Metazoa > Chordata > Mammalia > Carnivora > Viverridae > Paguma > Paguma larvata. The sequence continues at coordinate 54,956,756 of CM057830.1, read as the reverse complement.
TTGTAATGTCAGATGCGCTTCATTCCCTTCTGTATGAACAAGACACACAATTGCAAGTGATTCTAGATGCTGTCCCTACTGTGCCACTTATGACAGGGAAATGGTCTCTAGTAGATCAACAAGCTGCCACCCAGTAAAGACCAGCCACTGATGTGTTTCTCCAGACATCAGTTTCCTCATCATTAAAGTGAGGGTAACTCTAGTTTGAGGTTCCCGGAGGAGTGAAATGAGAATGTGTATAAAGTGCATAGGGCAAAGCTGGTGCATAGTAAGTACTCAATAAATGTTAGCTACTGTTAAGATTATTCCCTTTAAGGACCAGTTCCAATTCTGCCACCCCAACACCAACCCTCATTCAATGCAGTTTCAGTTTTATTCCCCTGTCATCCACTAATTGCCAGTTGCCAGCAACTGGGGTTGAATTCCTTCTGCAAGAGGAAGAGAAGGGCATCAAGAAAAGGTGCTACTGAGCCAGTCCTTAAAGAAGGAAGCAATATTTGCCAGTAAAATGAGGCTTGGAGAGAGGACATTCTAAGCAGAGGACACTTAAAACAAAAGCATAAAGGTATGAAAGTACCTGGTGTTTAGGGAAAAAGAGTGATCTAGTATGGTGAGGTAGAAGATGAAGTAGTCGGGAGCAGACCACGGAGGACCTGAGTGTCAGGAGAAAGGGCATCAGGGCGCCTGGGTGGTGCAGTCGGTTAAGTATCCAACTTCAGCTCAGGTCATTATTTCGTGGTCCATTGGTTTGAGCTCCGCATCGGGTTCTGTGCTGACAGCTCGGAGCCTGGAGCCTGCTTCAGATTCTGTGTCTCCCTCTCTCTCTGCCTCTCCCCCGCTTGTGCTCTGTCTCTCTCTCAAAAATAAACAAACACTTAAAAAAGAAAAAATGAAAAAAATAATGAAATTCTGATTTTCACTTGAAAGTTCAAATTTTATCTGTGGCAACAAACACTGCGAACTGTTTTCCTTGAAGCGTTGGACTTCTTTCACTTTTGAGAAAATGTCTGCCAAGTACTCAAGTCTGAATAACCATAGTTCATCAGTCATCCCTTCAAATACAATGGATGTTCCACGGAAAAGGCCTCCAGCAATCACGGAAGTGCCTTTCCTCCAGAAAACCCTCAGACTTCAGCACATAGCACAAGTGCTCTACGTGTTCTTGTTCCATTGCACAGATTATTAAAAAGTTTTGCATTCAAGGGTCAAGATTTTTAAAAATTAACTTTTTTTTACTGAGTTATCAAAGCCATTCTTTAGAGTGGCCTTCCACCCCCTGGGAGTGTGTGGTGGTGAAGTATATAATGACCAGCAGTACAGGTTGGTGCCACCACTTTTATTCACAAAGGTGCCAGCAGTTTCACCCTGGGTGCAAACATCAACCTCGTGAAAAAGGCAAATGATGTCTTAGTGTTACCCTGAAAATGGCTCTGACCTTGCACACTCCCTGAAAGGGTCTCATTAACTCCTAGAGGTCTGTAGACCATACTTTAAGAACAACTGGTTTTGAGAAATTCTTGCCCAGGTCTGTAGGGGCAAGTTAGAGAAGGTTTAGCAACATTATTTGTGGTCATAGGGAGTAGATGGGACCAAGATGTCCGGTCTTTGAGGAACAGAGAGGTCAAATGTGATAGGCATGTGCAGTTGTCAGGAGTGATAAACTAGATGTGCACATAGCATCAGGGAGAGACCTCAAAAACGGAGTGTTGAGGGGAAAGAAGAAATAGAATATCATCTATGTATCAACAGCATTTATGTAAATTAAAAGCAAGTATAAATATATTTTCAAAGATACCTGTATTTCTAAGACACATCCCAACCCACCAGAGAGAGGATGGGAGTGGGGATTAAAGATGAAAAGGAAAAATAAAAAAAGTCTTTTTTTTAAGACAAAAAAAGAACTTAAAGGACCTCTCGTGGATAGATAATAGTGTGCAGAGCAGTACATTTAACTGTGCCCTTGAGTGCAAATAAGGACAGAGTGAATGGGAAGCAGAAAATAGTCTACTCTTTCAAGAGCACTGCTGGTGAAAAGAGGGGGGGGAACTGCTGGAGAGAGTTCTAGAGAAAGAGGTAGGTGGGATATCTGCTCTTTGCCTCCTATCAGTGTATCCAAACATGTGCTAGCCTGGGTTACCACTGGCCTCCCAGTTTCTGAAGTTCACAGAATAAGGCCCCGAAAGGTAGTGAGGGTATGGGAGGAGGTCCCACTTGCTGGCTCCTATTTTTTTCTGGGAGGTAGAAGCTGAGATCATTGCCTAGAAGTAGGGTATGATATGTAGTTGGGGCACGAGGACGCAGGGAATACGTGAAGTGCTGCCATAGAGACTAGAGAAAAGTAAAAGCATTTCCGGGCAGCACTGACAGCCCATCTGGAGACTGAGAGATGTTTGAGATGGAGGGCAGGAAAATTGTCTTGATGTTTCATTTATTTATTCACTCAATCAATTAGTCAAAACGTATTTATTGATTGTCTATTATGTGCCAAGAATACTTGGGATACTATAAGGAGTAGAGTAGGCATAGTCCTTATTGTTACGGACATGCCAGTCTAGTTGGGGGGGTGCTGGGTGAAGGGAGATGTTAAGCACACACAAGCAAATATAATTAAACCATAATAACTGCAGGGAAAGAAGGTATAGGGTGCCGAAAGAGTATACTGGTGAGGCTTAACGCAGTCTGGGAGTCCCGTTGGTAAACAGACATCTTCATTTCCAGGGGCTGCACGGTGCTCCACTGTAGGGATGCTCCATGATTCGCCTAGCCAGTCCCTTGCCGTAGGGCAGTTCGAATGTTTTCTCCATTCCTTCCACATCATAACTGACATTCTGATGTACATCTTCGTACATGCCTGTTTGGGCACTCCCTTGACTATCTCCTCAGCATGCATTTCTAAAAGTAGAATTGCCAGGTTAAAAGGTATGCCCATTCTTAAGGCTTTTGAAACAGACTGCCAAAGTGCCCTGCAGAAAGGTTGGACCGATTTACATGGGGCAAAGTTTGCTTAAAAAAAAAAACAAAAAACAAAAACCAATCAAACAAACAAAAAGCCCCAATAATTAATAGTAGTCAGATCGGGGTGGTAAAAATTCTGCAAAGCTTTTTGTTTATTTTCTGTATTTTCTACATTTAAATTCCCCATTTCCCCACCTGCTGACCACTCTCGCATATAAGTGTATTACTCATTTAAAACTAGTTTTGAGTAGTGAATGCACTTACACACGACATAAATATTCACTGACTACCAAGAGAATTCAAGGAAAAGTGAGTCTCCTTGACCCCTAGCCGGCTTCTTTGACATCCTGCCAGAAGTTCTGTGCACATACAAGAAATTAGATGGTGGCATCATATTATACACATTTTTTTTTTGCCCCATACACTTTTCATTTAACACAAAGAGCCACCACATTTCTTTTGGCTTGCATAGTATTATTCTACAGTTCCTTAGGCTATTTCCACTACAAAAACAGTGTACTACTTCTTTACCAATGCTAATAGCAAATGTGGAAAAGGAAAAAAAAGATCACGTACTGAGGTTAGAATATGCCTCCATTTGTTCAAGTAACATGCTGGGTGATAGGAATAACAAGATAAGAAATTTAGACCCTCCAAGAAAAAAGAAAAGCAGATTTTGTAGTCTTAAGGTTAGGAACACTTGTGCTTTTAATAAACAACTGATTTACTTTTCTCTGTGACTCCTATAACTGATCATGCCTCCCCTTCCTGTCATCTGCCATGAAAGCTTAAAGCCAAATTTTAGGACTGCCATTTATCAAGGAAAGACTTCCTGACATTCACTTTCTGTCACCACATCTTCACCAGTTCCCCTTGCTTGCCGCTTGCCTCATAGTTCTCTCATACATGTAATTTAGGCTCTATTCAAGTATCAGGTGTAACTTCGTAAGCCACCCTAAATCCTTTTCAGAATAAAATCAAAGGTTGAATAATATTTTACAAAAATTGAGCTAAATGCCAGGCTCTCTCTCCAACGCAATCCTCAGGAGGGACGGATGGGCAAGACACAAGCAGAAGCAGCCTCGAGAAAACAACAAAAACCTAAATGGAGGTCAATCAATTGCTGGGCTACATGCGTCAAAGCTGAGGTCTTTGGCTTCCGAACACGCAAAGCAATTTAGCGCTCGAGTTCCCATGGCAACTGTCCCCGGCTCTCGCCAGCGAAGACGCAGGAGCCCGGCCTGGCGGTTGCTGGGGGGCTCTAGCTGCTGGCCGCGTGACTTCGCTCAGGCCTGGGTGTCTAGATGCTCGGGGACTTTCCATTAATGGGAGTTCTGGATTTGGGCCTAATTGAAAATGCAGTTTTTGAGGAGAGGTAAAAAGTATACACTCGAGGTGGAGTGACACAGCAAGGTAGTCCTCCAGGACCCAAAGTTACTTTTCACTTCTTTTTTCTTCCCTCTCCCCACTGCTAAGAAGGAGTTCAGGAAGCAGGAAAGCAGGAGATAGAACATCAGTGGGAGCGTTTCGCACCGAGCTGCCCTTTCTCAAAGGGGCTGAAAGAGTGACGAGTATAAACTGGAGAAGGGCTGCCCTCATTAGCATTTTTAAAGCCTCTGCCTAATTGATTGCTTTGGACTCCACTGAAAAAAGGTTATGCTACCCGAAGAAGGAGGCTGGAAGAGGGAAGCCCGGAAGTAGAATGGGGCAAGGTCGGTGAACGTCCCCCTCGCACTACGGGAGAATATAGAGGAGTATTCAACTGATCTGAGAGGAGGGAGGGCTTTCTCAGCATAAAACACACACACACACACACACACACACACACACACACACACACAGGAAAATGGCAACATATTTGACGGCATCATTTAAAAAAATGTTAGCACATCCCAGAGCACAATAAACCAGAAATCAAAGACAAAATAGAAAGCCAGGAAATTAAAAAGTTATTTGCAGCATAGGGCAAAAAAAGGTTAATAACTTTATTCCATAAAGAGCTGTAAGTAATAAGCTCTTTACCAATAAGTAAAAAGAAACACGTTTTACTTGTATAATCAGAAAAACCAACTCTGCTTTAAAAAAGAGGAGTGCAAAGGAGCGAGGCAACATGGCGGAGGAGTAGGGGGCTCCAGTATTTCGCTTGCCCTTTAAAGGGGGACGACTGAAACCATTGTCTCTCTCTCAACTCCAAAAATCGGGGGGAAAAGGTGCTAGAGCTGACAAGAAACTAAGGCGAAAACAGACACGGCCCAACTGAACTCCCTTTTTCTGGAATAACCAGGCCGTATAAGTTCATCTAGACGACATCGATCTTTATTCCTTTTCCCTCGCACCTGTCCTTATTCTGATTTCTATCAGTCTGGATTAAACCCTTTAGTCGCTCTACCTGGGCAAAGTCCATTTCCTTCTTCTCCCTGCACCAGTCATTATTCTGTCTATATATGCTCTGCCACCAGCACACTACATACCCTGTCCTTAACGTGTAGCTGTTACTTCAGGACATTGCCCTCAGAGAGTCACCTGTTATTTTTTTCTGTTGTGAACTGCTTGTCTGGACCATTTGTCGGTACGTTTGAGTATTTCTGTGTTCTGTGTGTCTGTCAGTTTTCCTTTCCAGGGCAACTTCAAGAAACAACCCATAACACATCCAGCCAAAATGACGAGACAGAAGAATTCTCCTCAAAAGAGTCTACAAGAAGCAGTGACAGCTCAAGAATTAATGAAAAGAGATATAAGCAACATAACAGAACTTGAATATAGAATGTTAATCATAAAACTAATTGCTGGCCTTGAAAAAAGCTTAGATGAATGCAAGGGGTCCCACGAGGCAAAGTTCAAAGACCTTAAAAACGGTCAAGAAAAATTAAAGAAGACATTGGAAGAAATACAGGGGAAACTGGAAGCAGCCACAGCACGGATTGAAGAGGTAGAGGAAAGAGTTAGTGCATTAGAAGACAAAATCATTGAAAAAGAGGAAGCAGATAAAAAGAGAGAGAAGCTGATCCAGGAACAGGAAAGGAGAATTCGAGAGCTGAGCGATGCAGTCAAAAGAAACAATATCCGTATCATAGGAGTCCCAGAGGAAGAAGAGAGAGAGAAAGGAGTCGAAGGGGTTCTGGAACAAATCATTGCTGAGAACTTCCTCAACATGAGAAAGGAAACGGGCATGGAAATCCAAGAGGCACAGAGAACTCCCCTCAGACGTAACTTGAATAGACCTTCTGCACGGCACATCATAGTGAAGCTGGCAAAATACAAAGATAGGGAGAGAATCCTGAAAGCAGCTAGGGACAAAAGAACCCTAACATACAAAGGGAGACCTATAAGGGTAGTAGCAGACTTATCTACGGAAACTTGGCAAGCCAGAAAGGAATGGCAGGATATCTTCAATGTGATGAGCAAGAAGGACATGCAACCAAGAATTCTGTATCCGGCTAGCCTGTCATTCAGAATAGAAGGAGAGATCAAGGTTTTTCCCAACAAACAAAAACTGAAAGAATTTATCACAAATAAGCCGGCACTGAAAGAGATCCTGAGGGGCATTCTATGAAAACAAGGAGGCAAAGAATACAAACTACCAGACACAGCCTTACAAACATGAAACTTACAGATAATACAGTGACTGTAAGCCCATATTTTTCAATATTAACACTGAATGTAAATGGACTAAATGCGCCAATCAAAAGACACAGGATAACAGAATGGATTAAAAAACAAGACCCATCTATTTGCTGTCTTCAAGAAACTCATCTTAAACCTGAAGACACCTTCAGATTGAAAGTGAGGGGATGGAAAACTATCTACCATACTACTGGAAGGCAGAAGAAAGCCGGAGTAGCCACACTTATATCAGACAAATTAGACTTTAAAATGAACGATGTAATAAGAGATGAAGAAGGACATTATATAATAGTCTCAGGGACCATCCAGCAGGAAGAGCTAACAATTGTAAATATCTACGCACCGAATTCAGGGGCACCCAAATTTGTAAAACAACTAATTACAAACATTAGCAACCTCATCGATAAAAATGTCCTAATAGTAGGGGATCTCAACACTCCACTCTCAGCATTGGATAGATCAACAAAACAGAAAATCTCCGCAGAAACAATAGCCCTGAATGACACATTAGGACAGATGGGCCTCACAGACATCTTTAGGGTCCTTCATCCAGAAGCAAAGGAATTTACGTTCTTCTCATCTGCACACAGTACATTTTCCAAGATAGACCACATTCTGGGGCACAGGGAAGCTCTGAATAAATATAAAAGAATTGAGATCATACCGTGTACAGTGTCAGACCACAATGCTTTGAAACTTGAAATCAACCACAGGAGAAAGCCTGGAAAATATCCAAGAACATGGCGGCTAAGAAATAACCTACTAAAAGATGACTGGGTCAACCAAGCCATCAGAGAAGAAATTAAAAAATACATGGAAACAAATGAAAATGAAAATACAACAATCCAAACGCTCTGGGATGCAGCAAAGGCAGTCCTGAGAGGGAAATATATTGCAATCCAGGCCCATCTCAAGAAACAAGAAAAATCAATAACACAAATTCTAACAGCACGCCTAAAGAAACTAGAAGCAGATCAACTAAAACAACCCAAGCCCAGCAGAAAGAGAGAAATAACAAAGATCAGAGCTCAAATTAACCATATGGAGACAGAAAAGGTAGTGGAACAGATCAATGAAACCAAAAGCTGGTTCTTTGAAAAAATAAACAAAATAGACAAACCTCTAGCCAGGCTTCTCAAAAAGAAAAGAGAGAGAACTCAAATAAATAAAATCGTGAATGAAAAGGGAGAAATTACAACCAATCCCTCAGAGATACAAGCAATCATCAGAGAATACTATGAAAAATTATATGCCATCAAACTTGGCAATCTGGAAGAAATGGACAGCTTCCTAAATAGCCACACGCTACCAAAACTCAAACGGGAAGAAATAGAAAATTTGAACAGACCCATAACTAGTGAAGAAATAGAATCCGTTATTAAAAACCTCCCAGCAAATAAAAGCCCTGGACCAGATGGCTTTCCTGCGGAATTTTACCAGACATTTAAAACAGAGTTAATTCCTATCCTCCTCAAGCTGTTCCAAAAAATTGAAACGGAAGGAAAACTCCCGGACTCATTCTATGAAGCCAGCATCACTTTGATTCCCAAACCAGATAGAGACCCAGCAAAGAAAGAAAATTACAGGCCAATATCCCTGATGAATATGGATGCAAAAATTCTCAACAAGATACTAGCAAATCGAATCCAACAGCATATAAACAGAATTATCCACCATGATCAAGTAGGATTCATCCCTGGGTTGCAGGGCTGGTTCAATATTCGCAAATCAATCAACGTGATACATCACATCAACAAAAGAAAAGATAAGAACCATATGATCCTGTCAATAGATGCAGAAAAAGCATTTGACAAAATACAGCATCCTTTCTTAATAAAAACTCTCGAGAAAGTCGGGATAGAAGGAACATACTTAAACATCATAAAAGCCATATATGAAAAGCCCACAGCTAATATCATCCTCAATGGGGAAAAATTGAAAGCCTTCCCCCTGAGATCAGGAACACGACAGGGGTGTCCACTCTCGCCACTGCTATTTAACATAGTGCTGGAAGTCTTAGCATCAGCAATCAGACAACAAAACAAAATAAAAGGCATCAAGATTGGCAAGGAGGAAGTCAAACTTTCACTTTTTGCAGATGACATGATACTTTACATGGAAAACCCGACAGAATCCACCAAAAGCCTACTAGAACTGATTCATGATTTCAGCAAAGTTGCAGGATACAAAATCAATGTACAGAAATCGGTGGCATTTCTATACACCAACAATGAAGCAGCAGAAAGAGAAATAAAGAAGCTAATCCCTTTCACAATTGCACCAAAAACCATAAAATACTTAGGAATAAACCTAACCAAAGAGGTGAAAGACCTCTACACTGAAAACTATAAAAAACTTATGAAGGAAATTGAGGAAGACACAAGGAAATGGAAAAACATCCCATGCTCATGGATTGGAAGAATAAATATCGTCAAAATGGCAATACTACCCAAAGCAATCTACACATTCAATGCAATCCCAATCAAAATTGCACCAGCATTCTTCTCAAAGCTAGAGCAAACAATCCTAAAATTTGTATGGAACCACAAAAGACCTCGAATAGCCAAAATAATACTGAAGAATAAAACCAAGGCGGGAGGCATCACAATCCCAGACTTTAACCTCTACTACAAAGCGGTGGTCATCAAGACTGTATGGTATTGGCACAAAAACAGACGCATAGACCAATGGAATAGAATAGAAAACTCAGAAATGGACCCGCAAGTATATGGCCAACTAATCTTTGACAAAGCGGGAAAATGTATCCAATGGAAAAAAACAGCCTTTTTAACAAATGGTGCTGGGAGAATTGGGCAGCAACATGCAAAAGAATGAAACTAGACCACTTTCTTACACCACTCACAAAAATAAATTCTAAATGGATAAAAGATCTGAATGTGAGACAGGAAACCGTCAAAATCCTAGAGGAGAAAACAGGAAAAAGCCTCTTTGACCTAAGATGCACAAATTTCTTACGCGACACGTCTCCAAAGGCAAGAGAATTAAAAGCAAAGATGAACTATTGGGACCTCATCAAGATAAAAAGCTTCTGCACGGCAAAAGAAACAACCAACAAAACGAATAGGCAACCAACGGAATGGGAAAAGATCATCGCAAATGACATATCGGATAAAGGACTAATATCTAAAATTTATAAAGAACTTACCAAACTCCAAACCCGAAAAACAAACAACCCAGTGAAGAAATGGGCGGAAGATATGAATAGACACTTCTCCAAAGGGGACATTCAGATGGCCAACAGACACATGAAACGATGCTCAAGGTCACTCATCATCAGGGAAATACAAATCAAAACTACACTGAGATACCACCTCACACCAGTCAGAGTGGCTAAAATGAACAAATCAGGAAACTATAGATGCTGGCGAGGATGTGGAGAAGTAGGCACCCTCCTACACTGTTGGTGGGAATGCAAACTGGTGCAGCCACTCTGGAAAACGGTGTGGAGGTTCCTTAAAAAAATGAAAATAGAGCTACCCTATGACCCAGCAATAGCACTGCTAGGAATCTACCCAAGAGACACAGGAATGCTGATGCATAGGAGCACGTGTACCCCAATGTTCATAGCAGCACTTTCGACAATAGCCAAATCATGGAAAGAGACCAAGTGCCCATCAACTGACGAATGGATAAAGAAGTTATGGTACTTATATACAATGGACTACTACGTGGCAATGAGAAAAAATGAAATCTGGCCATGTGTAGCAACATGGATGGAACTGGAGGGTATTATGTTAAGTGAAATAAGTCAGTCAGAAAAAGACAGATACCATATGTTTCCACGAATAGGTGGACTTTGTGAGACTAAGCAAAAACCAGGGGGAGGGGAAGAGGGGAAAGAAAAAAAAGACACAGAGAGGGAGGGAGATAAAACATAAGAGACTCTCAAAGACTAAGAAAAAACTGAGGGTAAGGGGGATGAGGGAGGGGGGAGAGGGGGTGATGGGCATTAAAAAGGGCACATGTTGGGATGAACACTGGGTGTTATATGTAAACCAATTTGAAAATAAACTATTATAACAAAAAAAAAAAGAACAAAAAAAAATAAAAAAGAGGAGTGCAGAAGAACATGTCACTCTCTGAGAGGGAAGCTATTAAGAATCACAGAATGTAGATCAGCTCAGACAACTGCAAAAGTGGCTCAGGGAAGAAAGAGTTTGAAACGTGCTGTGTCTTGCAGTGGGGAGATGGGGGTGGGGGTCTACTAAAGTTTATTTAAAAGCAATCAATTTAGAACAACCTATTGAAAAGGTACTGGAACCTGTCATTGTCGTAAGCAAGCAGGAGGGCTCAGCTTCTTGTGGAGAGAGGACTATGGCAGAGAATGTATTGCGGCATCTCCTTGGAAAGAGGGCTATGATGGTATATCCCCTAGTATATCCCTAGCACCTAGAGCAGACCTGGTCCAGAGTAAGAAGGTGCTAAGTGAGGCCTTGCTGAAGAGTCTGTGAGGCTCTCTTCATGATGACCAAGTCCACAGGTGGAGTTCCTGCTCCCAAGCAGACCTCAAGGGACTTAATGGGAGCAGACCTATTCTGTGTTTCTGTAGGTGGCGGGACTATTCCTCTCTTCCACAAACATTCCTTGAGATGTATTATCTGCTGGGCATGAGATGGGAGTGGAGGAGTGGACCTCTAAATGAGGAGCTTATAACAAAGAGTTCTCAGTCCGCTGGGGAAGATAATATGTAACTTGTAAAAGCAGCTCTTGAGATGGGCTTTGAAGGTTGAGTAGGAGTTCAATAGGCAGAGATGTAATCCGGGCAGGTATGAAAATTGGAAAATAAAGGCAAAGATATGTGAGGGGGTGAGATAATCTCTAAGGCCATTTTCAGCTCTGCCAGTCTATGATTCTGAACTTCAGCCTCATCCTAAGCAACAATACCTCTGTGAAATCATGGATTATATATGATGGTTATACTGTCCTCTACTATGTACAAAAATAAGTGCATGAGCATTTGAATAAAATGAAATGTTCATTTCACTTAATGCCAGTGGTAAGGGTTCCGCATTTTGGGAAATTGTGCCAGTGCTAATAAGGAGCCCCTGAGGACTCTACCTCCAGAACTGAGAAGATTGGAGGGGGAGAGAATGGAGACAGGAAAACTGGTCAGAGGTTCTCATAGGAATCCATTGATGAAAGAGGATGGGTCCTGGGGCGCCTGGGCGACTCAGTTGTTTACGCATCTGACTTCGGCTCAGGTCAGGATCTCATGGTCTGTGAGGGAGGGCTCTGTGCTTGTCGGGCTCCATGCTGGCCATATGGAACCTGCTTGGGATTCTCTCTGCCTCTCCCTCTCTCTCTGTCCCTCCCCCACTCCTGCTCTGTCTCACACACACACACTCTCTCTCTCTCTCAGAATAAATAAATAAACTTAAAAAAAAAGAAAAAACAGGGGTGCCTGGGTGGCTCAGTCGGTCAAGTTTCCAACTTTGGCTCAGGTCACGATCTCGCTGTTTGTGGGTTCAAACCCTGCATTAGGCTCTGTGCTGACAGCTCAAGCCTGGAGCCTGCTTCAGATTCTGTGTCTCCATCTCTCTCTGCCCCTCCCCTGCTCGTGCTCTGTCTCTGTCTCTGTCTCTCTCTCAAAAATAAACATGTAAAAAGAAAAAAAATTAAAAAAAAGAGGATGGGTCCTCCGACTCAGAAGAAATGGGGTGTATGGGGAGAAGTGACTGATTAGACTAATTCCCAGTTTGCTAAACACAAATCCAAATGAGGCAGCGCTTACATTCAATCCTGGCCATTATATTCTTTTCATCATGGAGCGGTATTGTTTTACATTTCCCTTCCCCAATTTGGGACACATTGTTATGGTTGTTTAAATAAGGTGTCAATCCAACTGGGCAATGGCAGGAAAGTTTCCCACAGGAAAGGCTCACATCAGATCCCTGCTGCCTTTTACAAGTAGAAATCAAGCCTCCTCCTACAGAGGACGGGAGGGCCAGACCACAGTGGCACCTTCAACAGGTGTTAATAGGAAAGAAAAATTTCTTTTTGGTTAGCAGCCCAGGAATGAAGTGTTTGCAGAGGGCCTGGGAGGAGTGAGCAGGTGACATGTTCTCAGCTCTGTCATCTGAGCAGTGTGAAATGAAAGCCCAGAGAGATGGGTGCCTATGGGGAGACCACCACCTACCTGCCTTTTCCATTTGCAACCTGGAGGGGGCCTTCCCTTTTCATACACAGGAAAGTGACAGGTTTGGAAACCACCAGGGTCATCAGCTCAAGTTGGAGAGGGAGGTGAGAGTGTCCTGTGCTCCTGGAGGAAGGGGAGAGAGACATAGGGGAAGGTAGACCAGGAGGGGAAGGGGTAGGGAGGACCAGAGAGTAGCCAGCTCCCTGTTCCATCCTTTATCACACCCCCAAGCCCACCTCCTTCAGTCAAGACTCCTAGCCTTGTTCCAGAAGTCTTATGGCCACCTGAGCAACTCCTAGGGCAATTGGCCTGGAAGCCTGCCAGCATTTCTGTGACCTAACTGAAACATGCTTCTCTCCCCACAACCGTCCAAGCCTTTCAGTGCCTGACTTTTCACACAAGCAAGCTCGCTGTCACTCCTACCCTGTGCCAGGCATTGGGGATAAAAACTAGAAATTGGGCATCCAGTCAGGCATGCCTTAGAGTCCCAAGGGGCCAACTTTCTCAGAGGATGACACACATTCATGTTGCTCCTTGTTCCACTGGAAGCGCCACCAAGGCAGGGGACTGGTTGGGCTCAGCCACCACTCAGTGTCTGGCCCAGAGTGGGCATGCAGTACATATTTCTTTAATTTGTTGAAGGAATTCTAAGCAACAAGAGAAAACAGGATCTATGTTGGGCAAACTTACTTTCCAAAATAGACAGTCAAGAGGCTTTATGTCTGATTTTTTCCCAAGCTGCTGAGATAAATACTGTACCAAGTACAGTAGAAACCAAGAGAAGGCTTTGTCTGGAGGTATCTGGGAAGGCTTCCAGAGAGGATGTCATTGAGGCAACTTTTGAGGAGTAAATGAGGTTTACCAAGGGGGAAATGAACACTCTAGCTAAGTGTATGGAATGGAATCTGTTCAGGTAACAGATTGGGATGTGTAGTTGGAGGCCTGCAAGTAGAAAACTGCTAAAGAAGGTGGTAGCCCTGTGTTATGCCCTGAGGTGATGCTGGAAAGGTTGCCTGGACCCATGCTGTGGAGGGCCTTCAATTCCAGATGGAAGAATAGATTAGGAACATGTTATAGAGAAGAAAATCCTAACTAAGATCGACCTGGCAGTGATGTGGGAGAAGCAAGAGAGGGTGAGGGGTTCAGGTAAGAGATGACCACGTGACATAACAATGTCTGGGACTTGTGGTCACTGCAAGAATGGAGGGGGAGGGCAAGATGTGAAATGTTGATGATGACGTAGAGAAATAGGGTCTCTTGTATATTACTGGTGGAAGTGTTATTTGGCACAGCCATCTTAAGGAGCAGTTTTGTGACATCTACATGGGGAAATATGCACAAGAATGTTCACTACAGCATAGTTGGTAATGGTAAAGAAAGGAAAGAAAGAAAGAAAGAAAGAAAGAAAGAAAGAAAGAAAGAAAGAAAGAAAGAAAGAAAGAAAGAAAGAAAGAAAGAAAGAAAGAAAACAACCTAAGTTTCTATCAGCAGAAGATTTAGAAAAAAGAGATTTTATTATTCATGTGATGATTTATTAAGCAGCCATTACAATGTACAGCCTACACCTGTATGTATAAAAGGAATAGAGACCAAAAATATAATGCTGAATGAAAAAAGCAAATTTCAAACAGCTATTTCACATAGACTCCCACTCGGACAGACTTTAAGTGTCCCCAAACCAATGTTACACACCTCGTACAGACACATAAACATGGCCTGGCTACACATCACAGTGAAGATAATGAAGGACGTGACTGGGGAGGACACCATATTGAGGGATTTCAATGGTATTCTATCCAATGTCTTATTTTTCTAGAAAAAAAATATTGGGGCGCCTGGGTGGCTCAGTCGGTTAAGTGTCTGACTTCGGCTCAGGTCATGATCTCACAGTTTGTGAGCTCGATCCCTGTGTTGTGCTCTGTGCTGACAGCTCAGAGCCTGGAGCCTGCTTAGGATTCTGTGTCTCCATCTCTCTCTGCCCCTCTCTTGCTCACATTCTATCTCCCTCTCAAAAATAAACATTAAAAATTTAAAAAAATCTTGGGCAAACATGATGCAGATGTTAACATTTGTTCATTTTTGGTGGAGGGTACATGAGCATTTGCCGTATATCCTCTGACTTAAAAAAAACATTTTTCTAAGAAAAAGAGGAAAAAGGGAAAGAGGGGAGGGATGAAAGAGAGAGCTGGCTGATAGCACATCTAGCAACCAGAAGCTCACAGACTCACACTGAAGGACATCGCAGCCACAATCAAGAAAATAACAGGAAAAACGACTCCACAGCTCCTACTAAATGCCACTTCACAGAGCCTGGGCTCAGTGCCACTCTTGCCCATATCCAGCTTCACTGGCTTTCAGTCAAGAAAACAGTAAATAAATAGTGCATGAAACTGACCCAAGGTGGAAAACAATGATTTGGAGATTTTGCCAGGCCCGGATGCAAAGGCACTTGGAGAGTGAAATTTACACATATGTTCCCCACATGACAAACAACTCATCCCTGCAGGGTGTCCAAGTGCCACAGCCAAAGTGGCAGGTCTAGCCCTTGCCACGGGGCCAGGAGTGGAGGCGGAAGAGGAGGGCTTTCAGGGCATCAGAATAATAGAGAAGGACCTGAAATCAAAGGGAATGTAATCTCACTAGAACTAGAATGTAAACTCCAGGGGGATTTATTTGTTCACTGCTGTGTCACTAACCCCTAGAACCGTGTCTGGCATATAGTAGATATTCCCTAACTCTGTGTTGAGTGAGTGAAAGGGAGAGGTGAATGGCTTGGGGTGGAAGGGAAGAGCCCTGGGTGCGCCCAGCTCTCCTTCATCTTGATTGCTCAAGTGACCAGCTTTCAGATGTGTCAAAGCAGATACTTGCAGTGTTTCTAGTGACTTCATACTGCTGCCTACAGTAGGAGCTGGCGACTGGGATTGAGGTATCAGCAGAAGAAAGGGTGATGTAGCTATAGAGAAGTGAAGTTCCAGGAGTAGTAAAGAGCCAGGATGCTCGGGCAGAAAACATTGCTAACAAGCTGAAAATCTACATGAGTATGGACAGGTATGGGGAGGGTGTTTTTGAAAGCCAAATGGACACCAGAGAGAATAAGAAAGAGAGGAGGAGTCTCACTCCTATTGGGCACTGCTAGCTCATGAGGCATCTATGTGCAAATTTGAGAAATGCTCCTCCCCCCACTGGACGGACACTTTGGAGAACTACAATGCCTTTGAGAGAAGTAGGAAAGAGTGACCTGAGGACGTAGGGCTTGGCTATTGGATCTGGGGCTGGATTTCAGTCCCTAGTCACAGGGGACCCTGGCATAGTGCATAACTTGCAGAACCAAAAGCGAGAGGCCTTGACCCCCAGGTCAGCAATCCTGACGACCAGGTTTTTCACAGTCTCCATTGCTCTGCAGCCTGCTGAGGGCACCACGACCATCTTGGCTGCCATCTCTGCTTTGCCGCCCCTGCCAGGCCTCCTTGCCCTGGACCACAGGCAGGAAGGTGCATTGAGCCAATGGAGAAAAATCAGTTCTAGGGTGGATTTTGAATATTATTCTACATGCGAGGACGCCATTCTATCAGGAACATCTCAACTGCCCCAGGGTGGTACACGTTTGTCTATTCTCCTGACAAAGACCAAGTAAATTCCGGGAAGCTAGAGACCAGAAACAAACTGCTGCACCCCCTGGTGTTGCCTAAAGGAAATGCCGACGACATTTCTCCTATTGTTCTGAAGAAGTGAAAGGCTACCCTATCACCATCCCCAGTGAGTTTTTTGTGTCTGTCAGAATATCTGCATTGTAAACAGTAGGGACAGAACATTAGCAATCTCCCCAAGACCCTGGTGGGACCATGTCACTCTTTCTCAAGCAAGAGAATACAGCCTCCTAATTCTGAGAAGGTAGTGGTCATCAGATGAGAACTCTGTCACTCTGCCCCTCTCACCAACAGACTTGCCTGTACCTGCTTTTCATGAGCTTTTTTCTCCCCAGGAGGACAGGTTCCTTGTTTTTTTTCTCAGGGAAACCCCCGACTACCCTCACTCTGGATCATATCCCATCCTATTAACTACCTTTCCTTGAACCTGAGTGAGGGAAAGTCACTTAATCTCTTTGTGCATCCACTTCCTCAGCTGTACTATGTGGGGAGAAAACAGTACGTACCTTATCGAGTTGTGAGGATTGAGTTAGTTAATTCACATACAGTGTTTAGCTTAGTACTTGCCATATAGTTAGGCACTCAATAAATGCTGCCTATCATCATCATCCTCATCATCATCATCATCATCATCATGAGTGTGAAGAGCATAGTTAAGGACAATGAAGTATTAACAGCACTGGACCAGTCTGGACAGCCAGATCTTGGATGGACAGCTCTGAAACTAGAGTTTGTTTCAGGATGGAGGCTCTACAAAGAAGATTCTGGCTGCTGCCAGGCTGGAGCCCAGAGCTGTTGAGGTGCATTCTTTTGCATAGCAGAATCAGCAACCCTTTCCTCTTGAAACTCTTGGCTTCCCCTCTTGTCCCCTCTGTCCTATTTAGACATGTTGTCCTCATCTGAACTAACTGGGCAACCCGAGGGCTGTTAGCACTAGGAACTGTCCTCAGGAACCATGTTGCATGAAGACTCGAGGCACACTTTCTTCATACCCAGCCCAGCACACTGAGCCTCACAGTGGTTGGGAGAAATCTAATAATGGTTCTCACCCTGAGACACTTGGGACTCCATGGAACCCAATTTCAGGAAACAATTGTTGAGTTAAACAATTGTTGAGTTGCAGTCAGGACCAGTCTCAATACAGGAAAAGAGGATTTGGAGAGCAAGAGAAAGACCCCAAAGTGTCTTCTCTGTCATTAGGTGGCTGTTGCCTAAAATTCCGCAATTAGAACACTTCGTTTCATAGCCATTGCCATTGTCCCCAGTGAAAATGCAAAGTCCCCAAGAATGGGAAAACAGTTAACCATATCCAAAGCTGATGGCTTCAGTAGAACAGTTTACTGAGCAAAGTCTCTGCAAAACTGAGAAACACAAGTGCCAGCTCCCTTCTCTCCCTGCTTGGCCTGCCAACACCTACTGAGAAATAAACACTCAAACACAGGCAAGGGAAGTACAATGGTGGAGATCCTTGAGGGAAGCATGAGGGCAACTAGGCTCCTAGATACGGTTTCAGGTTGATGGGCAAAAAGAGCATTAAGTGAGGTGAGTGTGTGTGTGTGTGTGTGTGTGTGTAGGTAAGGGGTAGGGAACTAAAGGTGCAGCCACATTTCAACTTTACCCACCTTCAGGGTGAACAATAGCTATAGTGTATGCACATCACACTGCATTTTGATTTCAACAAACCAGGGGTTTTCATCCCAGCGCTGCCTTTTATTAGCTGTGTGACTCTGGAGAAGTCACTTAACCTCTCTGAATCTCAATTCTCCCATCCGTACAACGCTGATGATGATAATAATAACAATACCAAATTGGTAACATTGTTTTGGGGCTTAAATGAAAAAAAAAAAAAAAAGATGTGCAACAGAAACTAACCCAGTGCTTGGCACAGGGGAACTCATTTATTTGTTACGTCCGAATTTTGCTCTGAGCCACTCCAGGGGCTTTGCCAGCAATATAAAGACACTGAGAAGCAGAAACACAGGACAAAGGTGACTCCCGAACATCCTCTGCAGTGCCTGTCCTTGAAATGTCCCCAGAGAAGAGAATGTAATTCTCAGCCCAGGATCTGGGAGCCAGAATCCAGATGGCATGGCCCATTTATCAGTGCCACCAGACTCTCAACTTTAATAAGCTTTCTGCATTCGTAACCACAGGAAGAAGAGGAAATGGGCCAGATTCCTTAGCGATAACGAGCATTGCCAGCTCACTTTTATATTGGCAAAGCGCATCGTGATCACTCTGATTAGTTCGTTCTCGCTTCAGCCTTCAAGAAGCACAGGAGTATTTTTCTTGTTTTTTAAAGATGTAGGAATTGAGAACCACAAGCTTTCTGCCATTTCCAGCACTTAGCCTTGTCAAATCCCTCTTCTAGGGATATGGAGTTGCCTTATTGCTGTTGGAATGTCAGGGATGGCATTTTAGGGTGTAGTGCCATTCAATACTTTTCCAGGAAGATAGATTGCCTGGTGTTGTCTAAAAGGCTCTGTCTTTTACCTATCAGATGGGGCTGTGGGCCGGCCTAGGAGCAAAGAAACTCCAAACCTTAAAAGGTTAGGAATGCAGGGACCAGGGAGTTAGGGAAAATGGACCAATGAAAGTGCTTAGCAACATCCAAGGACCAATGGAGGGTGAGCCCCTCTGTTTCCATGAGGCAGCCTGGATTTTCATTGGCTATGAAGGTGAAACTGTCTCCCTGAACTGGGGAGGGGGGTCTGCAGCTCTCTTTAGGTACTTATACCTGTCCATGGAGGGGTATTCAGCAAACTGGGGGAGCTCCCACTCAGGCCTTTAACATAGGTAAGTTCTCACTGTATCAAAAAAACTAAAGCAGTTCTTAACAGATTTTCATTTTTGCCAGGTCTGCACAAGTGCGAATTTTGGTCTGTACACAATATAAACAGGCACACATGATCATCTTAAACCTCTGAGTGAAGGGAAAGCTATTTATATGTCAGTCCCTGTCCCAGGACTGTCTCAGTCAGCAAAGATGGTCAAAGACATTTTGTCCTTTCAACCTGGCCTAGCTCTAGAATCCACATGAACTCAGCCTGCTAGGACACTAGGGGTTCCCTCCTCAACAAGTGGTTGGAGAGGACACTGCAGATAGTGTGTGCTGCCCTGGGCACTGCATCTGAGTCCGGGAGTGAGCTGGGCCCCAGAGGCCATGGGGGTCTCCCACCCTGCATTGCCCCTACACCTCACCATGTGGGCTGGTTTTCCTGACCATCCATTGTGCATGGGGCCACTCTCCTTGGTCTCTCCAACAGCTCCACCACAAAGGGACCTAGCACCCAGTTCTGAGCCTCAGGTGGCTGCCAGGGCAACAGTTGGCGGGTATGGCTTCTGCCAGCCCCTCCCTTCCCTTAATGTTGGATCTCTGCATAGATGCCCAGGCTTTCATAAGCCTGTGAGATGGGCAGCTAGATTTCCACTGAGTGCCAAGGACTACTATTGTACCTTGCTCCCTGCATTTCCCAGATAAGTGCCATCTGAACCAGATTTGCCTTGAATTTTCCCCATGCCCCTTAGACACTGTACTCAGACTGCTTCTCATGCCCTGGCTGAACTATCCTTCAATTTTTCTCTTTTTTTTACAGTGGGGAGGGGCAGAGAAAGAGATAGAGAGAGAGAGAGAGAGAGAGAGAGAGAGAGAGAAAGAGAGAGAGAGAGAATCCCAAGCAAGCTCCACACCCAGTGCAGAGCCTGACGCAGGGCTCAATCTCATGATGGTGAGATCATGACCTGAGCTAAAATCCAGAGTCAGATGCTCAACTAACTGAGACACCCAGACGCCCCACTGTTCTTCAATTTTAGTGCCTATTGTGTGCTAGAAGCTGGTAAGGTTGTTGGGTCTTTGTTGTCTCTGGCCCTTCTGCCTAGTGGCAGCTTGGACCCTGATGGCCCCATATCCGACGTGGGAGCTTCCAGAATCCTGTACAGCCAAGGTCACATCATTTAGGAAATTTCTATGGGCCACTCTCCTTATGCAATCTCTAGAGTTCTGTGGGGGCCCAAACAATGCCAAGAGGTGAATGGGAGGGACACCCTGACAGAGATATTGGTTGATGCTCATGCTGACAGGAGCTTGAGTTCTTGTTTAGGGAGGAGCACCTTCTCTTCCACTCAACTGGGGAAGAGTTCCAAAACTAGGAGGAATCTGAATTCACTCTGTCATCCTAAAGTCTGGTTTCTGGTTGTGTCAGATGAGCCCCAATCATGTGAGAATCCAAAAAGGCACAATGTCCTCCATTGCTACCATATTTGCCCTGAACACCTGCTTCCATTTCTTTGGATTCCTGATTTACACTAGTTTCCCCCACAGCTCCAGAAGCTCTGCTTGGAGTTCCAGTCAGTTGGGCCTAAGATAGACTTGTGTCCCCTCGGTTCCACCACTTCTCTTCTATGACCACAGTACTGGCCATGTGTCTCTGGAACTGACACCCTGCATTCCTCCCAATTAACCTGGTAGCTCCTTAAGGACAGGCAGTCGACCTCATTCATTTCTGTATCCCTGTCACCACACAAAGAGTGTGTGACACAAAGGAGGGCCCAATAAGTGTTGGCAGAATAAATACATGCACTCAACTTCAAGTGGGAGACTAACCTGGTTTCTTCACAGTTTGCTCAGTTTATTTTGTACTTGCAGACTCTCCACTCCTTTCTAGGAAAGATCTTACCCAAAACTTGTAGCTCCATTTGCCTGGAGTGGGAAAGGACACAGGCCCTAGGTGCGATGGAGGACACAGGCCTCAGTCGGTTACTGACCGACTTCAGCTCAGGTAATAATCTTGTAGTTTTTGAATTCGAGACCTGTGTTAGGCTCTGTGCTGACAGCTCAGAGCCTGGAGTCTGCTTCGAATTCTGTCTCCCCCTCTCTTTGCCCCTCCCATGCTCATGTGCTGTCTCTGTCTGCCTCTCGATAATAAATAAATGTTAAAAAAAATTAAAAATAAAAGAGACGGAGAATAAATTGTTGCCAAAATAATGAACCGTGTGTGGCTGAAGAGGGGCAGAGACCACATTGGTCAAGAGGGAGCCTCAGGGAGTCTGATGCATTCCAGCCTCTGAGAAAAAAGACAAGCAGAGTAAAGTGTGCTGAAATTTGCACAGGGGCATTGAAGAAGTTGTTTCTAAGGGAGCAAAGTATAACGGAAAGAGGACAGCCCTGAGGCCAAAGTGTCTAGGTTCAAATCCCAGCTTTGCCATTTACTGGATGACTTTGGACAATTTCATCAGGAAACTTTTCATTGCCCAGTTTACTCATATGTAAAATGAGGCAGTAACATTGCTTCACTGAGTTAGCACAAAGATTACAAATAATACATAGCAACTACCTTGTAACATAGATCATTCTCAGTAAATGGCATATATTAATGCCATTAGCAACCTTTGGTACGTGATTGATATTTATGCACAAAATGTGACTTGGTTAGATTTGCAGAGGCCTCAAGTGGTGCCTTCAGGGTGTCATTATGTGTGTAGGAGGGTTCCAGTTTCTGGAAAACTCATTTTAGGAGAGTAAATGAAGTGACAGTGAACTGGCCATTTAGAAAGGGGTATTTAGGCCTCCTGGGGTTGAGAAGTACTGGAAACATGTGTTGTGGTTGCATGTGTGCATGCCCATCACTCCCAAGTCAACTGTGAGCACCCCAGTGGCAGCACTGAGCCCAACTCTCCTCTCTCCTCTGACCCACCACTCTGCATATCTAGCCCAGGCTTGGCACAGAGCCGATGCATGAGCAGAGAAGGTAACCAAAGAATTCTGAAGAGGAGCTACCTGACCTCGGTCTGTGAGAGCCCTGGATTACATGTCTGCAGCTGCTTTGTTCATTCATCCATTCGTTCACTCAATAAACAGTGTACCAGGCTCACAATAGGTCCATATCTTCAAGCTAGGCCCAAGGTTCCCTGTTCACTCTACATGTTCTTGCAGCTCTTTCTCTTAGCTCAGGGATTGTCTTTTGGATTGGACACTCTGCTCAGCTTTGAATTTCAGCCTCTTCCCAAGATTCTGCCTTTTAGTTCCTCCCCACTGGTTTCTCCCATTACTGCTTACAAATAAGTGTGGTCCAGTTCCTAACCCCCTTTCTGCTCCAGGACACCCCACCCCAGGATGACCATAACAAATCCAGCCCTTTATTGGCCTAAAAAGGGGGTCGGGAGTGAGGACCAATGCACGGACAAAGAAAACAGAGCAGTTGAGCCCTGCTCTCAGGGAGGAAGTGGATGAGGGGCAAAGTAGGGCATGGAGAAATAGTGAGGCTGGGAAGTCAGCTGGTGACAGTCTTCTCCCAGACCCCTGGAACCACCAACCTCCCACAGAAGCAGCATCGAGGGCTGTCTGCCACTGTATCACCACAGAAGCTTGGAGCCCTGGAAGCAAAACTTCAGGCTTTTGTTTCAGACAGTAGCTCACTCTTCCAGACGGTGTGGTTTGAACACATTCTAGCTGTTTTCCTGCTGAAATCTCAGAGATTAGGGACTGGACAGATTGGAGGCGAGAGTAGAACACACAAGGGCAAGGGCCAAGAGGGTGGCTTCATCCATGATGCCTCCAAGGTCTTTGTCTCCAGGCAAGGCCTCCAGAGTCCTCCAGTCTCCACTCCAGGCCAGTCTACTCCCTCTTACCTGTAAGAAAGCACTTGGGATCTGTGGCAGCTGTTTCTGTCAGGGCTGGCAGTCCTTGTAGGGAAGCCCAGAACTGAGGGGAGAGGGGGAAAGAGAAGGCAAGCAGCATCCTGCGTGGGCAGCTTCAGAGAGGCCGTCCTCACCTCGCCCTTTTTGTACTCCTTCGGTTTTTCATCCCATCCCCACCCCTAGCCTGCTAAGAATCGCTAGCTGTGGGCCAGAATCAGATGAGAAATAAGCCAGATGCTAAATGTTTCAACCCAAGAATGGAAAAAGGGAAGGGGTGTGAAATCCAGTCCCCATTTTCTTCTTCTTCAACTTATTGGATCTTATTTGTGCTGTATTCTGTTTTAAAGATGATTTTTTAAGTCAGGTGGATATATTTCTGCATCACCCAGAAGTCTACTTCTGGAAGGACAGGGCATGGCCTCTGGCCTTGGCGTTTCTTTCCTGCTCCTTTCACATTACAGTCATACCAGAGGCCACTAAAGAGTGGCTGATAGACATGTTCTGATGGTGTAGATTACAAATGCAAAATAATCATCAATGTTGAAAAGGGACACTATTTTATATTAAAACAAAATCTGAATTTCTGGCATCTCAAAAAAACTGGAAAATGTGGCAACCTGGGTTAGGAATTCCAGATGAGAATGAACAAGAAAGCTTAGAAGCAGCTTTCCTCTTACACAGGGTGCAAACTGTCCAATTTCTCACAGTTCTCACTTCTTGTGTTGCTTCAGGCATGGGGGACCACTTATCATGCTTGTGCTTGTCTTTGTATATGACTTGATTCACTCACAGATATTAAATTCTTGGGCCCTCTCAGCATTTTCAGTTGAAATCCCTGATTTACATCCAGTTACTTACTATTTCCAAAACACTCCTCCATGTTTGCCTTTATTCCGCCCTCTGTGTGGAACACCACCCACAGCCTACCTAGAAAATGGTTACCCATCCTTTAAGATCCAACCAAAACTTCATCTCCTTGCAAAGTGTCATGCAAGCAGATTTGAGGATTTCCTCCTCTAGAGTCTGATGGCATCTAGTCCAATGTTCCATCATTATCATTTACCCATTGGATTATAATTATGTGTTTATATGTCTGTTTCTGTTGTTATACTGTGTGTTCCCCAAGGGCAGGGAATGGCTCTTCCTTATCCTTGAATCACCAACTCCTAGTGTAGGTGTGACACATAGGAAACACTCAAATACTTGTTAAATAAATGATTACTGGCTAAAGAGATTAAAAGTGGATGAAGCATCCACTCAGTATAGATAATGACTGTCCCTTGATGGGACTGGAAGCAAGTTAAGTGGCACCTGAGTAGTCCTAGTTTCCCTGAAGTGGTAGCTATGTGAAGTGAGTCTCATTTGGCACTGAGTGCTTGGTGCAGAGCCTGGCACACTCCAGGTGCTCAGGGACTAAAAGAATTGAGTCCATCTGACCAAGGAGAATGACACTTGAACTTCAGTTTGGGGTTGGAGTGCTCCAGGGGCCATTCCACATCACCCTGGTTTAGAATACTGCCTTCAGCACGTCTTAGCTCCGGGACCCTGGGCAAGTGACTTAACCTCCCTGAGGTTCAACATCCAAACCAGAAAAAAATTGGAAAATTGGAAATAAAAATATTTCATTACAGAGTAGATATGAGGAGGTAAACAAGGTACCTGTAGACCACATGACATGCTGCAGTCAGTTAATATGTGTTTGGGCCCTTTGTTAGTCTGGATTAGTAAGACAGTATGAGTGTGCAAGAGTTAGCAGGTATGTTCAATAAAATGTGGAACTGCATAGATATGATCTGTATTCCTGTCTAGCTCTGATTCTTTGGGATACCTTCTCAAGGGAAGATTACAGCAATCCCCTAAAAGGAAGAATCCTGTCCGAGGATGGTCAACAAAAGCTCCAAAGAGTACTAAGCCTGATTACTCTATCAGAGGCTTCTCACACGCACAGCAGAGCTCTGCCCTGCCCCAACTCCCATTCCGTAGTGCCCACAATGCCCATAGGTATGAACATTGCACTCTCTTAACCTGTTGTGGGTTGCAGTTTCCTCATCTATGTAACAGGAATGGTAACAACTTCATGGAAGTTTGGGTGGGTGATCTAAAAGCACTTAACTTGGTGTTAGTGTACAGAGCAGATGCTCAATAAACATTAAGGTTCTTTCCCTTCCCTGTGGCCATAGGACTGCAGGCTAACAAATGAAAACTGGCAAGGGAGGAACACTGAGTGTGTATTCTGCTCTGAAGGGGATGGGCTTGAAAGTGACAGAGACAGGAGGAATTTTAACAGGGTCATGATGAGATGAGACCAAAGGCTTGAGAATGGATGCAGAAGATCCATGGGTGCATCCAAAATGTGGGGGTGGGTCCGTTTATGACTGAGTCCTGAAGTCCCACAACAACTTCACAAGGCACCCAGCTGACCTGATGCAACCAGCAACCATCTAACCTAAAAGGGCCAGACTGTGGTTAACCAATCTTTCTGAGATTTCCCACAGACGCCACATGAAGATTATTGGTTAGAAGTGTACCTGCCACTGAACTTGACTGAACTGGAAGTAGCAGGTTTTCTTGAATGCTTCAAAAGATATTTCATAGTGGCATTGTGTATAAAAAGTGAAAAATGAGAAGAGTTGTAAATGTCTAACAACTGGAGAATGGATAACTAAACTGTGGTATAGCCATTATGTGGAATAGTATACAGCAATAAAAATGAATTAATTATAACTCGTGTATCAGCATGGATAAAAATTTAAAAGAGAAAGTTACAGAAGAATATGTATGCACAGTATGATGCCAATTATATAAAGTTTAAAAACATGCAAAAATAATATGTATTGTTAATGGATGCATATGTATGTGGTGAAAGTATAAATACATGCATGGGAATTAGAAACAGAGATACTGGCTTTTTCTAGGCTAGGATGGGGTGGAACTCACAGTTAGATAATGATGAGCTGTTTCTTAGCAAAGATCTGAAGAGAATGTGGCAAAATCTTAAGATTTGACATTTTCCTCTCTACTTTGCTGAATGTTTGAAAGACTATAATTTTGAAAATTTATGGCAACATAAGGGTCTCAGGCTGCTCCTGCCTCAAGTCCTTTTATACACACTCCTTTGTTGAGAACCTGCTGCAACAGGCATGAGACTGGAGGGTCTATCATAAGTCTTTCATGACCATAAATCATTTATGACCTTCATACAACCCTGGGGAAGGAAGTACCACTTTTACCTCATTTTATAGATGAGGCACTTGAGACTCAGGTGAAGTGACTTGTCCAAGGACAAAAAGTGCAATTAGATCCCAGGCTCCCAGGCCCCACTCTCATACCCTGCATTTGGAAATATGAGTCCTATGCTGCCAAAGCAAACTGGGATTCTTTGAGCTTTCTGGTGCTTTGGATTCTGTGTTAAAAGGGATTGATCAGCATTTCTCAATCTTTCACCCAGTGGCAGACGCAACCCAGGTCTGGCATCTTCCAGCCCTCCACCCAGTGACAGAAAGTGGCCTAGGCAGACCTTTCCTTCACTGGTGGCACTAGAGGAGGTTGAGTGGGAGCCCTGTTGGCACTGGGCTTCCCAGAGAGTTGCTGGGTGAGACACTCTCTGCTTTGTAGCCTTGTGTCTCTCGCTGTTTTCCAAGAGCAAGTAGCCTGGGGAATCACTTTCTGCCACCACTGGATCGCTAGGAATCAAGTGGGAGCTCCACGGGCATTTGTCCTGGAAGAGCTTTCCTTCTTCACAGGTCTGGTGGCTCCCCACCCCCACCTAGTAGTATCAGTCCTACAGAAGTGCACTCTGCTCCTGTGGGAAGCACCAGTAGGATGAGAAAAGCAGACCAGAATAGCACTGCAAGGGCTCTGAAAACTAAATTGTCATTGGAACCATAGTCCACAGAAGTAGGTCAGGATCTACCTACGAAATCTAAACAGAATGATTCTCTGCTAAAATAGAAGGTTAAAATATGATCCAGACTCTCCTAACATAATATACAAAGGTCTAGTATACACACAAAAAATCACTCATATCAAGAACCAGGAAAATCACAACATGAATGATAAAAGAAATATGCCAATACCAAGATGAATCAGATGTTGGCATTAATGAATACGGATTTTAAAGCAACCATCATAAAAAGCTTTAACAAATACCTTTAAAAAATAAAAATAGAAAATATCAATCAAAGTAATAGAAGATAAAAAAGAACCCAATAGAAATTATAGAACTGAAAATACAATAACAAAAACTCACTGAATAGGCTCAATAGAAGAAAGAATATGACAGAGGAAAGGATCAGTGAACCTGAAGGTAGAACAATAGAAATTATAGAGTCTGAATACCAGAGAGAAAATAGACTGAAAAAACATGAACAGAGCATCAGAGAACTGTGGGACAATAACAAAAGATCTAAGATTTGGATCATCAGAGCCCCAGAAAAAGACAAGAAATAAAAGTGAAAGCTCCCTAAATTTGGTAAAAGATACAAGCCTACAGATTTGAGAAGGTAAGAAAACCCAAATAAGATAAACCCAAAGAAATTCACATCAAGACAAGTTATTAAAAAACATCTGACAACTGAAGACAAAGAAAAGAGTAGTCAGAGGAAACAATCCATTATCCACAGTGGACAAATATTTCAACTGAGCAGATTTTTCATCAGAAACCATGGATTCCAGAAAAAAAGTAGCACATTTTTTAACTGCTGAAAGAAAAGTGCTGTCAACCTTGAACCCTACATCCAATGAAAATATCTTTCAAGAATGAAGGAGAAATCAAGACATTCTCAGAGGAAGGAAAGCTAAGAGAATTTGTCATCAGGAGACCTACTCCGGGAGAATAGTTAACGGAAGCTCTCTAAACATAGGAAATGATTAAAGAAGGAATTTTGGAACATCAGGAAGGAAGAAAGCACATGGTATGCAGGAATATGAATAAATACAATAGGTTTTTCTTCTCTTAAATTTTCTAGATTATGTTTCATAGTTGAAGAAAAAATTATAATACTGTCTAATGTAGTTCTAAATATATATAGAAGAAATATTTAAGACAATTATAAATAGAGGTAGGTTAAAAGGACATAAAGGGAAGCAATATTTCTATACTTCATTTGAACTGGTAAAGTGACAACACCAGTAACTGTATATAATATAATATAATATAATATAATATAATATAATATAATATAATATAATATAATATAAATCCCCACAACAAAGCTAAACAAAGAGACATACTCAAAGACACTACAGATACATCAGAATAGAATTCTACAAAGTGTTCAAGTAACCCACATGAACACAGTAAAAGGAAAACATAAAACAAAAAATAAAGTGTCAAACTTAAGCACTAACATATCAATAATTACATTAAATGCAAATGGTCTATATATTAAAATTGAAAGATACAGATTAGCAGCGTGGGCTAAAAATTATAACCCACCTACATCTTGTCCACAAGACACTCACTTCAAATATAACAATATAAGTACGCTGAATGTAAGAAGATGGTAAAAGATATGTCATACACACCTTAATTTTAGAAAGCAACAGAGACTGTATTGATATCAGAATAAAGAAAATTACAAGGAAAAAAATATATTACCTATGGTGAAAGGATAAATCCACCAGGAAGACAGCAATCCTAAATGTGGATATAAAAAATAATAGAGCTGCACAATACAAGAAGCAAAAGCTACCAGAGTTGAAAGTAGATATAGATGGATCCACAATTATAACTGGGGACTTAAACATTCCACTTGCAATAATTGATAGACCTACTAGACAGAAAATCAGAACTCAACGACACAATCAACTCATAGGATCTAACTGACATACATAGAACACTCCACCCAACAAGAACAGAGTACACATTTTTCTCAAGCATTCATGGAACACCCATTAAGATAGAAGTGTATCCTAGAATATAAACAAACCTCAATACATTAAAAATATCTGAGGGGGCACCTGGGCGGCTCAATCGGTTAAGTGTCTGACTCTTGATTTTGGCTCAGGTCATGATCTCACAGTTGTGAGATCGAGCCCTGTGTCGGGCTCTGTGTTGGATGTGGAGCCTGCTTAAGATTCTCTCTCTCCTTCTCCCTCTGCCCCTCCTCTGCTTGTGCTCTCTGTCTCTCTTTCAAAAATGAATGAATGACCACAGAGAGGGAGAGAAACAAAACATAAAAGACTCTCAAAGACTAAGAACAAACTGAGGAGAGAGGGGGTGGTAGGGGGAGAGTGGGTGATGGGCACAGAGGAGGGCACTTGTTGGAATGAGCACTTGGTGTTGTATGGGAACCAATTTGACAATAAATTATTTAAAAATTTTTAAAAAATGAATGAATGAATGAATGAATGAATAAACAAATAAAAATATTTGAAGTCATATTGAGTGTATTCACTGACTATAATGGAATCAAAATTAAAATCAATTTAAAAAGACAATAGGAACATCCCTAAGCATGTAGAAATCAAACAACATGCTTCTAAATAATCATGGGTCAAAGAGGACATCTCAAAGAAAAATTTTAAATATGTTGAACTTGGTAAAAATTAAAATATAACATATCAATATTTGTGGGATCTAAAACAGTACTTAGAGGGAAATTTATGGCCCTAAATGCTTATATCAGAAAAGGGGAAAGGTCTTAGATCCATAATTTGGAATTTCCTTACCCAAGAAAGTAGAAGAGAAAAATAGACCCAAAGCAAGAAGATTTAAGGAAAGAATAAAGATAAGAGCAGAAATCAATGAAATTGAAAATGAAAAGGCAACTGAGCAAAATCAGTGAAACAAAAAGCTAGCTCAAAAAAATCAACAAAATTAATAAACTTCTAGCAAGCTAAACAAAGGTGAAAAATGGAGATGACACAGATTATCAATATTAGGAATAAAACAGGGACATCAGTACAGACCCTGAAACCATTAAAGAGAGAATAAGCAAATATTATTAACAACTTAACACTCATAAATTCAACAACTTAGAACAAATGGACCAATACTTCGAAAACACAAATTACCAAAGCTCAATCAAGAAATGGATCATCTGAATAGCTCTGTGATTTAAAAAAATTGAATTCAAAATTTTAAAAATTTCCAAAAAAGAAATCTCCAGGCCAAGGTGGTTTCACTGGAGAATTCTACCAAACACTTAAGGAAAAATTAACACCAATTTTACACAGTCTTTTACAGAAAATAGAAATGGAGGGAACATTCCCCCAATTCATTTATGAGGTCAGTATACAGATCAATGGCACAAAATAAAGAACCAGAAATAGACCCACAAAATACACCCAACCGATTTTGACAAAGGTCAAAAGTAATTCAATACAGGAAGGATAGCCCTTTCAACAAACAGTACTGAAAGAATTGAGACCCACAGGCAAAACGAAACCAACAAAGCAACAACAACAACGAAACACCTCCAAATAAAACAAAGCAAAACAAACAAACAACTTCAGCCTAAACCTCATACTTTACAAAAGAATGAATTAACTCAAAATGGGTTAGAGAAAATCTAAGGTGAGACAAGAGTTCTTGCACTTGATGCTGAAAGGACAAGCCATAAAAGGAAAAATTGATAAATTTTAGAAATTCAACCTCATTAAAGTTGAAACTTTTTGCTCTGTAAAAGCCCATGAAAACACAAGCTGCAGAATAGTGGAAAGTATTTGCAAATGACACAATCAACAAAGGACTAGTATCTAGAAAACAAAGCACTTTCAAAACTCAAAAGTAAAAAATGAACAAACCAAATAGAAAATAGACAAAAGCCGTGAACAGACATTTCACTGAAGAGGATATGCAGATGGCAAATAAACTCATGCAAAGATGTTCAACATCGTTAGCCATTAGGGAAACGTAAGTTGAGGCCACAGTGCCATATCACCACACCTGTTAGAATGGCTAAGCTTAAAAAACAAACAAAACAAAACAAAAACCCACAGCGACCACACCAAATGCTGGTAAAGATGTTGAGAAACTGGATCACTCATACACTACTGGTAGGAATGTGACATGGTACAGCCACTCTGGAAAATAGTGTGACAATTTCTTTAAAATTAAGCATGTGATTACCATACAACTTGGCAAATGCACTCTCGGGCATTTATCCCAGACAAATGAAAACTTATGTTCACAGACAAACCTGTTATATAAATATTCATAGTAGCTTTACTCATAACAGCCCCAAACTGGAAACAACCCAGATGTCCTTCAACAGGTGAATGGTTAAATGAACTAGTAGCACATTCATACCATGGAATACTACTCAGCAAAAAGGAGTAAACCACTAATACATGCAACAACCTGCAAGTATCTCAAGAAAATTCTGCTCGATGAAAAAAGCCAGTATTGAAAGATTACATATGATATGAATTCTTCCATATAACATTTTTGAAATAACAAACAATATATATTCTTAGAGAATAGACTCTTGGCTGCCAAGGTCTAGCTATGGGGAGTGGGGGTGGAGAGTAGGTAGTGGGTGGATGTGAATACCAAGAGGCAGCACCAGGGAGATCTTCGTGGTGAGCAAACAGTTCTGCATCTCAATTGTAGGGAAGGTTACACAAATCTTCTTGTGTGATAAAATTGCATGCACACACTCACATACCAAGTACATGTAAAACTAGTGAATTCTGAATAAGCTCTGTGAATTGTACCAATAGCAATTTCTTGGTTTTGATATCGTGTTATAATTATGGAAAATGTCAACACTGGGGAACACTAGGTTTGGGGTCACAGGACCCCCTGTACATTTTTTGCAACTTCCTGTGAATCTGTAATTATTTCAACATAAAGAATTTTTTAAAAGAGGGTTGGTTTATGTATTTGATGTATTTATTTCCTAAGATGTCAGAGCTGGGTATTTTCAGGAGAGGTCGTAAGTCACTATATGGGAAAGCAGGGAAGGGAGAAAAACCAGCATTTTCTGAGAAACTGCTTTAGGTCAGACAATTCACATACACATAATCCTATTTAGTTCTCAAGACAACCCTGACAAGGTTGGCATTTTATTCTCATTTCATGACAAAGGAAATGAGACTTAGGTTCAGGGCCTATCCAAGTTAGTAGCTAATACTTCCCAATTGAAGCTAATAATTAGAAAGTGCTTATGTGTGCTAAGTGCTATACATGAATTATCCCATTTAATATTCAAAGTAACTATGTAAGGCAGGTATTAGTATTACCCCCATTGCACAGATGAGGGTCCTCAGGACTCAGAGAGGTAAAGTGGCCTGCCCAAGATCACAAAGTATTGGAGATGTGGAATCAGGATCCAAGACAGGCATGTGTGGGTCTGATGCTCTTTTCCTCAACCCCAAGGCATTTCCCAAAGTAAAATGGGGTAAGAAATGTATTTCAAATACTGGAATTAAAATTAAAAACTTAGTTAAAAAAAAAGGAAATGCATTTCTGATTTCACGGCAGAAATGCCTTCAATAAGTCCTATGTCATCTCCTACCCCAGCCCCTAGAACCTTTATTGCATATATACTTTCACATGCTTGCCTCTCCCTCCAAGTGTTAAATTACGTGAACTCCTTGAGAGATAGAACCATGGTTTACTCATGTTTGTGACTCTAGAGCTTGCCATGATGTAGAGGCACAACTGATTCTGGTGCATGGACAAAAGAAATTAGAGATCACTTTAAATCCTGCGAACAATTATCTCCTCACTAAGGGGGCTGGACCTGGGAATATTTGAGAGCCCACCCTTACCAGCACCCCACCAGGGCTGGGTAGACTGGTGGACCTGGCTCTCTTTGATACTCCATCACAACCACCGGTGTGCTAGAGCCAGTTTGTCCTTCCTCACCAGAACCAATTGTTCAATTTTCAGAATTTTGCAAGCCAGTTATTAAATTGTTTGTAGCTTGAAATCAGCCATGGTGGGAATATTTATGCCACAAAAGTTGGCAGACAATACAAAGCAGAGCACCGCTACTAAACACACCAGAACTGGCTGTTAAACATTTACCAGCTCACCACTGAACACAAACATTTGGTTGTAGCACTTTGGGACATGTAAATAAAGAACCCCCAAGGGGAAGGGGCAAAAGTGAGCCTTCTGTGATGCTTCAAATGTCCTATACCTTGATCTGGGTGGTGGTTACACACAGATGTATACGTATGTAAAAATTCATTGAGCCGTGCATTGACAATTAGTATACTTTATGCAATTTGCTGCATGTATGTTTTCCTGAATGAAAATAAACTCCCAGGCTACGCAAAGAGCTGTGGATTGATCCTGGATGCCCCCTGCAGAGACCCCACTTATCAAGATGCACGATGAGCCCCGGCCATATTGAAATGCGTCACAGATGATGTAGCTCTGTTCAGTGCATTATCTATTGCGCAGGAAGGGGCAAAGGTGGTCCAAGCAGCTGCTGGCATCAGGAATCCAAATTCCTTCGCATCTTTTTTTTGTCACTACTGCTGTCATCTCTCACCTACGTTATTTCTGGTCCTGTGGCTAGAGATGGTGCTGTTTGCTGACGGGCAGCATGACTCACTACTCAACAGATCATTTTTCTAATTAAGTGGAGAGATGGATGGATATTTTCCCATACTTGGGCAGAAGCCTCACTCACTTGGATCTCTTTACTGGAATCACTCAGCTTATATTTCAGGGGAGATTTTCTCCACTTTTAAAGAAAATAGTACACAAAAGCTGCTGCTCCCCTCAGATGATCAGACTTGTAGGGAAAATGGAGAGGAAGCATTTCTCTCACCAGGGAGAGGAAGCAACCTTTAATGAGTTTCTTCCATGAAGTTGCCCTAGATGGGAAGGCCCAGCTCCCTATTTTATGTCTAGAGTGCTGGCTGGCGTTTATAACCTTCTAACACAGTTCTCCTGCTTTCCCTGCCCCCTTCCCTTCAGTAACCCAGCTGAACAACTTGCTCGGGGCAGCTTCTTTATTCTGGGAAGGAATGACAGGAACTTGCAGGCAGAGCCTGTGATCCAGGAAGTGGGCACTACACGTGAGAGGGCAGAGGGTCCTACCTGTAGGAACAGGAGGTCTGACTCTGGGACAGCCCTTCATGGGGAGGCAGGAGCAACCACGGTGGGATTTGGAGGGCGAACAAGGATAATAAGTTTGTAGAGTGTCGACATCGTAGCCTCAAGAAATCACACATTCCATTCCCCATCTCCCTTCCAGGCTCAGAAATAACCCCTCAGATAAGCCCAGCTCAAGCCCAAAATGACCAGAGTGCAGTGTATACAGATATTGCTAGGAGGGTTTGTTTTTAAGTAGAGTCCTGGCAGTCCCACTCGACCCCTCTTAGCTAGCGTCATGAAGCTCAAACATCCACTCACCCTCCTCCCATTTCTGCCCAAGCAGGGTGAGCAGGCTATGCCATTGGCCTCACTGCCCCTTCACAGTATTCATTGGGCCCTTATGCAACCTGCCAGTTATGAGTCCAAGCCTGAATCCCAGTCCTACTAGGATAGGGTTATACTTCTCACCTGGGTTTTGCCAGACATTTTTTTTTTCATAGGAGCTGCTTCCTATAACACACACACACACACACACACACACACACACACACACGCACACACACACACCCCTGTCTGTGGCATGCCTAAGCCTTCCACATCCAACGGACCACCCAAGAACCGGTATTCCCTCCCCCATCCCTTCCTGAACAGCCTAGGGGGCTGAGATCCCAGCATGCCTCCTGCCCAAGTTATGAAAACTCACTTAAGTCACAAAGAACAGTCCTCAGATGCTCTTGGCAAATCCAA
Source organism: Paguma larvata (assembly GCA_030068075.1). Classification (NCBI taxonomy): domain Eukaryota; kingdom Metazoa; phylum Chordata; class Mammalia; order Carnivora; family Viverridae; genus Paguma; species Paguma larvata. Next base: position 54,921,988 of record CM057830.1, on the reverse strand, counting down.
CCAATGCTTGGCCCACATTTGACGCTGAAGGCCCAACCACGGGCCCAGCTTTACTCCTAATGTCCAAAGATGGGCCTGGCCTGCATCTTCTGCCTGGGAGGAGTTAGGCTAAATTTCTGCATCCCTGCTGATTCCTGACCTTCAAAGTCCTCCCCAGTGGTTGAGGTTATGTTTGGGGCTCAGGCCCAAGTCTCTTTCAAGAGAAACAATTGTCAGGTGAGACTTACCCACTCTAGTGCCAACAATGTCAGCACTTATCATGCCCTCATCAGGTCACCTGAGTGCACTAGAAGCTGGTGCCTCTTCCCCTCTCAAATGGTCTGAGATGTGGGTGAGGGAAGGGAGGAATAGAGACCTGCAAAGAAGGTCAGGCAGGAGGACAGGTTGCCATACTGGGTTGCCAGTTTCCCCACATAAGCAATGGGCACCAATAGGCATTTAACAGATGTTTGTTGAACATATATACAAATAAATGCATGGATTAATCCTAAAATATACAGGGAAAACATCCTTGAGCTTACAGAAATCTTTATCACCAGCCCAGTTTGCCTTCTCTACCTCTTTCTTTGTGTTCCCATCTTTCAGCTAAGTATCATTAAGTCCTTTTCTCTGAAGTGTAAACTGTGTCCTTAAAAATTAAGAACCTTATTTATCATCCCAGAAAGGTGAAAACAAGCCCAAGAAGACCTTACATGGCTCCTGACCCTCGGCAAATGCAACTCAAGCAGACGGAATCCCATTTACCTCATCTAAGAGGTTACTTGTCACCACAGTGTCATGGACAGACAGATGGCTGAGGCTGGACATATTCCCATCTGCCTTTCTCATGGGGTTCCTAGCACCCCTTTGGCTTCAATTGCTCCAGCAGCAAACTCAACACTCCACAGTCCCAAACTCCCACCCATCAGGGGTCAAGTAGGCAACTCACAAGTGGGGCGGGGGACAGGCTGCATGGACCAAGCCTCTTTCTGAGCCTACAGACCAGAACACAGAGCCCCTGGTGGAGTCACCGAGAGGAGTGTGACCAAAACCTATCCATCTTCTTCCTGACTCACTTACCAAGGTTCTTGGAGGTCCTGGGGGGTCCCCCTCCCATTTCCCGCCGGGTCCATATTGGACTCCCCAGACCTCACTGAAAGGGCGAAGGTTAAAACGTCCGGCCACGTACCTAGTCATTCCAGCAACTTGCCCAGCAGTCCTCCAGATCGTGTGCTCGGGAGCTGGAGGAGGGACAAGGTGAGAGGACAAGGCTGCTGGGGGAAGCCCTGGGCTCCGTAACCTCCTGGCCAAGTTACCAGAGTTTCCAGACTAAGGCCGGAGGAGGGACAAGCAAAGGAGGAAAGGAAAAGGAGGCAGGACCAAAGCTAACCCCTTCTTTTTTCTTCCTAAACTCAATCCAGATTCGCCTTCTGAGGGCTGCTTGAAACTGATCCCTGCAGCTCTGACTCGTCCTTTCTTAAAGACATAGTCTCCATTTCGGGGGTGGGGGGGAGGGGAGAAAGGAAAATCTCACCTGGCCAAAATATGTCCTAGAACAAAAGATGGGGGGGAAGGCAGCACAATCACAAAACCCCAAATGTCCCACACCTCCACTCTTAATTCAGACTCAGAGCTAGAGGTTTCTTTGACATTCTCTCAGAGCATCTCACTCAAGACCTCTTCTGGGTGACTCAAGAGACCCTGTTAGAGACACAGGGCCTTGGTGGGGAGTTGGTCAGTTTTCCCGAACTGGCAGATTAGGGGCCAAAGCTGCGTGTGGGAAAAGGAGCACAGTACAAGGTGTCCTGCCTCTACCACTGTTCCCTATATCACTGAGAGCAAGTCACTTTCCCCCTCTCTACCCCTGTTTCCTTTCTTGACATGTGAAAACATAATAATCACAGCCCTGCTGAGCTCCCAGCTTGCTGCAGTCTCCTGTTACAGCAGAAGGCTGCACCCTTGGGGACCTGGTATCTGATCCCAGGCATGCTGTTCTGCTCTGGCTGCCAGATATCTATATGGATCGGAATTGGGACTTTCTGCTGGGTTGGGTGGAGGTGGAATCCGGGTGTGAGCATGTGAGTGGGTAGATGGGGAGCCATTTTGTGTGTGTGTCTGGGAGGAGGGAGAGGAACAGATCATCTCCCAGTTTCCCTGCAAGGTGTTAGCAACCCATCAGGATCTACCATTCGAGGTCACATCCTCGTGACCTGTGAGCACATCCTCATCTTCTCTTTGCTCCCCTATTTCCCATTTCTTTCTGTGGGAAAATCACCTAGGACATTTGCCTGGCAGGGTCTGAGGCCAGGCTCTGGCCCTGGTGGCTCTGCTGTAGCTCTTTCTTGCTGCGGGCTCCAGCTCCTCTTCCTCCCTATAGATGCCCACCTCCTCTCCACGCCTGGGCTTCTGTTCTTTTTCATCCTGTCTGCAGAGTAGGGCATGGTCTCCAAGCTTCCCCCTCCTTCCTCATTGTCCCCAAAGAGCACCACACAGCCCCATTTCCTTTTGAGGGCATGGCTGTTAGCTGTGTCCTCATCAGAATCCTCAAAGAGCTTTGGAAAAAATGCTCCTAGTCAAGCCTCATTCCTGGAGTCAGATCCTGTTAGTCTGGGGGTAGGAGTGGGGACTGGGCACTGCCATCATGAAAGCTCTGCAGGTGATTTCAACATGCAGTTAGAGGTGTGAACCACAGATTTGAGGGTTTCTGCTGCTTACTATGTCCGGGAATCAGAGCAAGGGTGACCAGATAACAGATATGGGGAGGGACAAAGGGTCAGCATCTCCCAAAGCTCTTCCAAAAGCTCTGGGCTCCTTCCCATGCATCTCTCTCAAGAGAAGATAATAGCAATGGCTCACACCATAGTGCCAGGCATGATGCCAAGGGCTTTGTGTATTGCCTCACTGAATCCTTACCACCATTATCATCTTAGGAGGTACATTGTTATCCTCATTTTACAGTAGAGGAAATTGAGGCATCAAGAGGTTGAGGTCTGTGTGAGTGTACAAGGGGCAGAGCTGGGATTTGAACTCAGTCATACAGCTGTCAAACATTATTTCGCATCCCCCTGGGTGCAGTAGCATCAAACCTGGTACTGTTCTCAGATGCTCCCCTTCTCCCTGGAAGTGCCCTCAATCCATACTTCAGGTCTGAAGATTCTCTGGGGTTGAAAAAGTAGTGTCACCTAGTGTGCATTTAGGTGTCTTTTGTCTTGGGGGATCATTTGTATTTGAGGGAACTGCATTCGAGGGCTGACATTCACCTTCCAGGGAAGGCAAAGAGCTTCAGTGGTTACAAAATACACTTTGGTCAGACATACCTGGATGCTTGTTCCAGCTTGGCCACTTACTTGATGGTGACTGTAGAGACAAGGCCTCTTCCTTTCTAGTCCTTGTCTCCTCATTATCAAGTGGAATAATCATACCCAGCTCCCAGAGTCATGGGGCTGCTGTGAAAGCATATAGGTGAAGTTCCTGGCACAGAGGGGTGCTCAGTGTACATGCTTCCCAAGTCTTCAGCCTACCCAATATCAGAAGAACCTTCTAAGTCATGCTGTGGACCCCTTTGGAAACATGGTACTGACTTTGGACACTTTATAGGGGAAAAATGCTTAAAATTTTTTTAATGTTTATTTTTGAGAGAGAGAGAGCAGAGAAGAGGGAGACACAGAATCTGAAGCAGGCTCCAGGCTCCACACTGTCAGCACAGAGTCCGAACTGACAAGCCACAGGATCAGGACCTGAGCCGAAGTTGGATGCTTAACCAACTGAGCCACCCAAGTGCCCCAATGAGTAAAAACGCTTTTAAATGCATCCAATAAATTGTAAAGGATCACAAAGGAAACTGATGACCGTATGCTGAAATACAATTTATAATCCAGTCATATGTGCTTCTTGATTAACACATTCAATATAACAAGATCTAGCAGTGGGTCTAATGACTACCATAATTTAAAAAATTTTTTAATGTTTATTTTTGAGAGACAGAGAGAGAAAGAAGGGGAGAGAGCACGAGTGGGGGAGGGGTAGAGGGAGAAGGGGGCATAGAACCCGGGGTATGCTCCAGGCTGTCAGCATAGAACCCAACCCCAGGGTTTGGACCCATGAACCATGAGATCACGACCTGAGCCAACGTCAGATGCTTAACTGATTGATCCACTCAGGTGCCCCTATGACTATCATAATTTTGAGGTAGTGATGAGCATGAATGGCTTTTTGAGCTACTTGCAACAGGTGTAATGTGAAACGAAAAGAGCTGCAATTCCACTGGTGTCAGTCATGGATGCCGCTAATAGCACTGTGATTTATTGCTCTGGAGACAGATCTGCCCACTCTTTAGACTCATTAGCTGTGTGATCTAGGCCAACCTATTTAGCCTCTCTGTGTCTGTCTTCTTAGATGTAAAACAGGGGTTGCTAGGAGGATGTGTGGAGTTAATGAGCATATGTAAAGTGCTTAGATCCTCACCTAGGAGGGAGCAGATGTTCTTTAAGTGTTAGCTCATACTGTTTTCTACAAATGGGCTCCTATAGATTAGGGTGCAGATCCAACCCCCAGGGCAAAGCACTACCTCTAGCTAAGTTCCCTTACTATGCCAAGTAACTCCAACACCTCAGGTAATACCATGCCATTTGTATTCTTTGGAGACATGGGATCTTTAAATGTTTCCATTAAAACTCATGCCAAGGCCAGGTCTTTCTAAGAGAGCTCCTTTACAGGGACTGCCTGTCCTTGGGCTTCACCTCAGGAGAGTCCCCCAAGGCCTCTACCTGTAGCCTTCCTCATGATTTCACTCGCTGTCCCCCCCCCCAGCTGCCTAAGGCACTGCAGTCACTGTCTCCGCCATGCCCCCTCCCAGGCCCCTTATTTAAAGGTCTGGGGGTTGCCTACAAATTCCTAACAAGCTAAAGGGCAATTTGGAAAACTGCAGCCTCTCTAACTTATTGCAGTTGTCATGGGTCAGAGAGGGGTTTGGAGGGAGGATCAAAGCTGCCCTTTCACCATGCAGATGTGACAACTGAGTTGGGCCCTGTCTCTTTCCACGCCTCACCCACCTCCCTGACTTTAGTCTGCACTAGTGCTTGAGCCTTCCTAATCCATGCTTCTGTTCCTGTTGCATGCCACGAATGTCAACAGCCCGGAGGAAGCTTACTGTTCATGAGTCCAAGCTCCTTGAACACCACCCCACTCCACATCCTGCCAAGTCAGAGAGGAAGAAGCGGAGGCTGTGTAGGGGGATGGAGCTGGCCAAGGTCTGATAGCCAGCAAGAGGGAGAACTGGCACTGAGACCCGGGTCAAGGGGTCACAGAATCTGAGTTCTAGAAAGAAGTTTAGTTTAGTGCCATTCCCATTACATCATCCATCTCTCAGAATCACACACCCTCCTCCAAATCCTATTGTTTCAGGTAACAACTGGAAATATTGTTTTTCTCAGAACCATAATTGCTACTTCCTCTTCCAGGCGCTCATTTTGGAAAAAGCAGACAATACTCCATCTCCTTCTCCCACTTCTCCCCCAGGCTCCTAAAGGTAGTCTTCCAGCATCTGTCGGCCCAACTTTCCCCCTTATCTGTTCTAGGCATGGGCAGCCCCTGCCTGTTCACCAACCATGCCCCCAAATACTTCTACTGGCCTGGGCCCCAAATCAGTCTCCGAATCTCATGTTATTAGACCTCCCTGTTGCCTCGAATCTCTTAGAATATACTAGACAATGTCTGCCTGCCTTCTAATGCCCTGACACCTGGTATCGGGCCTGGCATAGAATGGACATTCAGTCTTTTTTTTTAATGTTTATTTATTTTTGAAGGAGAAATAGAGCATGAGTAGGGGAAGAGCAGAGAGAGAGGGAGACAGAATTCGACTGAGCCACCCAGGTGCCCCAAATGGACATTCAGTCCTTAAGAAATGAGTGAATGAATGAAAGAAGATGCTCATGTTGCAAGGGATAAAGAGAGGAATAAGGCACAAATAGCCCTTCCCTCCAGGAGCTTAGAATTTACTTATGAAGACAAGATATAAAAAGTAATAGAAATATGTGAATAGAGAACTAGGCCGCCATGTTTGACTTTCCCTGCAGGCATGGGGCACTGTAAACAGGTTGGAATACTAAAGCTGTTGGGTTCAAGGGCATAGCAGATCAGGTCAGAGGCAGTGTCTAGGATAAAAGTGGGCATGAAGCTAAATGTCAGGCCGTAATAGAGCTGGGGACCTGGAAAAAGCAGATATGGTTTCCAGGAACCAGAGACACCAAGGTAGAAAAAGAAGGTTTGGAGTGGATAAGAAAGATTCTGGAAATATGTCTTTAAGTTCTAGTGTGTAGCTGCAGAGTCTTGTAAGTAAACTGGAGGGGAAAGGGACCAAAGGCAGGAAGGTAGGGGATAGATGAGAAGTATTTGAATCAGAATAGAAGCAGTGAGAAAGGAAAGACAGAGCCAGGGCAAAAATGGCTCCGAAAGTGGAATAAATTCCATCTGGTGAGTGAAAAGCTGATGATATTGCCACTGAAATGGGGAAGTCATTGGAGAGATGCGAGTGTAACTTTAGGTCTTCTTACTCCTCAACTTCATGTATTGACTCGTTGAACATCTATTCGACACCCACAACATGGCCCTCAACTCTGTGTGTGCGTGTATGCATGTATGTGAGTCTACACATTCTAACCTCTAGGGAACATTCGAGGGGTCTCCTGCCCCTTCACCTTCAGGAAGCATAAGGGAGGGCAAAAGAGGCTCCTACATCTTCGCTATTCAGAGTGTGCACAGTGAACAAGCTGTATCTCTATTATGTGGGAGTGTGTTAGAAAATGAAGAATTTCAGATGCCACCTCAGACCTTCTGAAATAGAGTTCGCACCTTGCTTCTTAAACTTTAATATACAAACCATCATCTTGGGGTGCCTGGTGGCTCAGTTGATAGTGTCTGACTCTAGATTTCGGCTCAGATCATGATCTCACGGTTCGTGGGTTCAAGCCCCATATCAGGCTCCGTGCTGGCAGTGTGGCCTTGCTTGGGATTTTCTCTCTCTCTCTCTCTCTCTCTCTCTCTCTCTCGTAAACAAATAAAAACTAAAAAAACCCCATCATTTTGAGATCTTGTTTTCTATGTTGCTGGCCCACGGATCACACATTGAATAGCAAGGAACCAGGATACAAAAAGGGACCAGTATTCTGGGGACAGAGCATTTCATGGGAGGGGCCAAGGGAAACTGAGCAAGCTAGGGCTATGGGTTTATTTGTTGGGGCCCCTTCAGGCAGGTAGGGAAGTACGTTCCTAAGCTGCCTTTCCCCAGGCCCCCCAGAAAGCTGCTCAGTGCTGTCTCTGGTCTGAAAAAAGGCCTGGTGTTTCCAATGTAGCCCAACTCTAGACAGGGTGACCAAGCCATATAATGCTTTGGGTCCGGAGCCCCGCCTCCAAATGAAAAGTCCTCTGAGCAGTATGTTCTTTGAGGTCTCAGCATGATGGTCTACACCTGGCTAAAGAATTGAACTTTTGGGGTCCTAGCCAACATGTCTTCCTATCAAAGACACAACTAATGGAGTATAAGAGAGGACTGCCCCCAGCTCATGCTTTGTTGGGAACATAAGACTCACAGGGCAGCCATCTGTGACAGTATGTTTTATGAGCTCATATGTAGGCAGATTAAAAAAAATTTTTTAATGTTTATTTTGGAGAGAGATAGAGACAGAGCACAAGCAGGGGAGGGGCAGAGAGTGAGGGAGACACAGAATCCCAAGCAGCTCCAAGCTCTGAGCTGTCAGCACAGAGCCCGACGTGGGGCTCGAACTCATGAACTGTGAGATCATGACCTGAGCTGAATTCAGACGTTTAACCGACTCAGCCACCCAGGTGCCCCTGTAGGCAGATTTTAATGAAGGCATAACAAATCGATAAGGAAATACATCAGGTAGTGAAAGTATGGGTGATTTCTATTTTCTTCTGTGATATTTTTCCAGTTTGACCACAATTAACCTGTGTTAGTTAAAAAACCTATAATTAACAAAGGCTTTATTGTAAAAGTCAAATTAATACAAAGAAAAATCATGGGAATATACAAAAAAGTGCTGACTTTCTTGGTGCAATTGATTGTATGGGAATGCGAGAGGGATTTCCAAAGTGAATGGCAGAGTGACAGGACGGAAAAGATGTGTATAAAGATCTCCAAGCCTTTATTCTAAAGTTCTGCTGAGTCAGACTCAAAACCCAGATCTCCTGGAATGCAAAGCTGCTCAGCACTGGTCGGGCCCTAACCTGGGTAACTATATTCATTTCCAGGATCAGATAGTCCTAGAACTAGAAGCATCTGATCGACTACAGGTCCAACCATATCCTTTTTTTTTTTTTTTTTTTTTTTTTTTTTGCTTTTTGGTTTTTTCTTTACAGGATGGAATTGAGATGCTGGTGGGTGAGGACACTGAGACCTCTGTACTTTGGCACAGGCTTCTCTCTCTGTCTCTATCACCCTCCCCTCTGACCCTGTGTACCTGCCCACTGTGTGTCTGGCACTGTTGTAGGCACCTGAGACACATCAGTGACAAAAAGTACCTGTCCTAGTGTGCTATGATTAAGTCATATCATTTATTCCTTCAGCAAAAATTCATGGATCACCTATGTGTGGGGCCCCATGTGGGGTAACTGTTCACAGCTTTAGCTTTGGCCTCCTCCATCCCCCCTCCTGTCAGTGCTTTGTGGATAGGAAATGTTTTCTAAATCAACGAATATGACATGGCCAAGGTTACACTGCAACCTTGAGATGGGGCTGGCACTGACACCCTGGTACCCTAATAGCTAGAGCACTTGCTCCTGCCCTCCATTACAGTTGGCCTAAATCTTTGTAAGTTCCCTCATCTTGGGTGGGAAACGTCAGAGAGGAGAAGGTCAAGGGCTGGGTCACTGTCACCTAGGCAGAACTATTTTGGAAAGGGGAGACCCACTCTATCAGGGACCCTCTCTGGAACAGTGGGTAAGTCACCCGCTTTCAACAACTCTGCTCAAAAGCTTGGGAGAAGCAAGAAGAGTCACTCTCCAGTAGGACCCTGTCGGATCCATCACTCTGCAGAGGAACTGATCATTTTTTTAAATCTTTTTTTTCTTTAACGTTTATTTATTTATTTATTTAGACAGAGAAGGGCGGGGAGGGGGACAGAAAGAGAGGGAGGGAGAGAATCCCAAGCAGGCTCCGAGCTATCATCGCGAAGCCAGATGCAGGGCTTGAACTCGTGAACCGTGAGATCATGACCTGGGCCGGAGTCGGACACTTAACCGACAGAGCCACCCCAGTACCCTAGGGAATTATCATTTTCAGGTGCATTTCATTTCTGTGTTAAAACAAAGTCACCACCGGGGCTGCAGGCTCAGAGACATTCCCCGCCCACCCCAACGCCTGGGCCCCAGGTTCTTTCCCTCTCAACCAGAAGCATCAGCTGCCCGTGGCAGCTGGAGTGTCTGCACTGCAGCGCCCTCTGCCGGGCGCCGGGCGTTCTTGGCTGCCTGTAGGGCGCGGGAGGATCATGGGCGGGAGTGAGGCCGCTTCCAAGGAGCCTCTTGTTCCGGAGGTGCTGAGGGACCGTGACTCACCGCGCCGGCTGAGCCAGCACCCGTCACCCCCGCAGCCTCGCCGCCTCTGCAAGCGCCTGGTGACGCACCAAGACGCCCGGAGCTGCTCTGCTCACGAAAAGCAGCCCCGGGCGGCCCCCCTACAGCAGCTGTGCGCCAGCACCTGCTCTGCCAGCCCATGCCTAGCCCTGCCCCAATCCCCAAGTCATGGAAGCTTCCAGAGCTGGAAGCATCACTCACCACCACAGTGATTGAATCTTTACCAGTAACCTCAAATAGGAGTCGTTTTGTTACGTGGCCTTCACAGAGTGGGAAATTGAGGCTGAGAGAAAGGTGAAGGGAGGGCCAGGGTCAAGAATCTAAGAAGCGGGGGAGTCACTAGAATAACTGTTTATCTTTGACTCCAAAGTTCAAAGTGTGGTTTCCCCAGCATCAAGCTGCAGTGTCCTCCTAAGCAGCGCCACCCCAACACACACACATACACAAGAAAGGGAAGGTTGGACCACATAGTAGAAGACCTTCAAAGTCAAGCACTATAATAAACATTGACTATTTGGGAAATTTAAGAAAAGCCATAAATGGTATTTGAGAAAAAACTCAGGTGGGTGTTGGGCTTGACTCCGTAATCATATTTTATTATGGATTAGAGGACATGATCAGAGCTTTGAGTTAAGAAGATGCATCCAAAAGAAAACAGAGGAGAGAAATGGACCTCAGGTAGTTCAGTAGCACTCAGGAGGGTCTAAGAATCATGAGAATGGGGGGGAGGGAGAAACAGATCTAAGAATGGGAAAAGAGTTAATGATAGATTGGATTTTAAAAGTGAGGTAAGTACAATCCACATCGTACTTTGTACCTCATAGGGTATTCACTGCCATCGATTTTACCTTCTTTACTAGAGTGATGTTTTATTGGCCTTGTTAGATGCTAAGATCCATAGAGCAGTGCTGGTGGCTCAGGCCCCATTTCTGCCTTGGAGACCATGACCCTGTGGGTGGAAGGGGAGAGTAAATATCTCTGGGGGCAGTGTCCATCCTGTCAGCCAGATGGAACATGGAGAGGGCAGAGCTCCTTGCCCAGAAAGTATCCACACATGCCAAAGAGCCCCTAAACCAGCCCCTACGTCCTCCCTGGAAAAGTTTGGAGGGTTTCAGTTAAACTCCAAGGCTGCCTTATGCTACTGCATATCCTTCTGGGCCTACGGTTTGCCCACTGAGTGGGCAGCTCTATCCCAAGGCCAAGGATCAAGACCTTGCAACTGGCTGTGAGTGCCTGCTGCCAGCTAGTGACGCTGAACGAACATACCCCTGGGCAGGTAGCATGGTGCTATTCTGGTAGAATGGGCTATTTTTATTTGGGGGCAAATTATCCAGGCACCAGCATCCCCACCAAGACAGAAATTCCACAGAACTGGGGAATGTTATGTTAGCAGTGGACCCAAAGGTAGCCAGATCCACCTCCATACCCACACTGTAGTCTATCCAGAACATCAGGTTCAATAGGCCCAGCTACTAACCCAGCTCATCTTCCCCTATATGCCCTATATGGATCGACACATCACTGAGAGCACCCTGCTGAGAATGGGTGGTTTCATAGTTCCTCAGGACCTCACCCCACAGACAGCAGCATGTAAAAGGGGGCCACTCCTAACTCCTGGTACTTCCTGACCTCCACCATTCATACTTGCAGTCATCCTGGGCTCTCCCAGATAGAAAATCAGGACCCTACTGTCTCCTCGTGTTACTATGTGCTGCTTGTCTACCTCAGCCAGTCCTCAATCCCTTCCTTGGAGTCCAATGAAGTACGTTATTAAGCCAGAATTTGGGGAGTTTTTTTTCCCTTTCTAATCAGGAAAAGTATTTTCCACCACCTTGGGGGTACCACTGAACAACAGACCTAATGCCCAGAGTCCATGTTTCTAGTAAATATTTACCCATGGAGTCTGAAGTACAGACTTTTACAAATACACAGGAACAAACGTGCGTGTGTGTGTGTGTGTGTATGTGGGGGAGGGTCCTGTGTGGGTTATTTAGCCCCTAAGCATCTTTCATGTGGGCCCCAGTGTTCTTTGTGAAGAAGGAAAAGTTATATGGAAAAAGGGAGAAAAGATGTCAATTCTCCTTAAATTAATCTGTAAACTCATTACCATTCCAATCAAATCTGCACAGGAATTGTTCATAGTACCTGACAAACTGATTTGAGCATCCATAATGAACAGAATATTTACAAGAAGAGCTAAAACAATAGGGGGGAAGGACAATGAGGAATAATGTATTATACAAGGTATCAAATCTATAATTAATAAGTTGTGATATTGGCACAGAAATAAACGAATGAATGAGAATAGAAAGCCCTCAAACCAACATATATAAAGATATTAAATAAATAATATAAGTGGCCTTTACAAGCCAATGGTGAAAGGATGGACTATTCAATACATAGTATTGGAAAAACTGGCTTTTCACTTGGAAAAAACTAAATCAGATCCCTACTACATTCTAACACACACACACACACACACACACACACACACACACACACACACACTTCTAGATAGGTCAAACAACTAACATAAGAAATAAAACATAGTTGTGCCTGGGTGGCTCAGTTGGTTAAGTGTCCGACCTTGATTTCGGATCAGGTCATAATCTCATGGTTCGTGAGTACAAGCCCTATGTGGGGCTCTGCACTGACATGACAGTGCAAAGCCTGCTTGAGAGTCTTCTTCTTTGCCCCTCCCCAACTCAAGCTCTGTCTCTCAAAATAAATAAACATTTAAAAAATAAAACATATCTTTAACTACAATGGAAAATATATAGATGTAAATGTTTGCGACTTTGGGGTAGAGAAATGCTTTTGAAACAACACACACGCAACACACAAGGCATAAAGGAATGGCTGATGAATCTGAATCTATATCAGAAATACTTCTTAGATGAAAGACACCATCAATAAAAGTAAAAGACAAATGATAAACTGGGAGAAATATATTACTTCCAACATATGTATTAGGTAAAAAATTAATATCTATCTATCCATCTATCTACATAATTTCTGTAAATCAATAAAAAGGCAAACAACCCAAAGGAAATATGGCAAAGTATATGGTCATCTAATTCAGAAGGAGAGTTGCAATTAGCCAATAGATATTTGAAGAAATTCTCAATCTCTAGTAATCAAGGAAATGAAATGAAATGAAAACACCTATCAGATACCATCTTCCACTTGTCACACTGGTAATTAAAAGTTTGATTTTATCAAGTGTTGGCATGGAGGTGAGCAAAACTGCTACTCTCATATACTCCTGGGTGAAGTACAGCATTACTGGCAGGAATTTGGAAGCACCTAGTAGTATGTAAAATACACATCCCCTATAACCCATCGTGTATAAGATGATGTACTTATGATTTGATTTATTCTACACATATATAATACAATATATATTTAATATTTTAAATTATTAAAATGGATTTATGTAATAATTTATCTAACATTTAATTATTTAACATTTATTGAATGGATGTTTATTGAAACATCAGCCATCAAAATTTAGAAAGTATCTGAGTTCATAAAATAGGTAAATAAACTGGTTTATCGGTTAAATAAACTGATAAAAGTCATACTCTGCAAAATTAGGTAACATTTTAAAGATTAAGTTAGGACTTCTACTTCTGGGAAGACAGAGTAGATATACATTTACTGATTCCTCCTACTAAGTAAAACTACAAACTGCAAACTAAGCACAACCAAAACCCCTCAACAATATAAATAAAACAACACAAAAGACTCTAAAAGATGTAGGGAGGAAGGTACACCAGCAGGAGGCCTCGGAACTCGAGGAATGACATGGTGGTATGTTCCCTGAATCTCTGTTTTGCTTCATATATCCCAGAGTTGGAGCTCAAAAAGCTTGCAATCTGGAAACACCAATGGGTGCAGACAAAAACGAAACCAAAAATCGGTGCCTCTAACCAAAGAATCAGAAAAGGAGATAGACTAGTAAGGTAGAAAATTCTAGACAATAACTCCTTTGCTTCAGCCAAATACCACTGGAGGAAAAAAATGTGGCCCCAGCCCCAGTCCCATCTGCAATGAAAAGGTTGAAAACATAGACTTCTACCCTTGCTAAGCTGTAGCTAGGTACCCCAAACTTCCCAACTAGGGTGATGGCAGAGAAGGCTGAGTGGGGAGCTGGGATGTATCCATTAAATGGAAAATCAGCAAGGATATAGAAGAGCTCAGAGACACCCTCACCTAACAGAATCTAATTTGACATTTATAGAACACTCTATCCAACAACAGAATAATACCCATTCTTTTCAAAGGCCCATGGAACACAGACTATGTTAGAGCACATTCTGTGCCATAAAACAAACCTTGACAAATTCAAAAACAATGAAAAGAAAATGGAATGTATTCTTTAACCACGAAGGAATCAAGCAGAAATCAATAATAACAGAGAGATAACAGGAAAATATCTAAACACTTGAAAACTAAACAGCAAGGCTCTAAATAACTTGTGGGTCAGAGATGAACTCTTAAGGGATATTTTAAAAATACATTGAACTGAATGTAAATGGAAATACGACAGAGCAAAATTTGTGGGATGCAACTAAATCGGTATTCATTACAGGGAAATCTATACCACCAAATACTTAAACTAGAGAAGAGAAAAGGTCTCAAATCAATAATCAAATTTCCTACCTTAAGAACTAGGGGGTGGAGAGCAAAAATAGAGCCAAAGCAAACATAAGACAGAAAATTAAAATAAGAGGAGAAATCAATAACATTGAAAACAGGAGGGGGCCAACATGGCGAAGGAGTAGGGGGACCCAGTATTCCCTGTGACTTTCAAACTAAGAAGGACCGAAACCAAAGGATTCTCAACCCCAAGAGTCTGGGAAGAAAGGTGTTGGAGTATACAAGGAATAGAATGCGAATTCCAGAAAGTGCCCCAAGGAAGTGGTGACCTCAGAAAACAAACGAAAAGACACCTAGCCAAAATAATGAAACAAAGAATTCTCTTCAAAAGAAACTACAGGAAGTAGTGACAGCTCAAGAATTGATGAAAACAGATATAAGCAACATAACAGAACATGCATATAGAATGATAAACATAAAACTAATCACTGGGCTTGAAAAAAGCATAGATGAATGCAGGAGGTACCTCGCTGCAGAGATCAAGGACCTTAAAAACAGTCAGGAGGAATTTAAAAATGCTTTGAATGAGGTGCAAAACAAATTGGAGGCAGCCACAGCACGGATTGAAGAGGCAGAAGAGAGTAAGTGAATTAGAAGATAAAATTATGGAAAAAGAGGAAGCAGAGAAAAAGAGAGAGAAGCTGATCCAGGAACAGGAAAGGAGAATTCGAGAGCTGAGCAATGCACTCAGACGAAACAATATCCGTATCATAGGAATTCCAGAGGAAGAAGAGAGAGAGAAAGGAGTCGAAGGGGTACTTGAAGAAATCAGTGCTAAGACTTCTCCAACATGAGGAAGGAAATGGGCATTAAAATCCAAGAGGCACAGAGAACTACCCTCACATGTAACTTGAATAGACCTTCTCCACAGCACATCATAGTGAAACTGGCAAAATATAAAGACAGAGAAAATCCTGAAAGCAGCTAGGGAAAAACGGGCCTTAACATACAAAGGCAGACACATAAGGGTTGTAGCAGACTTATCTACAGAAACGTGGCAAGCCAGAAAGGAATGGCAGGATATCTTCAATGTGATGAACAGGAAGGATATGCAACCAAGAATCCTTTTCCCGGCCAGCCTGTCATTCAGAATGGAAAGAGAGATCAAGGTTTTCCCCAAAAAACAAAAACTGAAGGAATTCATCGCAAATAAACCACCCTTACAAGAGATCCTGAGGCGGACTCTATGAAGGAAAGGTTGCAAAGAACACAAACTACCAGAGACATCCTTACAAGCATGACCCTACAGATAACACAGTGACTCTAAACCAATATTTTTCAATATTACCGCTGAATGTAAATGGACTCAATGCTCCAATCAAAAGACATAGGGTAACAGAATGGATTAAGAAACAAGACCCATCTATCTGCTGTCTTCAAGAGACTCATTTTAGACCTGAAGACACCTTCAGAATGAAAGTGACGGGATGGAGAACTATATACCATGCTACTGGAAGTCAGAAGAAAGCTGGAGTAGCCACACTTATTATCAGACAAACTAGACTTTAAAGTAAATGATGTAATAAGAGACGAAGAAGGATATTATATAACAATCACAGGGACTATCCAGCAGGAAGAGCTAATAATTCTAAATATCTACGTGCCAAATTCTGGGGCACCCAAATTTGTAAAACGACTAATTACAAACATAAGCAACCTTATCGATAAAAATGTCCTAATTGTAGGGGACCTTAACACTCCACTCTCAGCATTGTATAGGTCCACTAAACAGAAAATCACTACAGAAACAATGGCCCTGAATGACACATTGGAACAGATGGGCCTAACTGACATGTTCAGGGGCCTTCATCCAGAAGAAAAGGATTTTACATTCTTCTCAATGCACATGGGACATTATCCAAGATAGACCACATTCTGGGGCACAGGGAAGCTCTGAATAAATATAAAAGAATTGAGATCACACCGTGCACACTTTCAGACCACAATGCTATGGAACTTGAAATTAACCACAGGAAAAAGTCTGGAAAATCCCCAAAAACATGGAGGCTAAAGAGAAAACTACTAAAAAACGAATGGGTTAACCAAGCAATCAGAGAAGAAATTTAAAAATACATGGAAACAAATGAAAATGAAAATACAGCAATCCAAATGCTTTGGGATGTGGCAAAGGCAGTCCTGATACGTAAATACATTGCAATCCAGCCAGGCCCACCACAAGAAACAAGAAAAATCACTAACACCAATTCTAACAGCATGCCTAAAGGAACTAGAAGCAGAACAGCTAAGACAACCCAAACCCAGCAGAAAGAGGGAAATAACAAATATCAGGGCAGAAATTAATAACATAGAAACTGAAAAAGTAGTGGAACAGATCAATGAAACCAAGAGCTGGTTATTTGAAAAAATAAACAAAATTGATAAACCTCTAGCCAGGCTTCTCAAAAAGAAAAGACACAGAACCCAAATAGATAAAATCACGAATGAAAAGGGAGTGATTACAACTGATCCCTCAGAAATACAAACAGTTATCAGAGAATACTAGGAAAAATTATATGCCACCAAACTCGGCAACCTGGAAGAAATGGACAAATTCCTAAACAGCCACACACTACCAATATTCGAATGGGACGAAATAGAAACTTAAACAGACTCATAACTAGTGAAGAAATTGAATCAGTTATCAAAAATCTTCCATCAAATAAAAGCCCTGGACCAGATGGCCTCCCTGCGGAATTTTACCAGACATTTAAAACATAGTTAATACCTACCTTCCTCAAGCTGTTCCAAAAATTGAGATGGAAAGAAGACTCCCGGACTCATTCTATGAAGCCAGCATCACATTGATTCCCAAACCAGATAAAGACCCAGCAAAAAAAGAGAATGACAGGCCAATATCCCTGATGAATATGGATGCAAAAGTTCTCAACAAGATACTAGCAAATTGAGTCCAACAGCATATAAAAAGAATTATTCACCATGATCAAGTAGGATTCATCCCTGGGTTGCAGGGCTGGTTCAATACTCGCAATCAATCAATGTGATACATCACATTAACAAAAGAAAAGATAAGAACCATATGATCCTGTCAATAGATGCAGAGAAAGCATTTGACAAAATACAGCACCCTTTCCTAATAAAAACCCTCAAGAAAGTTGGGATAGCAGGAACATACTTAAACATCATAAAAGCCGTTTATGAAAAGCTCACAGCTAATATCATCCTCCATGGGGAAAAACTGAGAGCCTTCCCCCTGAGATCAGGAACACGACAGGGGTGTCCACTCTGACCACTGCTATTTAACATAGCGTTGGAGGTCCTAGCATCAGCAATCAGACAACAAAGCAAAACAAAAGGCATCAGGATAGGCAAAAAGAGAGTCAAACTTTCACTTTTCGCAGACGACATGATACTTCACATGGGAAACCCGACAGAATCCACCAAAAGCGTACTAGAACTGATCCATGAATTTGGCGACGTTGCAGGATACAAAATCAATGTACAGAAATCGATGGATTTCTATACACCAACAATGAAGCAACAGAAAGAGAAATAAAGAAGCGAATTCCATTCACAATTGCACCAAAACCCATAAAATACCTAGGAATATACCTAACCAAAAATGTAAAAGATCTCTATGCTGAAAACTATAAAAAACTTATGAAGGAATTTGAGGAAGACACAAGGAAATGGAAAAATATCCCATACTCATGGATTGGAAGAATAAATATCATTAAAGTGGCAATACAACCCATAGCAATCTACACATTCAATGCAATCCCAATCAAAATTGCCCCAGCATTCTTCTCAAAGCTAGAGCAAACAATCCTAAAATTTGTATGGATCCACAAAAGACCGCAAATAGCTGAGTCAGTAATACTGAAGAAGAAAACCAAGGTGGGAGGCATCACCATCCCAGACTTTAACCTCTATTACAAAGCAGTAATCATCAAGACTGTATGGTATTGGCACAAAAACAGACACATAGACCAATGGAATAGAATGGAAAACTCAGAAATGGACCCGCAAGCATATGGCCAATTAATCTTTGACAAAGCGGGAAAGAGTATCCACTGGAAGAAAGACAGCCTCTTTAATAAATGGTGCTGGGAGAACTGGACAGCAACATGCAGAAGAATGAAACTAGACCACTTCCTTACACCACTCACAAAAATTAACTCTAAATGGATGAAGGACATGAATGTGAGACAGGAAACCATCAAAATCCTAGAGGAGAAAGCAGGAAAAAACCTCTTTGACCTAAGACGCACCAATTTCCTACTAGACACATCTCCAAAGGCAAGGGAATTAAAAGCAAAAATGAACTACTGGGACCTCATCAAGATAAAAAGCTTCGGCACGGCAAAGGAAACAACCAACAAAACTGATAGACAACCGACGGAATGGGAAAAGATAATCGCAAATGACATATCGGATAAAGGACTAGTATCTAAAATCACACCTGAAAAACGAATAATCCAGTGAAGCCATTCAAATGGCTAATAGACACATGAAACGATGCTCAATGTCACTCATCATCAGGGAAATATAAATCAAAACCACACTGAGATACCACCTCAGTAATGGTGTTTCAGAGTGGCTAAAATGAATGAATCAGGAAACTATAGATGCTGGCGAGGATGTGGAGAAGCAGGCACCCTCCTACACTGTTGGTGGGAATGGAAACTGGTGCAGCCACTCTGGAGAATTGTGTGGAGGTTCCTCAAAAAAATGGAAATAGAACTACCCTATGACCCAGCAATAGTACTACTAGGAATCTACCCAAGAGATACAGGAGTGTTGATGTATAAGGGCACGTGTACCCCGATGTTCATAGCAGCACTTTCAACAATATCCAAATCATGGAAAGAGACTAAGTGTCCATAAACTGACAAATGGATAAAGAAGTTGTGGTATACACACACAAACATACACACACACACACACACACACAGACACACACACACACACACACTGGAATACTACACAGCAATGAGAAAGAATGAAATCTGGCCATGTGTGGCAACATGGATGGAACTGGAGGGTATTATGCTGAGTGAACTAAGTCAGTCAGAGAAAGGCAGATACCATATGTTTCCATGCTAGGTGGACTTTGCAAGACTTAACAGAAAACCAGGGGGGAGGGGAAGAGAGGAAGGAAAAAAGACACAGAGAGGGAGGGAGACTAAACACAAGAGACTCTTAAATACTAAGAACAAACCGAGGGTTGAGGGGGGTATGGGAGGAGGGAGAGTGGGTGACGGGCACTGAGCAGGGCATGGGTTGGGATGAGCAGTGGGCGTTGTATGGAAACCAATTAGACAATAAAAAAATTAAAAAAATAACATTGAAAACAAACAAAAAAAACAATTAGAGAAAATCTACAAAGCAAAGAGTTGGTTCTGTGAAAAGATCAGCGAAATTGACAAACTCGAGGAAGACTGACAAAGAAAAAAAGAGAAAACACAAATTACTCACATCAGGAACAAAATGAATATCACCCCACACCCCTCAGAAATCAAAAGGATAATAAGGAAATACTAACAACAACTTTGCATGCTTGGAGAATTTTGATGAACTTAACCAAGTCCTTGAAAAACACAAACTCCTAAAACTTACTCAATAGGAAATAGATGATTTGACTAAACCCGTTACTATTAAGAAAATTGAATTCATAATTTAAAACGCCCCGAAAAAGAAATTTTCAATTTCACTGGAGAATTTTACCAAATGTTAATACCAGTTGTACACAATCTCTTCCAGAAAATAGGAGAGGAGAAAATGCTTTCCAACTTATTTTATGAAACCATTATTTTCTTGATGCCAAACCAGATGACAGTCACACACAAAAAAGAAAACTACAGACCAATATCTCTCATGAATATAGAAGCAAAACTTCTCAACACAACATTAGCAAATACAATTCAGTTATATGTAAGAAAAATTATATACCATTATCAACTGGGATACATTCCAGGGACACAAGACAGTTTCAGTACCTCAAACTAAATCAATGTAATCTACCATATTAACAGACTAAAGAAGAGCAATCACATAATTATATCGATGCAGAAAAAGCACTTAACAAAATCCTGCACTCATTATGATAAAAAAAAAAAGCCCTTCTTGGGGCGCCTGGGTGGCTCAGTTGGTAAACATCTGGCTTCGGCTCAGGTCATGATCTCACGGTTCAAGTTCAAGCCCCGAATGGGACTCTGTGCTGACAGGTCAGAGCTTGGAGCCTGCTTCAAATTCTGTGTCTCCCTCTCTCTGTCTGCCCATCCCCTGCTTGTGCTTTGCCTCTCTCTCTCTCGAAAATAAATTCAAACATTAAAAAAATACCACAGGCCCAAAATGCCGGCACTTAGGCCAAGTCACCAAACCAGGGATTAATCCATAGCCTAACTGTACTTTCAACCATCTTAGAAATGTAGTCTTAACCGGTGAGTCAAAAATTTTCTGATCAGCACCAATGAGGTAATCTGTCACATAGGTTCTCCATTCCCCAAAGGAAGATGAAGTAATCCACCTAATAAGATCTCCTGCCCTTCTCCTTCTAAGGTACGATGAACTTGCCTTAAACAATCTTTTTCTTTCTTTTGATAACTTCTTGTCCCACCCTCCTTCCTATAGAAATCTACCATTTTGTACAACTCCTCAGAGCTCCCCTCTATTTGGTAGATGGGATGCTGCCTGATTCGTGAATCACCTAATAAAGCCAATTGGGTCTTCAAATTTACTCAGTTGAATTTCTGTTCTTTAACAGATGTCTACCTTCACTACTCTAATTCAACATAATGCTGGAAGTTCTAGCCAGTATAATCAGGCAAGAAAAGGAAATGGAAGGCATACAAATTGTAAAGAAAGAGATAAAACTGTCCCTATTTGGAGGCACCTGGGTGGCTCAGTCGGTTAAGTTTCCAACTCTTGATTTCAGCTCAGGTCATGATCACACTTTGTGAGATGGAGCCCTGAGTCGGGCTCTGCACTGACGGCTTGGAGCCTGCTTGGGATTTTCTATCTCCCTCTTTCTCTGCCCCTTCCCCATACTCTCTCTCTCTCTTGCTCTTGCTCTCTCTGTTTCTCAATAAATAAACATTTATAGTTTTAAACGAGGTCACCATTGAGGAAAACTGGGTGAAGAGTATGTGGAATTTCTCTGTATTCTTCCTTTTTTTTGTTTTTGTTTTTGTTTTGTTTTGTTTTAATTTTATAATAGTTTATTTTCAAATTGGTTTACATATAACACCCAGTGTATTCTTCCTTTTTTAAAAGTTTGTTTGTTTGTTTGTTTGTTTATTTATTTATTTATTTATTTATTTATTTCAAGAGAGAGAGGTGGAGAGAGGGAGAGGAGGGAATCCCAAGCAGGCTCCACACCATCAGCACAGAGCCTGACATGGGGCTTGGACTCATGACCCTGAGATCGTGACCTGAGCTGAAATCAAAAGCAGACACTTAACCAACTGAGTCACCAAGGCACCCCCGCTGATTATTTCTTAAACTTCATATGAATCTACAGTTTTCTCACTATTTTAAAAAGAATGAGTTAAATCCATGTGTCCTAACATGGCAAGTTTTCCAAGGTATATTGTTAAGTGAAAAAATTAAGTTACGAATCAGTATATATGGTTTAATAGCATTTATTTTGAGTACCCACATACAACCAAACTATGTTTACATAGAAAAAGATTTGGAAGAGGACACTCTACACTGATGACAGTGGTTACCTCTGGGGAGCAGAGTTGGGAGGGGGAGAGGATTGTAATTATATCTGGGTTGTTTTATTTTTTTTTCCCTATAAGAATATATTCATACACAACTTGCATAGTGAAAACATTATCCTGGACACAGTTATAGTGTTCTAGGAATCCAAACCTGTTTTGCTTGTCCTGAACTGACCTATCCCTGCTTCACTGCCACTGTGGCCAGAGGACCCATCTCATGACCCCCTGCCCTTAAGCCTCAAGGAAGTGGCTCTAGAGCCTACCTAATTTGGAAACAGCCCCACCCATATTACCTTTTAAGTATGCAAGTACCACCTGGAAGAGTCGATATGCCTATGACCATGAATCTACCTACTGCTGATCAATGCAACAGTAGTTTCCATAATACAAGTCAACAAACTGACATGCAAGTTTCAATCTTGGGGGCTGCAAAGACTTCCCTACCCTCTGACCCAAAAACATGGTAGCAGTTGAGTCTCTTTGGAAGAAACAGAGAGCAGCGGGCATGAGTAACAGTTGGATACCTATACCCAGCTATACCTGGCTGAGAGCAGACTCACAGTGGGGTGGCCCCTGAGAGTGCATTCATTCGTTCACCATATATTTATTGAAGACCTACTATATTTCAGGAAGTATTCTAGACACTGATAACTGCAGCAAATAAAATAAACTTCCTGCCCTCATGGGGTTTTCATTCTAGTGGGGGAGCAGACAATAAGCAAGATAAATAAATTATATGTTAGGTGGTATTAAGTGCCATGAAAGAAAACACAGCATGGAAAGAGGATATAAGGTGTTGGGGTTGGAGGTTGAAATTTTAGAAATGGTGGCCAGAGGAAGGCTTCACTGAGAAGGTAACATTTTGGCGGAGATCTGAAGGAAATGAGAGAGCCAGCTACAAAACTATCCAGTGGTTCTGGATATCTTCCACTTCCCCCACTAGATCTTCACCCTTCTCCACCCAGCTTTGTGCCCTGGTAGGCTGACCTGTATGGACTGCATCAACAGGTTCTCTTGCCCTCTGGCTTCGGGTTAGGTTTGACCAATGGGAGGCACCTGCAAGGAGATCAGAAAGAAAAAGAAAGTGAGATTTTTTTCAACTCTCTCTTTGCAGGTTTATCACGGGTTGGCTTCATCCAACCACCAAAGATCACAGCCCTGAAAAGTGGCCCTCTACATACAGCAACCTTTCTCTAGTTCCCATAACCACTCTCTCCCAGGATCCTGACTGATACCTTGGGGGGGGGGGAAAGCATTCTAGGCAGAAGGAAAAGCAAGTACAAAGCAAAAACATGCCTGGAAATCTTAAAGAATGATCAGGAGACAGGCATGGCTGGAATGGAGGAGGTGACAGACGAATTTGTAGAAGATAATGTCAAGGACATAAGGGGGCTCCAGATTATGAGGTTCTTGCAGGCTACCATAAAGGCTTTAGCTTTTTAAAAAATTGTTTATGTTTATTTATTTTTGAAAGAGAGAGAGAGCATGAATTAGAGAGGGGCAGAGACAGAGAGAAACAGAATCCAAAGCAGGCTCTAAGCCATCAGCACAGAGCCCGACTCACGGCTCGAACTTATGAACCGTGAGATCATGACCTGAGCTGAAGTTGGACGCTGAACTGACTGAGCCACCCAGCCACCCAAGGCTTTAGCTTTTAATATGAGTAAGATGGGGAGCAGTTGGAGGATGCTGAGCAAAAGATTGACATATTCACACTATGCTTTTTTTAAATGTTTGTTTATTTTTGAGAGAGAGAGTGCACACAAGCAAGGGAGGGGCAGAGAGAGAGAGAGAGAGAGAGAGAGAGAGAGAGAGAGAGAGAATCCCAAGTAAACTGCACGATCAGCACGGAGCCTGATCAAAGTCTTGCACACGTGAACGGTGAGATCATGACCTGAACTGAAATCAAGAGTTGGCCACTTAACTGAAAGAGCCACCTAGGCACCCCTATTCAAACTGTGCTTTAACGGCATCACTTTACAAGACTGGTGATGGGCAAGAGAGGGTGATGGCTTGTACTAGGGTGGCAGCAATGGAGGTGGCGAGAAGTGGTTGGATTCCAAATAGATTTTGAAGGTTATACAGAAGCATCCTGTTCAGTAAAATGACCGGAGCAAAAGCCCAAACCCAAGACCAGAGACTTGTTACTCTACTTATCATTGCCTGTAACTGAAAATTCTGTTATTCAACAAGATTTCAGAAGACTTTGCTTGCAGCATGATAATTCCCTGCCACTTGTGTGAGACATACAACTCTACACCAAAGGCCAAACCCAAAAGGTCCCCAGACTATACCTGAGTCCAGAACAACTCCAGAAAACTATCATCATGGATTTTGTAACTAACCTACTCCCCTCTGTCCAAAGCCACAGTTCTACAGGGGTCATACTGGGTGCCATTTTGCCCCCGATTGGCTCCAGCAACTCCACCTCCATCAGCCCCTCTATGAGCTGGCCTAGCCAAGTCACGTCGGAATTCTGGGAAACCCTGTCCATACCCAACCTGTCCATATCTCTTGTCTCTGCTCACCATCACTCACAGGCTGGCAGCAGACAGATCGCATCCATCATCAACTGAGCAGACAGGGATTGGTTCCAGGGTCAGTCAGAACACAGGGTAGCCAACATCTCAAATGTACCATGATTTTGATAAGGAATTTTACATTTGCCTGGGAAAGCAGGCAATCCTCAACCAGAGGCAGATCATTGGGAAGGAAGAGAAAATAGAAAACTTGGCCCCATAGGCTGAAAGCCCCCAGCCTGAAGCATCTCCTGGGAACAAAAGCACCCTGGCATCTTTGGGTGCATACTATTGATTCTTGGGATAAGGCCTGTTGCTTCATATTTGTGAACCCCCAGCAAAGGCACCTAGCTGGAGACTAGAGAACAACACATGACTCTTAAAGCTCACTCCAGGGCCAGGAAAAACTGATGGTATTTTGTTTATGTTCAAAGAAATCAATCCAAAGAGATCAGCCCCATGGCCAAAGTCAGCAAGGCTGGGGAGCAAGTTGCTGCCAACTGGGGAGGGGACAACCTGCACTGGAATCCTGGATCCAAGATTTTCAGACTGTGCTCCCTTGGGTCAAATTTTTAACTCTCCCAGAACCTCAATTTTCTAATCTGTAAAATAGGGACAATACCTACCTCAGAGTTGCATTAGGAATAAAAATTATCTCATGTGTATCAAGTGTGTCTGGCATCACATATGGGATACTAGCCGCTCACAACATGTTTGTTTTATTCTCATGCCCAGTTTTGTTTGTCAAGTTCTAGACCAGTGGTGTGAACCAAATATGTGGCCCTAGTGGCCCTAGTGCTCTAAAAAAGAGCTCTCTGAGGAATTCTCCAGCTCTTTTGTGCCAATGCTGTTTTCTGCTCTTTACAAAATGGGCGTCCTAGGCAGCTGGCATTTGATCCCAGCAGGACATGGTTCCATGCACAGCTTGGAACCAAAGGACACTAATGCCTATTAATTAACTGTACATTCAGCTGACCTGTCTAAGCAGTTGCTTTCATTTCCAGAATCCCAAATCTTTCTTATTCCATTCCAGGTTACTTGCATTCCTTATTTTTGCTCCCCTCTCTCCTCTCTCATTTTCTCAGCCCCTCCTGTCTTCTCCACACTGCTTCCTCTGCCTGTCCTTTGCCTTGGCTCTCCATCTTTTTCCTCCTCTTCCCTAGCTCTTTCATGAAACCTCATCCAAAGACAGTACTTATGGGGAGAGAGCAGTTAAAAGTGGCTTAAGTGGAGCCATGATTAGACCTGGGGAAAACCATTCCACTTCCACTTTGCCTTGTTGTACCAGTACATCCCCAAACCCACTTTCCCACTCATTCACACTGAGCTTGGTAAGGGGATTACAAAGCCAAACAAGATATGGCTGCTGACCTCACAGAACTCCTAGTCTAGTGGGAGAGACAGACAGCCCCATAGTGTATATGAAGAGCTGGAGAGGGAATGCAGAGATGGGAAAGCATCTGCTTGCCTCTGAAGGGTCCAAGAAAGCTTCACAAAAGACAGGAGACTCGAATTGGTCTTGAAGCCTGAGTGTATTTTTCCAAATGGAGAGAGGGGTCAAAGGCATTGCAGGGGAGGAGGTGGCACAGAGGTGAGAAGGGCAGTGTGTGTTTGGGGCACTGTATGGCTAGATGGTAAGGTCTAGAAGATGAGCAATGATGAGCCCAGGAAGGAGAATCTGAAGCTGGCTTGCCAAGCGGGTGCCAGGTTGATGAGAAGTCAGACCTGCAGGTGGTTAGGATGCAAGGCTGAAGAGGTAGGACCTCATGAATGTTGGGAAGGCACATGATGAACACTGTGTTTTAAGAAGATAATTCTGGAAAGCAGAGACCAGAAGAATGGAGGCCAGTTGGGAGGCTGCTGCAATGGTTCTGGCACAAACTGAGACCCTGAACTAAGGTGTTGACAGTGGGAATGGAAATGAAGGGGCAGAGAAGAGATACCACTAAGGCCTACTTCTCTAGCTCTGGCCTTTATCCTGGATTCATTCTTCACCTTTCCCCCGTTCCCCAGCTTCTTCTCCTTTGACAATATTTTTTTTTGAGAGAGAGAGAGAGAGAGAGAGAACAAGTAGGGGAGGGGCAGAGGGAAGGGGAGAGAGAGAATTCTAAGCAGGCTCCTTGCCCAGTGCAGAGTCCAATGACTTATGGCTTGATCCCATGACTGTGATATCATGGCCTGAGCCAAGATCAAGGGTCAGACACTCAACTGACTGAGCCACCCAGGTGCTCCTCCTTTGACAATCTTAATAGATCCTGAGTCTCAGCTCTAACTCCCACTCCAACATGTATTTATTCCAAATCCATATCTTGAGATCTGATCTGTCATCTGGCCCTGGGACCAGATTCTGGCGGCTCTCTGAACAGTTTCAAGTAACTAGCTCATCAGCATGTTCAAAACTGTCATCATGGTGCTTGCACCTTAGCCCTAACCCAGCTTGGGAGAACCATGCACCTCATTACATTACGGACTTCGGGAGCCTAACTTAGCAACTGAAGGATCATTTTACTTCTCTGTAGGGCAAAAATAATTTCCTAGTTCTAAGCCACCAATTTATATGTGGACTTAGAGGACTCAGGCACATTCACACCTTGTGGAAGGCCTTCTTTACTCACTCACTGTCAAGTTCCCCAGCGGTGGCTCTCAGCCAGGGGTAGGTCCTTCTGGCCCCTAGAAGTATTTGGCAATGTGTAGAGACATTTATGGTGGTCAAAACGACTCCAGGGTACTAGTGACATTTAGGGCCAGGTATCAGGATGTTAAATATCCTACAATGCACAGAAGCACCCCACACTGCAAAGAATGGTCTTACTCCAAGTGTTAAGACTAATCTAATTGAGAAACACTGTGACCGTGAGCTCAATGAGAGCAAGGACTCTATTTTGTTCTTTACTGTGTTCCCAGCATGTAGCAGAGTGCATAGCACATGAGGGTGTGCAGTGTTTGTTAAATTAATAAATCAACTCACCCCTTCATAAAACCGGCACCTACTAAGCACTACTGTTGGTGCTGGGGATAGAAAGATGAATGAGAATTGGGCAGTTCCTTTGCACCTTGGCTAGCCTCAGCTGGGTAGGGTACAGACAATTTTGAGACGGGAGGCCAAAATTCAAGAATGCCTCACCTTCCATAACTACCATGGGGTCTCTTCCAAGTAAGGGCAATGCATTACCAGTTAAATGCTGAATTGAAAATTCATTCATTCATTCAACCAACACTTGACTAGCACGTGAAATGTTTTGAAGCACTTTCAAGACATCTTGCTGGAACTGGGTTGGGAGGAGAGGAGGGTTGGGGCGGGGGCTGGAAGTGTAGTTGGGGCCTGTGAGGTTCCTGCTGCGCTCAGGGCAAGAGCAGACAGGCCCAATCAGACAGTCTCTTGGGACTGGGGGGTGGGGGGGGGTCTAGTGTGAATGGAAATATGTGCCACATGGCCTGAATTGCAGGGGCCGGCCTCAGGCTTCCATAGCCCCAAACACTTCCAGATGGATTTATTTATAACTCCCAAACCAGAGGCAGCTCTCAGCTTCTTTTCCTCACTCTCCTCCCCACTCTTGGAGCAAGCCTTGGCTGCCCCTTTCCACTCCGGAAACCAGCAGGAGACGAGGAATGTGCCCTACTTCTCCACTACAGCCGCAGCCTGGGCTCCTGCTCACCGCCTGTCCCCTAGGTGGTAACAGCAGCTCACTGTGTGGGTGTGCCAACAGAGTGGCCATACACACCCCTGCCCACTTGGTCATCTGGGCTCTCTCAGGCCAGTCGCTAAATGGGTACTATGAGCTGGGAACATTCACTCTGGTAAGTTTCTGTTCCAGATCTGCCTCCGCTTCATAAAAGCCACAGTCACACCCATGTCTTCTTATCCTTTGTCTCTGGGAGATTCTGAGCTCCCTCCCCTCCTCCACCTTCTCCCACAAGATACTGCTACTCACCATATAGGCTGCCAGAGGCTTTGGACTCTTTTTCAAAACGGGAAACTGAAACTCAAACTCGGAGAGGTTAAGTAACTTGCCCAAGGTCATGTAGCATGTGAAACAGCAGAGCCAGAAGCCTAAAGCCCTGAGCTCCGTCCCTGACACTACTGGCTCTTAAACCTCAAGATTCTCAGTGTATAGGATGGGTCTAGCGTTTGGCAGGTGGTCTGCTTAGAAGTGTCAGTTCTGGAACTGTTCCACATGGAGCACATGATGGTTCTGTCATTTACCACCTGAAGGACTTTTGATGAGTTCCCCCTCCTCTCTGTAACTCAATTTCTTTATTTTTTCTTTGAGGATTAAAGAGATAATGGGCTTAAATGGTAAGGATAGTGTCTGTCCCACAGTAAACCCACAACAAATAATAACCAATTTAAAAGTTTATTATTCAGTTTCATCTTTACAGAGCTCACAGTTCCCATCTCTTGAAATATGGGCCAGGCCCCATACAAACTTTGCCACCTGACTCCTCACATGCAGGGAGAAGTAAACTTGGGCTTGGAGACATTGAGTAACTTGCCTAAGGCCACACTGGAACCCAGCTCTAGGTGATTCCAAGGTTACAGATTCCATGCTTCCTATAGAGTCTGCAGGATAAAAGCCCCTTATATATGTGTCCTTAGCTAATTCTCTGCCCTGCCTCCCCCACCCTCCCCTGCCCTATCTTGCCTCCTTGAGGACTGACCCAAGAGCTTCTTCCTTCCCAGAGGTTCAGCCCACCCAGCTGAACCTGAGCATTTTGGGGGACCCAAGCAAGGCCTGTGAGTACTTCAGGCCTGGAGGAGCCTGGTGGCACAGGGGCTGAGGCCTTCCCACTTCCCTCCTCTCCTAGCCATGGTTGGAACTGGTAGAGGCTGGAGAGGACAGGGTGGCAAAGAAGGCAGGCAAAGTCTCCAGAGTCAAGCTTCTAGATGACCCATATCTGTTTTCTGTACAATCTCTTTCCCCTCAAAGTTACTCAGAACGAAGATCTAGCAAACCCACCTCTGCATCCAAAGGTCTAGACAACCTGTTCAGCAACACATGACACCAAATTTCTGCTCCGGTGGGAGTTTTTGGTATTCTCACATTCCTTTCTGTTTGTTGCTGTGCAATTAAACATGCATAATTTCTCTATGTTCTCCCATCCTGCACCACACATCAGTACCGCCAGTGATGGCACGAGGGGATAGCACAACCTCTGAACACATATGGGCAAGGGAATCAGTAGACACTTCTCTCAATTGAACGTGATTCACCAAATGGGCTCCAAATACCATTAACAATTAGGCTCGATCTATCTATATTCTCCTCATCCCTTCAGTGGGTTTCCCAAGATGCTCCAAATCCTGGATAGTCCAAGAATAAATGCAGAGTTATTTAATAAATGCTCCAAGAGGTGTCTGGGTAGCTCAGTTGGTTAAACATCCGACTTCAGCTCAGGTCATGATCTCACAGTTCGTGAGTTCAAACCCCATGTCAGGCTCTGTGCTGACACCTCAGAGCCTGGAGCCTGCTTCAGATTCTGTGTCTCCCTCTCTCTCTCTGCCTCTCCCCAACCTTGCATTCTGTATCTCTCTCTCTCAAAAACAAATATTTTTAAAAAATTTAATAAATGCCCAGAATGGAAAGGGTATTTAACAAACAAACAAAGCAACTCTCTACTTAAACAGGGTAGCTCTCCGAATTTGTGGACAAACTCTGTGGTGGCAGCTCCTCTCTGTTTCCAGCATTGACACTTAGGAAAACTTCCGCATCGGACAATGGTATTGGCCTTTACCCCTGAAGCTACCAAATCTACAGCCCTAGCCCTATGTACAGGCTCTCTGAGTCTTGATTTCCTTCTCTGTTTTTCTGAGGCGTCTCACAGTCAGGTACATAGTACTTCTTCAACAAATGTACTGTATAGGAACAGCAAATTTTTACTAATTCTAGAATCACTTAGAAGATGACCACACTTTCAGGAAATTCTTTATTCTCTCGATATTTAGCAAGCATCTATTATGTACAGAGCAGTATGAGAGAAACAAAGTAAATTCAAAAATTCATAATAAAGATTAGAGAAAAGATAAATAATACAGAAACCAAAAAACAACAACAACAATAGAACAGATTGATGAAACCAAGAGCTGCTCTTTTGAAAATATCAACAAAATTGATAAGCATCTAGCAAGACTTGTCAAAGAGAGACAACCCAAATAAACAAAGACACTAATTAAAGAGGAGAAATAACACCCAACACCACAAAATACAAACAATTGCAATAGAATATTATGAAAACCCATATGCCAACATATTGGAAAGCTTAGAAGAAATGAATAAATTCTTAGAAACATATAACCTACCAAAACTAAAACAGGGAGTTGATAGAAAATTTGAACAGACCAATTATCAGCAAAGAAGCTGAATCAGTAATCAAAAAACTCCAAACAAACAAAAGTCCAGGACCAGATGGCTTCACAGGTGAATTCTATCAAACATTTAAAGAGGAGTAAATACCCATTCTTCTCAAACTATTCCAAAAAAGACAGAGGAAGGAAAATTTCAAAAATAATTCTATGAGACCAGTATTACCTTGATATCAAAACCAGATAGACACCACAAAAAAGACACCTACAGGTCAATATCTCTCATGAACATAAATGCAAAAATCCTCAACAAAATACCAGCAAACTGAATTGAACAACACATTTAAAAAATCATTCGCCATTATCAAGTGGGATTTATTCCTGGGATGCAAGGGTGGTTCAATATTCACAAAACAATCAACATGATACACCACATCAATAAGAGGAAGGATAAAAACCATATGATCTTTTCAATAAATGCAAAAAAAAAAAAGCATCTGACCAAAGTACAATATCCATTCATGATAAAAATCCTCCACAAAGTAGCTTTAGAGGGAACATACCTCAACACAATAAAGGCTATATATGGAAAACCCACAGCCAACATCGTACTGAATGGTGAAAAACTAAGATCTTTTCCCCTAAGGTCAGGAACAAGGCAATGATGTCCTCTCTCACCACTTTTATTCAACACTGTACTGGAAGTCCTAGCCACAGCAATTAGACCATATAAAGAAATAAAAGGCATCCAAATTGGTAAGGAAAAAGTAAAACTCTCACTATTTGCAGATGACATGATACTATATATAGAAAACCCTAAAGACTCCACTGAAAACTACTAGAATAGATAAATGAACTTAGTAATAACCTCAGGATACATGCAAAAGAATGAAACTGGAACACTTTCTTCCATCATACATAAAAATAAACTCAAAATGGATTAAAGACCAAATGTAAGACCTAAAACCATAAAAATCCTTGAAGAGAGCACAGGCAGTAATGTCTCTGACATTGGCCATAGCAACATTTTTCTAGACATGTCTCCTGAGGCAAGAGAAGTAAAAGCAAAAATAAACTATTAGGACTAAATTAAAAGAAAAAGTTCCTGCAAGGCAAGGGAAATAATTAACAAAACTAAAAGGCAACCTACAGAATAGGAGAAGATACTTGCAAATGACATATTTGATAAAGGGTTAGTATCCAAGATATATAAACAACTGACACAACTCAATACCCTCAAAACAAATAATCCAATAAAAAATGGGCAGAAGACATGAACAGATATTTCTCTAAAGAAGATACACCGATAGCTAACAGACACAGGAAAAGATGCTCAACATCACTCATCATCAGAGAATGCAAATCAAAACTACAAGGAGATAATAGCTCATACCTGTCAGAATGGCTAAAATCAACAACACAAGAAAGAACAAGTGTTGGCGAGGATGTGGAGAAAAAGGAAGTTGTACACTGTTGGTGGGTATTTAAATGGGTGCAGCCACTTGGAAACTAGTGTGGAGGTTCTTCAAAAAGTTAAAAATAGAACTACCCTCAATCTAGTAATCGAACCACTGGGTATTTACCCAAAAAATACAAAAAAATTAATCCAAGGGAATACAGGTACCCTTAAGTTTCCTGCAGCACTATTTACAATTGCTGGACTATGGAAGCAGCCCAAATGTCCACTGATAAACGAATGGATAAAGAAGAAGTGGTATATATACAATGGAATATTATCCAGCCATAAAAAGAATGAAATCTTGCCAATTGCTGCAACACAGGTAGAGCTAGACAGTATTACGCTAACTGAAATCAGTTAGAGAAAGACAAATATCATATGACCTCACACATATGTGGAATTTAAGAAAAAAATCAAAGGAACAAAGAAAAAGAAAAAGAGGAGAACCAAGAAACAGACTCTTAACTATAGAGAAGAAACTGATGGTTACCAGAGGGGAGGTGGATGGGGTAATTCGAGAAATAGGTGATGGAGATTAAAGAGTATACTTATCACGATGCAAAATAAAATAAAATGATTTTAAAAAGAAATGCAAAATAAATTTTCTTTCCTCCAAGAGACTGTGATATAGCTGGACATTTGCACAAGCATGGAATATTTCAGAATGCCTTTAGGAGCCAGGTGAGTACTATAAATGAGTGAAGGAGGCTAGAGTAATACACTAATAAGGAGTGGTGGGGACTGTGGTGAGCTGGAGGGCGCACGCTCCATCTAAAGGGGAAGCCAAGGTGCAACTGGGTCTCAGTTGGCTAAGCAGTTAAGCGTCCAACTCTCGGTTTCGGCTCAGGTCATGATATCACAGGTTTGGTGAGTTTGGGTCCCAAGTCAGGCTCTGCATTGATGGTGTGGAAACTGCTTGGAATTCTCTCTCTCTCCCTCTCTCTCTATGCCCCTCCCCTGCTCACGCTGTCTCTGTCTCTCTCAAGATAAATAAATAAACCTACAAATTAAAAAAAAATAAAATAAAGGGGAAGCCACTACCCCAATCCGGCTAATTACCATTCAGTGGGAATGCAGAGCCAATATTACCAGACTTTTCTGTTTTTCAAAGAAGACAGAAATCCACATTGTATGGAAATATTACTGATTGCCACATGTTACCAAATAATTTTGAAAAGTCACAAAGCGTGTGCAGATCAAAAAAAACATACCTGTGGGTAGTATTTGGCCCGCCAGCCACCAGTTTGAGTCCTCTCCATCATGGTAGATGATAAAGTGTCAAAATAAGCGTTACTGACAATAAGTTCTGTAGGTGCTCAGAGGAGGACAAGAGTCCCTTAGGATGGTATGATTTGGGAAGTTTTCCTCAAGGTGGCAGGATTCAGACAGGGCCCCAAGTGTGGGTGTGAATCTGATAGGCAGAAGGGAGGGGGAACAAACCTTTTGGCAAGAATAGAAGGAGGAGAAAAGAAGGTTGTGGTCAGAACTCAGAGGCAAGGAGGAAATGTTTCTGGCTGTTGTGAAGGCTTCCTGGGGGAAGGGGCAACTCCTAGCCTTTGGCTGGTGTCAGTGGAGGTTTCTCACCTGGGATATCAGGGTTGAGAAAACAATGGATGGTGGGTGACTACTACTTAGGGGGTCCAATTCTGAAAAGTCAGTCAGAGAACAATATTAAACACAGACAGACAGATGCTTCATCAGTAGGCATGGGAAAAGAATAATTTAGTTAGGACCAGGGTCTTCTCTAGAATATAGCAATGTAAAGATCTTGGAGAAGAGCAACTAAATAAGGCGTGATCCTGCGTGGTGGCTAGAAACAGGTCCAGAAAGTGAGACCTCGGTAAGAGCACAGGTAAAATATATGTCCAGGATTAAAAGACCCAGGAATAAGAAACCATTCTCCCACAGTGCTCTCTCCAGTAGGCTAGGAGAGTAAATGAAGGAAAGAAGGTGTCTTAACCCCAAAGTGGAGAGAGCAGGATGTGCGGCATGCAGGTGTCAGGGAGAATAATGTCAGTCTCGCATGGGATTATGCAAACTAAAATAAGAGGCAAGGTAGGTAAGGGTCAATGGGAAAAGCACAAGTGTGGTAGGCAGAATTCTGGTTCCCCAAAGTCATCTATGCCCTAAATCCCCAGAACCTATGAATATGTTAGGTTAAATGGCAAAGTGTGGGGGGAGAAAGGTTTGCAGATGGAATTAAAGTTGCTAATCAGCTGACTTTGAGATGGGAGAATATCCTGCACCTTCCAGGTAGGCTCAATGTGGTCACAATCAATGTATAAAGGTCCTTGCAAAGCAAAAAAGGAAGGCAAGAGAGGCAGAGTTAGTCAAGGAAATGGGATACCAGAAGGAGGGTCGGAGGACTGGGAAAGACTTGACCAGCCGTTGCTAGTTTTGAACATGGAAGAAGGGGACAAAAGCCAAGCAATGCAGGCAGGGTCTAGAAGCTGTAAAAGGGAAGGAGGTAGATTCGTCCCCTGAACCTCCAGAAGGAATGCAGCCTCTGTCTAAAACCTTGATTTTAGTCCAAAGACACTCCTCCATGACTGTAAGATAATAAATTTTGTGTTGTTTGAAGCCACTAAATTTGTGGTAACTTGTGACAGCAGCAACAGGAAACTAATACAACCAGCTTTGGATTCAGACAGATGTAGAGTTTAATCCTAGCTCCACTATATACCAAGGACTTGACCTTAGTCCAGTCACTGAACCTCTCTGAACCACATTATCTTCATCTCATCCTCATAAACTGTGTCCATAATACTTACACACTTCACACAGTTGAGATGAAAAGCAACCGAGGTGATGAACACAAGGAGATAACACAGCCTGCACAGGGAAGGTGCCGGCAATGTTCTTTTCTTTCCATCAGTGCATGTGAAGAAACACTAATTAATAGTTGGGACCAGTGGTGCTTTGGTAAATGTTTAGCAACTAGCTCTAAAAAAAAGATTGCATATATATATATATGCAAAAGATTGCAAATACATATATATATATATAGTCTTTGCATATTGCAATTGCAATATGCAATATATATTACTTAATATATAAGAATGTGAAGCATAGAATTTATGAATTAATAATGTGAAGCATATGAATTATGAATAATAATTACTTATTATTATATATATTATATATGAAGCATAGAATTTATGAAATGAAGAATGTGAAGCATATGAATTATGAATAATAATTACTTAATATATAAGAATGTGAAGCATAGAATTTATGAATAATAATGAAATACATAATACTCTTTATTGCAAATTCCATGTAGCCAATTGGTTTTCGTATAATGATTTTGCTGAATCCTTATATCCATTGCCAACCTACAAGTTGCAATAGAAGAGCAAGTGTAGTTCCTACGTGAATGGTGGTTGAAATCTTCATTTATGTTAAGGAATAAGAAGAAGGCGAAACAATGAGGAAGTGTTGGAACCTGACAAATTCATAAATGATTTGAACAACTTCTTTGCTGAATGAGATAATAGTTTCCACACACTGGAAGCATACTTCCTCACTTTTTGTGTGTACTATTCACAAAGTAACAGCCATAGACACAATGCACTTTTTTTAGATGTTTTATTTATTTTGAGAGAGAGAAAGAGAGAGCATGAGCAAGGAGGGGGCAGAGAGAGAGAGAGATGCAGAATCCGAGGCAGGCTCCAGGCTCAGAGCTGTCAGCACAGAGCCAAACATAGGACTCAAACTCATGAACTGTAAGATCATGACCTGAGCTGAAGTCGGATGCTTAACCAACTTAACCAACCCAGGTGCCCCAACACAAGTCACTTTTAAGTTTAATGTACATTATTTTTTTAAGTAGGCTTCACACCCAGTGCAGAGCCCAACATGGGGCTTGAACTCATGACCCCAAGATCAAGACCTGAGCTGAGATCAAGAGTCAGACACTTAACCGACTAAGCCACCCAGGCACCTCGATGTACGTTATTAACATTTTCTCCATCGCTTTCTTAAGTCTAGAGTGCAGTGAACAAAACAAGAATCCAAGCCCTGATTTGTAGCATTTTCAGATTTCCATGATATAAATACTTTCTCTAAGGCCTATTTAAAGCTACCTAGGTGACATCACTAAACACAGAGGGGGCAAAGGTGCACATCATTTAGATGCAACGGATGTGAATCAGCCAAAGGACATAGATCATGGTAAACTAATTAGGAAGTAAACTAATTATCTGAGTCCAAAAAAATAAATATTTATTATTATTTTTAAACATAATTTATTTAATTGGAAGTTTATAGAATTCAATATTTTTGTATAAAAATTAATTTTTTACCATTATGTTTGAGATAATTTGAGGCTTACAGAAGAGCCGCAAAAGCAGTTCAGAGAGGTCCCTTCACCCAGCTTCCCCTTATGTTGACATCTTACGTAATTATAAAACATTCATCAAACTGAGAAATTAACCTTGGTACGTTATTAACTAAAGTACAAAATTTATTTGAATTTCACAAATTTTTCCACTAAAGCCTTATGTTCTAGGATCCAAACCACGATCCTATATTGCATTTAGTTGGTCAGGTATTTGATAAAATGTCCCTCAATTTCGGTTTGTCTTCTGTTGTCTCATATAATTTAATTTTTAATGATGGCTGTGTTTAACAATTGGCTCACAAACTTCCTAAATATTTAACAATTGGGTCTCACGAGCCACAACAAGTCAGCTCCAGCTCCACACCATTACCTAGGACACTCTAAGAAAATTGACAAGCCATTCATTTTGGGGGGGTTTTCCCTATTAATTCCACAAATATTTATTGAGCGCCCTCTAGAGGCTAATGCTGGGGATGTGGTGATGACCAAAACACAGTCCTAGCTACTGAGAAAATTACAGGTTGGAGATATGACAGAGCAGTAGCAGACAATACCCCTAGAGCAATCAAGGCTATGTTGAGGGAATAGAATGTGCTGGAGCATTCAGGTGGGAGGGACCAGTCCTGACTATGGAGGTCAAGATAGGCTTCAAAGAGGAAGTAAAGGATGAGCAAGAGCTCCCTCACGTTTACACAGTTTAACATTTTTCGTTTAACAGTTAATTAAAGCGAGTGAAGCAGGAAAATAAGATGATGTGTGAGCTGTGAGCTTTGTCTTGATGCATAAGGGGGAATTAGCCAAAGAAACAGAAGGAAAAATATCACCCATTTATTCTTTCATTTGATAAGTATTTATTAGGTGTCAATTCTGTACTGGGCTCTGGAGATGCCCAAATATATCATGAATAAGGACACTCACGTGTTACTAGGGTTATGATGGCACGAGACAGTCCTGGGCTGTCTTCAAGATGGGGTGGTGTTTGTGGTGTTGAACAAGCATGAGGTATGAGAACACTACACAAACACCTCCTCCCTGGGAGCACAGAAGGACCTCAGGGAAGCTTCCAGGCTGTTACCATCATTTCAGCCAGTATAACTAACAGCTTTTGTCAGAGGACAACAGATGCCAGAAACTTCATATGCAGGTAGTGCATGTACACAGCCCCTTTCTCTCCAGCCCCTCACCCAAACACCCATATACAGATCCCTAGGAACTACACTTAGCAACTGACACCTGCCTTGAGCGGATAGCATATAAATGCTCGCAGGATGAAGTAATGCATTCCAAGGTATTCCAGTGTATTCCAGGGTACTAAAGGCTAACTCAAGCAAGGCAGGGGCCCTTGATCTGAGACCAATACGCCTCCCAGAAGAGCTTCTATGTCACTTCCCCAGCCCCACTACATATACACCCAAGCCATCCTCTGTCCCATTATGCCACTTTATTTTATTCATAGCATTTATGACCATTTGAAATTATGTAAGTGTTTACTTGCTTTTTCCTGTCTCCTTTCACTAGGATCTCAGCTCCTCAAACACAGAATCCTTGTCGGTCTCATCATCTATATACCCCCAGCTCCCAGCTTAGGGCCTAGCCTATAAGGGCATTGGTGCGCTACTTGTGGAATGGACAAGTGAACGAATGAATGGGAGTATGGATGCTACTACTCAGATTTGAGGGCTGCATTCCTGACCCTCTGTGGCCCAAACTGTCTCCCTCAGTGTTAAGTCTGTTGTCTATCCTCAGTGCCTTGACTCAGAACCTGAACCTTATGTGGAGGAAGAAAACAGACATGGGTGAAATTCAGAATGCTCCTCTTGGAATGTTGTGAGAGTGTGGAAGACAACTAACATTGTTGCACTTGCCAAGTATCAGTTCCCATTCTGACCACTTCATATATATTCAATAAATATTTGCAGAGTCTCTGCTAGGTGCTATTAGGCATTGTTCAGGCATTAGGGATTGGGCAGTAATAGAAGGCAAAAATTTCTGCTTTGGGGAAATTTAAATATTAGCTCATTTAATTTGAAAACAACCTTCCGGACACCCGAGTGGCTCAGTCACTTAAGCATCTGACTTTGGCTCAGGTCATGATCTCACAGTTTGTGAATTCGAGTCCCGCATCCAGTGAGCACAAGCCCCTCTTCGGGTGAGCCCCACTTCTCTCTGTCTCTCTCTGCCCTCACTCACTTGTGTCCTCTCTCTCTCAATGAAAAAAAAAAAAACAACTTTTGGGCTCTGTGCTAACAGCACGGAGCCTGCTTGGGATTCTCTCTCTCTCTCTCTCTCTCTCTCTCTCTCTCTCAAAATAAATAAATAAATATTTAAAGAAACCTTAAGATGTAGCTCTTGTGATTATTCCCATTTTAAAGATGATAAAACTGAGGCACAGAGATTAAGTAGCTTGCCCAAGATCATACAACTGTGGAATAGCAGAGCCAGGCAGTCTAGGCCCTGAGCCTGTTTTTAACCAATAAGCTACTCTGTTTCCTGAAACACTATTATATGGGGAAGTGCTTGACAAACTCTAATGACTCTGACAAATTTGAGTCCCTATTATTCTTGGTGGGAGCATGATGTGTTGTAGGGGCACAGAAGAGACTAGGCTGGGGGCTCAGAGGATGAATGGAAAGTAGTGGTCCCGGAGGTGCATTTGGCACTTCTTAGGCCAGGAGAGCACTAGCTGTGCTGTGTCTCTGGGGTCCTGTGGCCCCTTGCTGGAGACTGCCAGACTTAGCAGATACACGTGGAGAAAGGCTGCGTGAAGGGGACTGTAAGGACTTCCCATCAGCATGTACTTGCCTCTTTTTTTTTTCCCCCTAGAATCCATCCTGGTCTCCCTTCTACTGATTTGTTGCCCTTATAGGGGCCCTGCCCCACCCCTCCCCGCTTGCCACAATCTCCCATTTAGCCTTCCAGCCTGACAGGACAAAGGAAAGTTTGGCCACCCCCCACTGGGCTTTTCTAGTTTTCTGTTTCCATTGGAACAAAGCACAGCTCACCAAGTGCTCTCTGATCTTTGGAATGAGAAAGGAAAATAGTTTATCACATGAAGTACCCTGCACACACCACCCCCATTGCTCACTGGTCTCAGCCTCTCAGCACACCCAGATTCCTGGCAGGGCTAGGCAGGGAAGGCGCCTCCCTTCTGCTCAGCCCTCAGGGAGCTGGCGGGAGAGTGATGACTTCCATCTGGGCTGGCTTGTTTTCTATCCCTTGGGCTCCACCTGTGGCCTAGATGGAGCAGAAGGAAGAATCAAGCATCCTCCCTTCTGATTCACTCACAGTTCTAACCACACAAATGAGCCTCCCAGACCTTAGTCAGCAGATTTCCAAGTGATTCCTGCAGAAAGAGAGGTTGTGTGGGACCTTGAGCAAACTCCTTATCCCCTCCAACACCCAGTGTTGTCCTCTGAAAAAAATGGGTCTAAGAATGTCTGCTTCATATTGTTATTGTAAGAACTAAAATTTTAAGTGAGAAATGTTTGAAAAATGCTAGGCCCCAAGTAGACTAGGTAGAAGAGTTTGGTCTGGGAGAGAAAATGGGATTGCTCCCGAGATGGACCCACCTGAGTAGTAGCTGTGGTAGAAGTTTTCACTCTGGAAAGTGGTGTGAGACATCATCCCACTGCTGGTCTCTGATAAACTTCTGCCCTGCACCAGGCCTTTGAACCAGAGCCAGGCACACTTCAGAGAGTACAGCTGACTTGGTTGAATGCAGCTGATGGGCAGCCATCCTCCCCCCCCATCATTGTCTGAACAGCTATAATGTGGTGTTTTAATAGATATGGGTTGAAAATAAGATGGAAAGTTGGAAGAGGTCAAGAAAGAAAAAGAGAATGGCAGGGGTGAGGACCTCTGTCTCATGCCCATGGGGCCTGAGTGGCAAGCCCAGTTGGCCAGGCCCTCACCTTGCCCCTTACAGATAGATCATCACATCAGATTTCTCACCTTATAAATGAGCAAACTGAGGATCAATGAGTGGCATGGACTTGCCCAAGGTCACCCTGGCTACACCTGCTAACTCCTATGGTACAGAGGGCTCTCTGTTTCCCATATACAATCTACTGCTGAGAATAAAATTACCCAGAGCAACCTCAATGATCCCCATCCTCTACCTGTTTGAGTCCTTACTGAGTA
Source organism: Paguma larvata (assembly GCA_030068075.1). Taxonomy (NCBI): domain Eukaryota; kingdom Metazoa; phylum Chordata; class Mammalia; order Carnivora; family Viverridae; genus Paguma; species Paguma larvata. The sequence goes on along the minus strand of CM057830.1, from coordinate 54,881,313 downwards.
CCCACTATGTGCCAGGCACTCTTCCAAGTGATAAGAATACAGCAGGAGCAAAAACAGACACAAATTCCTGTTCTTGTGAAGTTTACATTATGATGGAGGGAGACAGAAAATAAGTGAAATAAATGAGTAAAATTGTAGTAAGTTAGAAGGAAATATCTGGTTTGGAGAAAAATGAAACAAGAGAGGGGCTCAGGGGACCAGCAGAGCTGGGGTGTTATTTTAGAATAGGATGGGGTCACCTGGATGACTCAGTTGGTTGAGTGTCTGACTCTTAGTTTCAGCTAAAGTCATAAACTCACAGTTTGTGGGTTTGAGCCCCGTGTTGGGCTCAGCGCAGAGCCTGCTTGCGATTCTCTCTTTTCCTCGCTCTCTGCCCCTCCCATGCTCACTATGTTTTTCTCTCTCTCTCTCAAAATAAATAAACCTTAAAAAAAGAATAGGATGGTCAAAGAAGGCTTCATTGAGAAAGTGACATTTAAGCAGAGATCTGAATGAAGTGAGGGAGTGAACCACAGAGCTATCTGGAGGAAAATATTTCTAGGTAGAGAGAACAGCAAATGCAAAGACCCTGAAGCTGTTTGGGGAGTAACAAAGAGGCCAGTCTTCCTGGAACCGAGTGAGTGAGGGGGACAGTGACCGGATATAAGGTCAGACAGGTCATAGAGGGGTGGTTTGCAGATCACGCAGAGCTTTGTGGGCCAATGGAAGGACTTTGGCTTTTGGTCTGAGATAGAAAGCCATCAGAAGGTTTTGAGCAGGGGCAGGACATGATCTGATTCAGTTTTCATCAAGATCACTCTGGCTGCTGTGTTGAGAGTGGACTGTAGAGGATCCAAGGTGTAATAATTTGATAGAACAGGGAGACCTGGTAGGAGGCTGTTACACATATCCAGGGGAGCGATGATGGTGGCACAGACCATGAAGGTGGTAACACGTGACTTGATTGTGGATATTACGACAATGCAAATAACATGATATGCTAATGGAGCTGATGTGGAATATGAGAAAAAGAGAGGAGTCAAGAATGACTTTGTGGTTTGGGTCCTGAGCAATTAGAAAGTTGGGGATGCCATTAGCTGAGATGGGGGAAAGTGCAGGAGCAGCAGGTTTGGCAGGGCAGTTAGGAGTCTGGCTTTCAACATGGCAAGTCTGAGATGCCTATGAGACACCCAAGTGGATGCCTGTGAAAGCCACCCACAGTGGCAGGGCAAGTGGAATTCCCTAGGAATAGCAGAAGCAGCAGCTCTACACATCCCATCCTACCCCAATAACTCACTGGCTCAGCAGGTACAGAGTGAGCAAGCCCAGGCACTGGGGGTAGGGCTCCCTGCTAGCCTCCCTGATATCAGTCTCTTGCCCCTCCTGTCCACCTAACACACACAGGCTCCAGTGTGGGCCTTCCAAAGCCAATGTCAGATGTGTCTCTCCCCTGCTCCAAGCCTCAGCTGGCTCCCTACTGCGTCCTAGGTGAAGGCCAACATCCCTGCATGGCCCTAAATGATTTGCCTTATTTCCTGCCACTCCCAGCCCCCTCCCTCCATTCCTCACACACCAGTCCCAGAGCCTCTCACCAGGGCCATCGACAGCCATAACTCCAAGGGTCTTCTCAGGGACTTCCTAGGGCTAGGAAGGGCCTACTAGGGAAAAGCTGCCTTAGCTTGGTTTACTTGTTTTCTTCCTCCAGAACTGGCCGAGCCACCCCCTCTTACCAGAAGCCTGACTTCCTCAGCTTTTACATACTCACATAGAGGGATCCTCCCTCAGGAAGCTCTGAGCCTTTACACATTTGAGAGTCACTATCTGTTCTCCCATCTTTCCCTACACTGAACTAGTTGCTGCTCGGGGGCAGAGACTGTTTCTTCTTTATTCATCTTTGCAACCCCAGTATAGCTCTTGCCAAAGTATTCAATAAAGTTTTATTGAAAGAATGAATGAATGAATGAATGGTCTAATATGCTACAAGAGAGATGCTAAAGGATCACAGAAGTATTCATTTGGCCTAAGGAGGGAGTCAGAGAGTATCACACAGATGCCCTTCAAGCTGGGTTTGGAAGGTCAGCAAAGATTTTACCAGGCAAAACTCATTGTCAGTGATGTGTAGCTAAATCAAAAGTAACGTGAGGAACATGGCAATGAGAAAAAATGAAATCTGGCCATGTGTAGCAACATGGATGGAACTGGAGGGTATTATGTTAAGTGAAATAAGTCAGTCAGAAAAAGACAGATACCATATGTTTCCACGAATAGGTGGACTTTGTGAGACTAAGCAAAAACCAGGGGGAGGGGAAGAGGGGAAAGGAAAAAAAGACACAGAGAGGGAGGGAGATAAAACATAAGAGACTCTCAAAGACTAAGAACAATCTGAGGGTGAGGGAGGTGAGGGAGGGGGGAGAGGGGGTGACGGACATTAAAGAGGGCACGTGTTGGGACGAACACTGAGTGTTATATGTAAACCAATTTATAAATAAACTATTATAATTTTTTTAAAAAAAGTAACGTGAGGAGACAGGCGTTGTGTTTGGTCGCACCATGAGTTGTCCTTCACTTAGCTAACACTCATCCTCATGTTATCTGCCAAGGGCAGGGTGTGGCCTTGCATGCATATGCTTTTGCCTCTTCTGGTCAGGGAACCCCACTGCCTGTTCACTGGCCAAAATTCCTACTGCTAAGGGGGGAACGAACTTGGCTCATTCAGACAGAGCCCCCATGCCATGCAAGCCACATGGCCATGCCAGGCCAGGCCAGCTGGTTAGTAGCCATGGGGATGAAGGCCCAAATGCCTGCCAATCACAGGACCATCATCTCTACCTCAAATTCTCCTAGGTGTTCAAGAGCTGTCCTCACAATGGTATGGTAGGAGTAGATGCAGGGGTTTAGGCAGCATGCAGGAAGCAGCTGCAGAGTCCAGGCCAGGGTTCCCTGACTCCCGGTTACTCAAAATACAGAGAACAGCCACCCCAGAATCTCTTCACTGGCTTCTGTCTCAGCAGGAGATTACATTTCAGCAGGAAGCCTCACTGTGCGATGATGACGAGGCCTTTGGCTGATTATGAGACACAAGTATGAGTCTGCAAGCAAAGACCTGGCCTTATCTCCTTGACCTGATACACAGAGGGAGCTGAGCTTCTGGACAGTGGTGGGTAGCTGAGTGTGCCAGAAATGGCACAACTCAGTGCGTGGACTTCCATGGCTTCCAGCTGAAATATGCAAGCCAGTTAGAGAGGTATGGAACCTCTCTGACAGTGTCGATCACTGCCAGACATAGGCTCAGCTGGCTGTTGGGGAATGGAAGTGAGAGCAGTCCACCGTACGCCTATCTAGCCGACACTGGGGCTCTCTAGCCTCATCTCCCATGCTTGCTCCTGTCACTACAAAAACATCCTGGTTTCAACCTGCACACCACAAACCCACACACAACAGCTACAGCCAAGGCCCCCAGTCATGTCACAAACATTTATGTTAACACACAACACACCCACACTCACACCACCCATCACATCATGTTCCCCTGTGTGTATAGCCTTTGGTCCTGGCTACAGCCCAGCCCTGCAAGGCCAGCTTCTCCCAGCCTTCAGCAGCTGCACACACTTCTACTCCCACTTCCACAGGCAGGTGCACCCACTTCCCCTTGCAGATACAACAGGCTTGAGGGTCTCACCCAATGCTCTGCTTACATGAGTGGGTTGCAGTCATGCAAAGGAAACCAACAACACACACACACACGCACAACCTGAAACTGTTTCTAAGGCTTTGAAATGTGTCCCATAAAGTTTCTTTGGAAACTTTGCCTTCTCCATTCTATTGGCTTCAACAAACAGTACTAGGGATTTGTCTCCCTGAGTTCATAAGCTACGGAGCAGGAACGGGCAGAAGCAGGGAAGCAAAACCACACAGACTCAATCCCTTTTACCCCAGGAAGCTCCCTATAGTTGTTCCAGACACATGAAATGGCTTAGACAGAAACAGTATCCATCTTCTTCCCTCTGCTTCCCTCACCCTCCCCATTCCCATCCCAGATGCCTATAACAGCTACGTACAAGGTGGGTTTGTCATGTGTGTCCCTCCACACCCTCCACATTGAACTTCGGTGCAGCCATTTGGCACCACAGGCCATTAGCAGTTTTACCCAGTGACCATGCCCAGCGATGGGCACATACACTCACCCCAGCCCTCTGCCCAGCTCTCAGTACCTTTTACCCAGATGCTGCCCAAACGTGTGGGATTCAAGTGCTGTTCAGGCTGGGCCAGGGCCTTCAAGCAGCAGCTGTATTTTTCTAGCGTCCCCCAGTGAGCCGGGCCTTGCCAGTCTGTGGCCAGGCAGATCTGCAACTTATGTGGCCCCCCGGGACCAGCTAATGCAAAGGAGTCCAGTGGTGAGAATGCCATTCTTGATCTTCCCTGCCCACCCCATGCTTCTCTGTGGAGTGTCAATGCAGACCGGGCCACTGAGAGCCAGGCAGAGGGTGAGAGCAGTGCTTGCTAGCACACACTCTGCATTCAGCACTTTGTCCTAGAAAGGTCCCTGCCTGGCAACGTAGGCTAAGTTCATACTTTGTGCCTGCAGTCAATGCCCCCTGTGTATGCCCAGCTGGTTGCCAATGGGCATGCTGTGGTTGGTCCTTTCTAGCCTATAAATGGGCCCCACTTGTACAGGGCTATGTGAAGACAATCACTTTCAATAGAAGAACATCTCCCACTGCAGCTGACTACCAAAGCCAGAAATATTAAGGGCACATACCACTGTTCTTTGCAGGACTGTCTGAGGTGGGCAGAGCTAGTCAGGCCTGACTGCTGTATATTAGATGACATTGGAAACCACTTAACCAAAGAATGTAGAATTTTCATTTCAAACCAGGTAAAACAGAGAATCCCTCCCTCACCAGTGTTGAAAGGTGCATAAACATCACCTAATCCAAAGGTCACAAATGTAAATGTCTTTAGGCACCAAGCAGATAATGAAAATGAGCAAAAAGGGGAGGTGTAAGAAAACAAGGGAGGGGCCAGGGAACTAGGGCATGCATACCTTACAAAAAGGCATTTAAGATAATTTTAATGTGCCAACCAACAAAGCATGTCTGCAGGCCCGTAGAGCTTATAGGGCCTAAGAGCTGTAAGTTTGGGATTGCTGTTGGAATCCAATGCCTTCCAGAGAAAAGGACTTATCCAAGGTCACCCCCCTGGTCAGTGACAGAGGCCCCTCCTAAACTATTTGGCAGAATGAGTCCCATGATAGCATCATCTTCTTCATTCCTTCACTCATTCAGCAAATAAGTCCTGCCCCCTCACAATGTCCTAAGCATTCTTCTGTGCTGTCAGTTCCCCAGCAGTAAACCAGACATGTTCTCTATCTTCAAGAAAGTCTCAATTGAGCGGGGAAGTGGCAAGAACAAAGCCTGGAAATCGAGGTTCCAAGCAGACAGTGTGGGGCCTTGAATGCCAGCCCAAGGCATTTGGATTTTATGCTGTAAGCAGCAGAGAAGCCTTGAGAAAGTATGAGCAGGTATCAAAAAGCGTTCTCTCAGAAGACTCTTCTGGCAATCATGACTCAAACTCCTCTGGCAGTTGTGACTCAATGGATTAGGGCCAGGCCGGTGGGGTGGAAGGTGTAACTGCAGGCACAAAGAGTGGCTAATCCAATAGTCTAGACCTGAGGTAATGAGGTTGGGGGTCACTAAGAAGAGAGGGGAAAAGATGAATGTGTGAGACACTGCAAATCAATGGAGTTGGGCTTCAGGGGTATGTGCCTGTGAGTGTGTGTGTCTGTATGTCTGTGTGTGTATATATAAGTGGACCTAGAATGAAGGAGAATGGTTGGCAAGAGGAAAGAAGAATAAGGATGACTCCGAAATGGGATGGATGGCTGGAGTTCCGAAACCAGGAGACCTGGGTTGAGGGAGAGTGGGTGGGTAAAGATGTCCAAATGTTTCTCTATGACAGCAGCCTTAAGACCAATAAAAAGAATCCGGTATTGTCTCTTTTATGTTATCATAGTCTCTCCTTCTTCAGTATGGAAAATTGAGCCAGGACCTCCTGACCTCTCGACTCTTCCATATGCCCGGAAGTGACCTCTGGGGAAATCCCACTCGATGCCTCTAGTTGAACTGGTCCAACGATTTAACAAATACTAATCAAATAAATAACGAAAATACTCTCTCCACCCCCAGCTTCTTTCTGTCCCCCACTCCAAAACAGCTCTGTGGGAAAGTCAATTTGGGAATTTCCCACATGTGTCTATGACCGCAATGCCAGAGCAATGGTCTGAGTCAGCTATAACCTTCAAAATTCCGTATTTGCTTCTCATATCAAAGGCAGCATGCTGGCTGGAAGAAGCACTGATGAAGCTGTAAAATAATTCCCTGTGTCAGCTCCTGGGCTCCCTGGCACTTCTGGGCCAGCTTCCAAAGGCCTGGGCTGCCAGGTAGAAAGACCCTGGCAGGCATGCGACTGACCCATGAAGCCCATCCAGATGATCCACTAGCCTCACACACCCCAAATGGATGGTCCATTTGCCTTCCATTCTCTCTCAAGTTTCCTTTCTCCCCCATTTGGGAAGAGGGTGTAGCGTCTATGAACAAGCAGAAACTACCGTGGGGTTTTGAAAACAGATGAGGACTTTCAATCCAAGTGTTGGCCAAAGAGAATGGACTTGAAAAGTGGCAGATGAAACTGAAACTGAAGGGTACATGGGGCTCTGGAAAAGGAGTAGGGACTTTGGAGTCCAACTTTGGTTCAAATCTCAGTTTGGCCTCCTCCCAGATGCATGGTCTGGTCACAGACTTCTCATGTGTAAAACTGCAATTATGATGCTTCCCTTCTAGGGTTACCATGGGGATTAAATGTGATGATGCACGCATACAGTTCCTGGCACATAGTAATTATTCAACAAAAATCAGTTGCATCTTGGGGCACCTGGGTGGCTCAATTGGTTAAGTGTCTAACTCCGGCTCAGGTCATGATCTCACCATTCATGAGTTTGAGCCCCCTGTCAGGCTCTTTGCTGCCAGTGCAGAGCCTGCTTGGGATCCTTGCTCTCTCCTGTCTCTCTGCCCCTCCATCACTCGTGCTTTCTCTCTTTCTCAAAGTAAATAAATAAGCTTTAAAAAAATTAGTTGCATTTTTCATAACTTCTTTTGAAGTGAAGTCTTTTTCAATAAGGACCAGGTGCTGTACCAGAATACTACCTGGTAAGAGGGGCGAGTGGGAAGGAGAGCCGAGGGGAAAGGAAAGAGTGTCAATATCTCATCTTACCAAGTGGGGATTCAAAAGATGCAGCCGATAATTGATGAAACGAAAACACAAAACATTGCAAAAATTACTAAGATAACTAATAAAGGGCAACAAATGGGGATATAGCTATGTAATTGTGACAAACCCTCAACTAGCTTAACAGGAAGTCAACAGATAATTTTCAAAAATTGGTGAACAAAAGCAGAAAAGTAGAAGTGCTTTATCTAGAGAAATGAGGGTATATATAGGAAGAAAAGAACTAAAATTTGTTGCTTCCCGGAAATGGGACTGGGAGCAGGGATTCCTGCAGAGTAGTGCTGTTTCTTTCCCTGGGATGTTCCACTTTGATTGCCAAACCACAGCCAGGAATAATATGAAAAGTCTGAGGTAGCACACATGTCCACCACCTTAAGGAACGGACCACAACATCACAGCTGCCGCAGCTCCAGTTTTAGCCCCCTTTCCTGTGTGCAGTGCACATCCCTCCTTTGAGGCAGACCAAAGCCTTAAAAAGGGGGAGAAACTTGGGGTGCCTGGGTGGCTCAGTCGGTTGAGACTCCAACCCTTGATTTTAACTCTGGTCACGATCTCACAGTTTGTGGGTTTGAGCCCCGCATCAGGCTCTCTGAAGAAAGCCTACTTGGGATTTTCTGTGTCCCTCTCTCTCTGCCCCTCCCCCTGCTCACTCTCTCAAAAGTAAATATTAAGAAAAGGGGGGAGAAATTTGACTAGGTCAGTTTTTTAAATAAGTCACTTTCAAGGGAGCAGACAGAAGTCTGGGCGGCATGGGGCACGGGCCAACTTGAGAAACCCTTTACAGAACACATTCTCCACTGGGAAAGGTCCTCTATACAATGAGCAGTTCACAGTAGCTGGCCATAGGTAGCGTCCTGTTGTGCCAGGATATAGCACATATGGCTACACAACTCCACCGTGCTTGCAAGAAGTAGTAGGTGGTAAGTTCTAGGCCAACTTCCAGCCCAGAAGGAGCCCACCACTCTCCATCCCACAGTTTGATGCTGCTGCCTGGTGGCTCTTCTCTCCAATATTCATCCATCTGGAAAAAATCCATTGGTGTCTAATCTGTACACAGATGTAGTGCCCAATAGGAATGCAAAGACAATTTCAAGGGAGACTAAGTTAAACCTTTTTCACCTTTAGGAGAGGGAAAATTGGAAAAATGCTGAAGGAAAAGTTGGTTTATATGACAGCTGTGCCTGAGCCCAGCTGTTTCATTTAGGCCTTTGATACATTTTGAGTTAATAACTGTATGTGGTGTATGGTTGGGGTCCAACTTCCTCTTTTTTTTTTGCATGAGGATTCTCCCTTTTTATTTTCAAGGGTAACACTTTAGAGGGAAATTTGCAACTTATAATAATTACAAATATCATCGATTACTTCTCTACAAGATGCTGGCATATGCTACCTCTTATTTTTATAGCAACACTTCAAAGTAGACCCTCATACTATTCTCATTTCACAATTGGTAAAAGTGAGACCGATTAACTTGTCCTACATTGCACAATTGGCTAGAGGCAGAGTGAGGATTTGTATCAGACCCACCTGTCTCCAAAGCCTAGATTCACAGTGCTGCACCAGGCTTCAGGAGGAGGTGTCATTCTGGTCACTCTTAACTTGTCCTTATACACAGACACACACACACACACACACACACACACACACACACACAGACACACACACACACTCAATTGGGAATATAATAAATGCTAGAGATATGTTGGTTAAATGACTAGATGAACACAAGTTGTTGACAACAACTGATGCTGCACAGGATGCGATCCCAAGGTAGGCTAAAAAACGCCAGACCAAGGAGAAACCTAGCAGAAAAATGAGCAATAACTTCAGCATGGAGTACCAAATGCACCAACAGCTTCTGGTGTGATGGAGGGGTGTCATTCCATTCCTCCACGACTGAGTAAAAAGTCTATTTTGAAAACTTTCTTCTACCCCACACAAAGTGAAGTTAAAGACCTAAAGTGGTTTGTTGAGCCTGGAAATCCACACGGATTACCTGAGAAGCTGTTCTGAACAGAGTCCTGGCACCAAATGAGGGCTCCATAGCTGGGGCTGGGTATAAAGCACTGAAGGGCAGTGGCTGGCAGGGCCAAGGGAGGATGTGATACCAGTGCAAGATTCCCTTATAAAGGACAGTGATCTGATCAGGGACTGAGAATGCATGGGTACTTGACAACTGGCTAGTCAAGAAAAACTTAAAAAGAAAAATTTAAGAGATGCCTGATGATTTCTCAGTTTATTTTCTAATAGTAATAATAATAGCTACTTCTGTGTCGGGTACTGTGCTAAGCACTTCACATGTGTTAACTCATTTAATCTTTACAAGAACCCCACAGTATAGATGCTGTCATGATCTCTATATTACACATGAGAAAACTGAGGCAAAAAGAGGTTAGGTAACTTGCCCATGGTCACGCAGAGAGTGAGTGTCAAAGCCAGAATCTGAATGTAGGCCACCTGACTCCAGACTGTATACATTTATGCTACTAGGCTGTACAAATACAAGTAGTATATAAATAAGGGAAGAGGGAGGAAGAAGCATGGTCGCCTCCTTCTAGAAAGTTACAATGAGATTTCAGAAACTTTCCACCTTCCTCCTAGTCAGATGTCTGGAACACTCTGAAAAGTTTTTAAAGGTTTACCAATAAGAGGTGGTCCCATGATTAGGACTATGGTTTCAGTTACTGGAACAGATCAAGAAAGAGAGATCAGTTAACCCAAAATGTTCCAATGTCACCTGGTATGGGCCCACATATTCTGGAAGGACAAATACTAGCTAAGGTTTACAAAAGAACTTATTGTGTATGAGGCAATATTCTGAGAGCTTTCATGGACTTTTTATTTTAATAATCATGACAGGGATGCCTGGGTGGCTCAGTCGGTTAAGCATCAGACTCTTGGTTTTGGCTCAGGTCATGATCTAGAGGTTTTGTGAGTTTGAGCCCCATGTCAGGCTCTGCGCTGATAGCACAGAGCCTGCTTGGGATTCTCTCTCTCTCTCTCTCTCTCTTTCTCTCTCCTCCTCCTCCTCCTCCTCCCTCTATGCCGCTCCCGCATTTGCACTGTCTCTGTCTCTCTAAGGATAAATAAATTTAAAAAAATAATCAGGACAATCCTTTGAGGTAGGTATTATATTATCCCCCATTTTACAGGTGAGACGATGAGAAAGGGTTACACAGATTATAAGGGACAAAAGTGAGTATTTGAAACTGGGCAGTCCATCTCTCCATCTGGGGCACCTAACAGCTGTGCTAAACCGATCTTGCCAAGGCCTGTAAGAGAGGGCTTAACCACACCTGCTACAAAAGGAGTCAGACTATAATATTATCTTGTTGTCCTCAAGCAGTCAGCCAATCCCTTTCTTGTCTGACAACTTGTTTTAAACCTACTTTTAAAAGTCCCTTATGCTGACTTCAGCAGTTTTCACAAGCGCCAACATATTCTGGCCCTGACCTGCCCCGATACCAATGTCATACAGCAGTACCACCCTTTTCTTTTGGTTTATCATAGAGAAAAGGCAATGTTCTATGATTTTCCAGAGGGAAAAATGAATCTCAAGTCTCTTCTTTATCTCCCTGCCCCTGTGTGTCTTTCTTTCCCTCTCTATAATATAGTGGAAAGACAACAAACGGGCTTTAGGCTAGACAGATCCAGATTCAAATCCTGTTTGTTTCACTTCAAGACTGGCAGGTTTGGAGCAGGTGACTTGGCCTCACTTTGCTCCTCTGTGAAATAAGGATAATCATAGTAGCTGCTTTGTCCCCCAGCTCCACCTTCCTCCTTCTCCAATGTTATGCACGCACTGATTCCCTGCCCTATCTCAGGGACTTCAGGGGAAAAGGGAAAACGAATAAGACAGAAAAACGTATTTGGTGAAAGACAGGAAGTCCAGTGTGGCTGAAGTAATGTAGAAGAGGAGGTAAGGAGGCCTCAGACCAGAGCAAGAGGGTCTTGGCTGCCTTACACAAAGGGGCTAAACTATATTTGAGAAGCGATGGAGCGTTTGAAGGTCTTCACACGGGAGGTGATACAATCGTGATTAACATTTATTGAATGCTTATTCCAGGTTAAGCATGGTTCTTTATTAAACCCTCGCTACTACAATTTTTCCTATTTTGCAGATGTGGAAACGGAGACTCAAAAAAAAGAACTTGACCCAAGACCACACAGCTTATATATGTCAGACCTGGGTCTAACTCTGTACAGCTGGATCCCAGAGCCCACTCCTTCAATCAAAAAGTTCTGTTATTTTGAGGTAACTAAATCAAGCAATGTTGTACCCAGTAGACTTGAGGTAAGAATAAAAAGAAGAGCCCATTTAAGAGACCATTATAGTCATCCAAGACAGGAAGCCAGCAGTACAGACCATGAGCAGATAGTCTTCTACAACTGGGCAACTGAGTTAATGCAAGAGGTAGGGGTGTGGAGCCTGGCCCAGAAATATGGAGGATGGGGTTTATCCCCCCATGTTGTTGGGGGGGGAAGAATAGTTGTCAACATTTATAAAGGGGCCTGTTTGCATTAATATCTGCATTTCTGTCTTGTCTCAATGAACCAGAGGATCTGGCAGCACTGGACTCACATTCCTATAAGGCACCAGTGGACTGGGGCCCAGCAGTACCTTCCCTTTTGAGATAGATGCATATGCCCCAAGGCCCTCTGGAGTCTACTTCTCTCCTTCACCTTACCTGGATGCCAACAGGGGACCTAGAGCCACTAAACCCTGATTTTTTTTTTATTGCAAACCCAAATACTGAGAGAAATAATGATGAGGGGACGGAGCAGTTACAGGGGAAGAAGCTGGTTTGGGAAAGAAGAAAAATGCTGTCTCTGTATATAAAGAAATCTCAGGGCCAAGAGAGAGAGAAAGCAGCTAGGGGAAGGGGGCAGGGAGTAGGCCTTAAGATGACAATTGGCATGACAAGAAGGGACAAAGGTCAAGGGAGGGGAGGACATCACGGGGTCCAGGCTTTTGAGAGAAGCAACTGAAGACATTTACTGAAAAAGCCAGGAGTTGCAGAGGCAATGTTTCTGGCAAAAGCTAAGAGGCCGTGCTGTAGATGTGCTGGGAAGCTGTGGGAGGAGAGAGGTTGTGCTCTGAACAGAGAATTAAAGAGCGAGATACCACATTAAAACTGCATCCATGAATAAGGGCAAATGCAAATTGGAGGAATTCAGAAGGATAGGACACTGAGGGGCCAGGGCATTGTAGTAGCTGCAATGTCAAAGTAGTCATTCCCCAGTGCGCTTGAATTTCCTTTGCAAAAGCAAATGACAGAATGCTCCCTGGGAACAGACAGGTTGGTATCTGCCCCTCCAGCTCTGTAGTCCTGCAGCCAGGGTATGAAGTTGCCAGATTTGGGCACACAGAGCAGTGGTTTCCCAGAATCAAGACATACACAGGCTGAACAAGGAGGAAGAGAAGTAAGAGCTCTTAAGCCTGCCTTTTCTCTTTGGGGTCCTGCACTTCTTTAAAACTTACCATTCCCCTGATAAAGTGGTTAGAATGAGTATGCCAAGAAGAGACACAATTAAAGGGAAAGCGTCAATTTAGAAGAAGACATCTCTTCTAGTGGCACAGCCTTATCACACTTTCCACTGAGGGAAGAGTTTCCCAGTCTGGCTAGTGTTCAGAATTCTATGCCACTGAGGGAGGAGGCAGAGCATAGAGAGAAGAGAAATGATCTTTCCTGGCCAGTCAGCATGGAAGGGGTCACTACAGCAGTTAAAAGTCACATCAATGTCACAATCTGCTTTTCTGCATTTGGGGGCCCAGTCTGTATGTTTCTAGAGACCAAATGAGGGCCTATGTTGTGCTCTTGCCAATATTTAATGAAGATAAACTTTTCTATAAAAAATTAAAATAAAATCTCAAAACCATAGCAATATCAGCAGCAGAGCAGGCCCTACATTAACCACAAGTAGTTCCCAGGGATGAGATTACTTCTGCTGCCCCAGGGATCAGAACGTTTTACACATAATTACTGCTGTTTCCCTTCCTGATTAATGCCTAATTCTGGAGAACAGCTACTCTACAAAACATCAGCACCTAGGTGATAAACCTCAAGATATTTATTGGATTTATTTTTGAAATGTCTTACATTGTAACCCCATTTCACTTTTTTGTATGCTTTCTTCCCCTCACCCCCCAAATAAAATCTGGGGTTTGAACTTAATTGAGTTCTAGTAGAGATAATATGTGGAGAAGGAGCCCCCACCAAAAATAAATTTTTCCACTGGAAACATTTCAAGTTAAGAGTGTGGGACTTCCAAAATGGCTGTATGGGAAGCTGGTGTTACTCCCAAGTGAATAAAACAACCATTTCGCTGGTGAAAATGATTTAAAAAAAAACACTTAAAGCCTCTGGAGATTGTCCTCAGGTCACACAGCAAGAAGAGAACATTTACTCAGGAAAATTTCCTAAATCTTGGAAAAAACAGTAACAGTCTGTGGCATTTGAGCCAAGACTGCTTCAATTCTGCTGCCTACCCTACCTCCATACTACAGAAGCACTGTTCTGCACAAGTGTGGCCAAGAAAAAAGGACTCCCTTTCCCTCTAGTTCCTGGTCTAAGGATAATAGCTTTATCCCAAGAGCATCTCTAGTTTCCCCTAGCTCGGTACTGCAAAAGCTTTGTTCCGGGTGGGAGTGGCCAAGATGACTGGGCTGCCCTCTCCCACCTAGTCCCAACTCATACGGTGGAAGGAGCTCCACCTCAGGCTCAGAAGGCCAAGAATACTGGCCCCTCAATCATCCCAATCCCTCACTCACTCACTCCACACTAGGAGAGGCAAGCTGAGAAGACCTAGGGCTACCATCTCTTCCCTAGCACCCACTCATAGAGCAGAGAGTATCACTCCAGGAAAAGCAGGCACCATCCCCACTCCCAGCTTCAGTGCAGTGACTCAGAGCGTCTACCCAGGGGTGAAGGCAGACCATAAAGATGGAGACTTCCACATCTGACTATTTAGTGGCAAGAAGTTAAGAGGTGGCTGGTAGCTTCACGAAACTAGTACCAAGAAAAATGATAGACAAGCCAGAAGAAAAAGGGAAAGAAACAGCCAAGAAGACCCCCTCTGGGACCACACTCATCCTTATGGATCTGGAAGGCTGTGCACATTGCACCCACTTCCAGAGCAATTACAGAAGAGTGTGGGACAGACTTGAAAACATTCCCCAAAACACACACAGATCAAATAGCAAAGGGTAGTAGTCTTGCTGGCTCAAGGGACTTAAGCACAACCTTTGACCAAGCACTGGCTAAAGAGTAAGCTACTTTGACCCAGGAGTCACTCCTAGAAAGCCAGGCTTAAGATTAAATCACACCTATTTCTAGTGATCTGGAAGACTGTGCCCTCTCAGGAATGACTGGAGAGAGAACTTCTTTTTTTTTTAGTTTATTTATTTATTTTGAGAGAGACAGAGAGTGTAAGTGGAGTAGGAGCAAAGAGAAAGGAAGAATTCCAAGCAGGCTCCATGAAGTCAGTGTAGAGCCTGATGTGGGGCTCAAACTCATGAAACTGTGAAATCATGACCTAAGCCGAAATCAAGTGTCAGACGCTTAACCAACTGAGCCACTCACACCCCTGGAGAGAGAACTTCTAAGGTACTACTTCCTATTTGAATGTGGGGCAAAATTGTAAACTCTCTTAACTGTGAAAGCAATCTCCAACCTATACACATACATTCAACTGAAAGATAGACCAATAGAGATTTTTCTACCTGAAGAATGACAAATGGAAGAAGAAAGAGGAGGAAGAAGAGAAGGAAAATGAGGAGAAGAAGAAAAATGAAAAGAACCTCAGAAAAATGTGACACTGTTAAGTGCACCAACACATACAAATTGGGAATACCAGATGGAGATGTGACAGACAAGATATTCAAGGACATACTGGCTGAAAACACCCCAAATTTGATGAAAAACATTTAGATATACATTCAAGAAGTTTGTTGAACTCCAAGTGGGATAAACACAGAGATCCACATCCAAACATATTATAGTTATTGAAGTACAGAAATGTTGAAAGGCAAAAGAGAAAATCTTGAATGCAGGAAGAGAAAAACAACTCATCACATAAAAGGAAATCCCAATAAGATTGAGAGCTAACTTCTCATCAGAAACAATTGAAGCCAGAAGGGAGTAGGATGCCATATTCAAAATATTGGAAGAAGAAAAATGGTCACCCCCTAAACCTAACATAACTATCTCAAAAATGAAGGCAAAACAAAGACTAAGAGAATCCATGGCTATCATATTTACCTTACAAAAATATCAAAGGAAGTTTTTCAGGCTGAAAGGAAGTGACACCAAATAGCAACACAAATTCACACAAATAACCAAAGAGCTCCAGTAAAGGTAACTATGTAGGTAATGATGAAAGACAATAAAATTACATATTCTATTTCTTTCTTCTCTTTACTGATTTAAAAAAAGATTTTGGGGTACCTGGGTGGCTCAGTCGGTTAAAGCATCTGACTCTTGATCTCAGAGTTGTGAGTTCAAGCCCTGCATTGGACTCCATGCTGGGTGTGGAGCCTATTTTAAAAAAGTTGATTGGGGCACCTGGGTGGCTCAGTAGGTTAAGCATTCGACTTCGGTTCAGGTCATGATCTCACAGTTCGTGAGTTTGAGCCCTCTGTTGTATTCTGTGCTGACAGCTCAGAGCCTTGGAGCCTGCTTCGGATTCTGTGTCTCCCTCTGTCTCTACCCCTCTCCTGCTCACACTCTATGTCTCTCTCTCTCAAAAATAAGCAAATGTTAAGAAAATTTAGTTTTTTAAAAAATAAAAGTAAAAAAAATGATTTCGTAAGTGCCTATAAAATGGTATTATTTGTCTTATGGCATATAGAAATGTATTTGACAATAACAGCACAGAGGAGGTGGTTATATATAAAATGTTATACTATAAGATGTTTGTGAACAAAGTTGTACTGTTAAAGAAATGATACCAGATGTTAACAAATCCACAGGAAAAATTAAGAGAAGCACCAAGGCTATTAAAAACGTATTTTTAAAGCACTATAAATATATTTGTGCTCTCTCTTCTTCTATGAGCTTCTTTAAAAGAAATAAGATTGAATGAAGCAGTAATTACTACCAGGTATTATATTTGTAACATATATGACATGCATAACAATAATAACACAGAAAATGGGAAAGGGAAGGGAGCTACATAAAAAGGAAGTTTCTGTATCTCAATGAAATTAACTTAGTGTAAATCTGACATAGATTCTGACAAATTAAGATATATATTATAAGCCCTATACAATCACTAAGAAAACAACTAAAAATATTGTTTAAAAATCATGAAAGAAGGAGGGTGTCTGGATGGCTCAGTTGGTTGAGCATACGACTTTGTCTCAGGTCATGATCTTGCGGTTTGTGAGTTCGAGCCCCGCGTCAGGTTCTGTGCTGACAGCTCAGGGACTAAAGCCTGCTTCAGATTCTGTGTCTTCTTCTTTCTCTGCCCCTCCCCTGCTCACGGGGTATCTCGCTGTCTCTCAAAAATAAATAAATGTTAAAAAAATCATTAAAGGAGTTAAAATGTTATACTATAAGATGTTTACTTAATGCAAAAGAAGGCAGTAAGAGAGGAGAAACAAACAAATAAAGCAAAAATGGCTTAGGAAACCCCTTAGAGAAAGCAAAGCAAGGCAAACTGACAGCAAAGGGAAGGAATAAAATAATATAATAAAGACTGGAGAGGAAACAACTGAGGTAGTGGATGGAAAAACAACACAGAAAATCAAGGAATTCAAATTTAGCTAGGCTGACCAAGAGAAAAAGAATTAAGAGTGATTATCACTACTGTTCTTATAGAAATAAAAGGGGAAATAAGAAAACACTATGAATAACTGCATGGCAACAATTCAGATAAATGAATTGGGCAAATTCCTAGAAAGAACAAGTTCTAAAATTGACCTAAGAAATAGAAAATCTCAAAAGACTTGTAACATGAGATTGAATTCATTATTTTATTTTATTTTATTTTATTTTATTTTATTTTTATTTTATTTTTAAGTAATTTCTACACCACATGTGGGTCTTGAACTCATGACCCTGAGATCAAGAGCTTCATGCTCCACTGATTGAGTCAGCTGGGCATCCCAAGTGATTGAATTAATTATTTAAAAATTTCCCACAAAAAAGGTCAAGTCCAGATGGCTTCACTCATAAATTCTATGAAAAATTTAAAGAAAAATTAACACTAATCCTTCATATACTCCTTCAAAAAACAGAGGAGGATTGTCCTCTTATATACTAAGAACAAATTGAGGGTTAAGGGGGATATGGGAAGGGAAAGAGTGGGTGATGGGCACTGAGGAGGGCACTTGTTGGGATGAGCACTGGGTGTTGTATGGAAACCAATTTGACAATAAATTGTTAAAAAAATAGAGGACGAACAAATACTTCCAGACTCATTCTGTGAGGCCATCGTGATCCTGACATTAGAGAGAAAAAGGACAGAAAAGGACATTACAAAAGAAAATTACAGACCAATATCCTTATGACTATAAATGCAAAAGTCAACAAAATATTAGCAGATCCAATCCAGTTATATAAAAAGAATGATACACCATGAACATCTGGGATTTACCCCTGGAATTTAAGGTTGGTTTAGTATCTAAAAATCAATTAAAAATCATTAAAGGAGAAAAACCAGATGATCATTTCAATAGATTAAGAAGAAACATTTGACAAAATCTACCACCTTATAATAATAATATAAAAAACACTCAATATACTAGGAATAGAGGAAAACTTCCTGAACCAGGAAAAGGGTTCTATGGTGGGGGGTGGGGGGGAAATGACAGCTAACATCATACTTAATGGGAAAAAATTGAAACCTTTTTTCTTAAGATAAGGAAGGATGTCTGTTTTCACCACTTCTAGTCAACATTATAAGAGGGGTTCTAGTCAGGGAAATTAGGGGGAAAAAAAGGAAAATGAAAGGAGGGAGGGAGATATGGAAGAGAGAATATTTTTTAAAAAGGAAAGAAATAAAAGGCATCCAGATTAAAAGGAAGTAAAACTCTCTATTTGCAGATGACATGATTTTGTATGTAGAAAACCCTAAGGAAACCACTAAAAATCTATTAGAACTAATAAGCAAATTCAACAAGTTCATAGGCTAAAAGATCAAAATACATTGTCTTCTTTCTTCAGATGTTTAACTTCACATCAGGAGCAACCACCTTTTCTTGAGTATCTCCAAAAATTTCTAGGCATAGATAGAGAGATATATCATATTGATATTTCCACGTCAGCACATAGAGAAATACCTTATTCTTTTTTTGCCCCATGGAGAATATTCTACTATAAATACGTACAGTACTTTATATATGGTATTGAATGAGAGACATTTAGATAATTTCCTAGTGTTTTACTATCACAAACAAAAGTGTAATGAGTATTTTTAGGCATACGTGTGTTTCTATACTGTGAGTTCCTAGAAATGGAATTATAAACTCAAAGGTTATGTGCATTTGTAGTTTTGAGAGCTACTGCCGAATGGTCCTCCAAAGAAAGGAGTTATACCAATTTACCTGTCTACTGACAGCACGTTTGAGCACTGCTTTCCCCATCCAATAAACACTGAACTATCAAAGCTCTTGATGTTGACTAATATGATAAAATTTGATACTTCATTGTTTAAGTTAGCATTTACCTATGAGAAAGGTTAAATACCTTTTCATATGTTTAATTTCCTCTCTTTCTCTTTGAACTTTGCTCCTCTTTTCCTTTCTTGGCTTGTTGATCTTAGATTTATAATTTTTGTCCTTCTTGCTTTTTAAATGTTTATTTATTATTTCAAAAGAGAGAGAGAGAAGAGAGAAAACAAGTGCACAAGCGTGGGCGTTTGGGGGAGGGGCAGAGAGAGGGAGAAAGAATCTTAAGCAGGTTCCATGCACAGCTCACAGCCAGATGAGGGGCTGGATCTTAGGACCCTGGGATCATTACCTGATCTGAAATCAAGAGTTGGGGGACACCTGGGTGGCTCAGTCGGTTGAGCGTCCGACTTCAGTTCAGGTCATGATCTCACGGTCTGTGAGTTCGGGCCCCGCGTGGGGCTCTGTGCTGACAGCTCAGAGCCTGGAGCCTGCTTCACATTCTGTGTCTCCCTCTCTCTCTCTGTCCCTCCCCCACTCATGCTCTGTCTCTCTCTGTCTCAAAAATAAATAAACATTAAAAAAAAAAGAGTTGGACACTGAACCAACTGAGTCACCCAGGCATCCCTATCATTTTTCTTTCTTTTTTTTAAATTTTTCAAATGTTTATTTATGAGAGAGATAGAGACAGAGCACGAGCAGAGGAGGGGCAGAGAGAGAGGGAGACATAGAATCCGAAGCAGGATCCAGGCTCTGAGCTTTCAGCACAGAGCCCGACGTGGGGCTGGAACTCATAGACTGCTAGATCATGACCTGAGCTGAAGTCGGACACTTAACCAACTGAGTCACTCAGGCGCCCCTCATTTTCCTTTTGACATTATTTATAATATACCTCTCCTTGAAGAAAATTTTAAATTATATGTTGTCAGATTACTACTCTTTTTTTTCCTTAAGTTGTACAGGCGTTATGTGTTTCCTAGAAAGGCTTACTTCCACACAGATTATAGAAGAAATTCTCCCATGGATATTTCTAATACTTTCATGTTTTTACTTTTTAACATTTCAATCCCTGAACCAGCTGGAACTTATTTTAATGTAAACTGGGATTTAACTTTCTTTCAAATGGGTAACTAGTTGGTCCATCATTATTTATTAATCATTCCATACAGCTCTGAAATACCACTTACTTCATCTACTAAATTTCTCCATGGATTGGGGTCTGTTTTGGGACTTTCTTTTCTTTTCCATTGTTCTGAAAGTCCATTCATGTACCAAACCAAATTGTGTTATAATAGATTTCAATAGATTTATAATAGATTTCAATATTTGGTAGTGGAACTAATACTTGATTTCAGAGGAAAAAGCCTATACTCGAGCTTGTACAACAGACATAAAATTGGCTACATGGATCATGAGGCCACCTGTTCAGAAACAAAAGGGCAGCCTATTCACCACTCAGAACTTTCTGACAGTTAACCTGGCTCATATTTCTCACATTCACTTTATTGGATAAAAGGACTTCACTGAGGCACAAAAACTTGGACCTGGGAGGCCAAATGAGCCAAGATGTCTACCCTCTCCTCTGACAAATGGTCTCATTTTCAGAGAAGCTATCACTTCTCTGAGTTTCCACACTGCTACAATGACCCTCAGGTCATGGGAGTATAGGCACAAATCTTGGCTCAGGTCATGATCTCACAGTTTGTGTGTTGGAACCATATACCAGGTTTGCTGTAAGCAGGGTGCAATGGCACATGCTGCAGTCTGATGAAATATCCAGATTTCTTAAAAATGCACTTGGGGGGCGCCTGGGTGGCTCAGTTGGTTAAGCGTCCGACTTCAGCTCAGGTCATGATCTCACAGTCTGTGAGTTCGAGCCCCGCGTCGGGCTCTGTGCTGACGGCTCAGAGCCTGGAGCCTGCTTCAGATTCTGTGTCTCCCTCTCTCTCTGCCCTTCCCCTGCTCACTCTCTGTCTCTATGTCTCTCAAAAATAAATAAACATTAAAAAAATAAAAAAAATGCACTTGGAAAGTAATGGTTACTACCAGCTTTAGGAAGTGGTGGGCTAAGCCCATCCTCAGTTTGCTGCTACTAAGGTAGGAAACTAGAGATGGAATTGGTTGCTAGAGATAGCACTGACTCAGTTGATGCAAAATAATATACAAAAATATATTGTATTTCTATATATTAGCATGAACAATCTGAAAATGAAATTAAGAAAATAATTCCTTTTGGGGCACTTGGGTGGCTCAGTTGGTTGAACATGCTACTCTTGATTTCAGCTCAGGTCATGATCCTAGAGTTGTGGAATTAAGCCCCAGGTCTGGCTTTGTGTTGAGCATGGAGACTGCTTAAAAGTCTCTCTCTCTCTCCCTCTGTTCCTCTTCCCCCCATTAAAAAAAAAGAAGAAAACAATTCCATTTACAAAAGCATCAAAAAAGAATAAAATAAGGTAAAACCTTCATTTGTGAGCATAATTCATTCCAGAAACATGCTTATAATCCAAAGCACTTGCATATCAAAGCAAGTTTCAAGAACCGTTGGCTCAGTTGTGATCATGTGACGTTTGCTGTCATGTACTACTCATATCGCAAGACATCGCTAAAATTATCAAAAATGCTTACTTGTCTTGCAGAACACTCACAGAACAAGTTCCTCACAATCCAAGGTATTACCGTAGTTGGGAATAAACTTAACAAAATGAAATAAAAAAACTCATTCTGAAAACTACAAAATGTTGACAAAATCAACAAAAATATAAATAAGCGAGAAAATATCCCATGTTCATATGTGAGAAGGCTTAATATTATTAAGAAGGTAACACTCTCCAAGCTAACCTACAGACTCAATGCAATTCCCAAGAAAATCTCAGCTATTTTTTTTTTTGCAGAAATCGATAAACTGATATCCTACAGTCTATGTAGGAAGGAAAAGGACTGAGAATAACCAAAAAATTTTTGAAGAAGAACAGAAAAGTTGAAGGAGTCATGCTTTCTAATATCAAAACTTACTACAAAACTACAATAATCAAGACAGTATGGTACTAGTACAAGAATAAACACATACATTTGTAATGATGTGGATGGAGCTAGAGAGTATAATGCTAAGTGAACCAAGTCAGTCAGAGAAAGACAAATACCATAAGATCTTACTCATATGTGGAATTCAAGAAACAAAACAAACAAGCAAAGGGGAAAAATAAGAGAGAGAGAGAGAGAGAGAGAGAGAGAGAGAGAGAGAGAGAGAGAGAGGTATATTAAGAAGCAGACTCTTAACTATAGAGAACAAACTGATGGTTACCAGAGAGAAGGGGGTGGGGGAATGAGTGAAATATGTGATGGGGATTAAGAAATGCACTTGTGATAATCACTGGGTGATGTATGAAAGTGCTGAATCACTATATCATATATCTGAAACTAATACAGCACTGTATGTTAACTAACTGGAATGAAAATAAAAACTTAAGATAATAAAACGAATAAACATATAGATCATTAGGTAGAACTAAAACGAATAAACATATAGATCAATTAGGTAGAACTAAAAAATCATAAATAAGCCCCAAATTTTTTAAGTTTATTTATTTATTTTGACAGAGAGAGAGAGAGAGAGCAAGAGAGAGCACATAAGTGGGGAAGGGGAAGAAAGAGAGAGAGGGAGGGAGAAAATCCTAAGCAGGCTCCACACTGCCAGTGCAGAGCCCGATGCAGGGCTTGAACTCATGGAGTATGAGATCATAACCTGAGCCGAAGTCAGACATTTAACCAACTGAGTCACCCAGTCACACCATGGTCAATTGATTTTTGACAAAAATGCCAAAGGGGAAATAGAGCTTTTTAAAAACTGGGACAGTTGGATAGCCATCAGCAAGAAGGAGAAGGAGAAGGAGAAGGAGGAGGAGAAGGAGGAGGAGGAGGAGGAGGAGGAGGAGGAGGAAGAATTGGACACCTATCTGACACCATACACGAAAAATTAACTCAAAGATTATAGAAGACTAAATGTAAAGACTAAAATTGTAAAACACCTAGAATTAAACACAAAAGTAAATCTTTAGGATCCAGGGTTAAGCTATTTTTTCTTATATACAACACTAAACACCATAAACAAAAGAAGATTGACAAATTAGACTTCATCAAAATGAAAACTTCTGTACTTCAAGGCCAACATCAGAAAAGGTAGAATAACTCATATTACATAAATACTCATAGCAGCATTATTTATAATATCCAAAAAGCTTATTTGGCAATAAAACAAAATGAAGTAGTAGGCTCAACTTCCAGAATGACTGTGTGAGGAGCTCCATGAACATACTTCCCACAAACTGGTAAAAAAGATTTTTAAAAATCTTTATCCAATCATCTATCGATGGACACTCGGGCTGCCTCCCTGACTTGGCTATTGTATATAATGCTTCTATTAACATAGGGGTGCATGTATCCCTTTGAATTAGTGCTTTTGTATTTTTTTGATAAATACCCAGTGGTGTAATTGCTGTATTTACAGTAATTTTATTTTTAACTTTTGGAGGACCTCCAAACTGGGTGAAATAAGTGATGGGGATTAAGGACTGCCCTTGTCATGATGAGCATGATGGAATAGTTGAATTACTATATTGTACACCTGAAACTAATATAACACTGTATGTCAACTATACTGGAAATAAAATAAAATAAAATAAAACAAAACGGGAAAACACACATTGATTTCTGGTTTGTAGCCTACCATGTAAGAAGCTTAAAAGTCACCACTCTTCTAACAACAAGTAAAAATATGAGCAAATCAACTCTTTTTAGATTCATCAAAGAAGTGAGGCCACAGGGCAAACTGCTGCCCCCCCAAATTAGGGAGAGGGATAAACAGATGCAGAGAATCGCAACTTATGGGAGCAGATACCAGTACTAAGGTAGGAAAATATGAACTGAAATCGATGAATTGTTTGGTGGCTCAATGTGGACAAATCTGAGAATCGAAAATTCCAGGAGGACTCAGTCATAGCTATGACCTCATACTTCTGTGAATCTTACTTATAATATCTCTACTATGTTCTCACAGTAATGATCAGAGAAAATTCCTTTAGTGCTTCCTGTGGGAGGTGGGATAAATGGAATCATTTTGAAATTGTTAGACCATTCTGTTCTTAACAAGGTCTGTCCTCAGGAGAAACTATTTTACCAGAGTCTAATCTGCTGGGGTTTTATCAGAGCCTAAATGACCTAGGGTAAGGGATATGTCTAAATCTAGCCTGCTTTAGCCATCCATATGGGGGAAGGGGAATACCCAATTACAGCTCCATAATGATGAAAGGGTCAGTTCTCCAAGAAGTTCACAGTCTAAGGGCACAAGCTCTCTAAAAGACTGAGACCTAATCATAAGATTACAAGACACTTCCCTTCCACCCACGTCTTACCACTACTTTACTAGAAGCCTATTTACCACAGTTCCTTTTACCCATACATCATGTCCACCTTCCAACAAAAAAATTGCAGGGCATAATAAACTGTTAAAAACAGATTGAAGAGAAAGAGCAAGCATCTGAACCAGACCCAGATATGGCAGGGCTGTTGGAATTATCAGACTGAATTTAAACCAACTGTGATTAGTATACTAAGAGTTCTAATAGAAAAAGTAGACAGCATGCAAGAACAATGGATAATGTAAGCAAAGAGTTGGGAGTCCTATGAAAGAACCAAAGAGCAATGCTAGAGACCAGAAACACCATGACAAAAATGAATACTGCTTTTGATGGGCTCATTAGTAGACTGGACAGGGCTGAGGAGAAAATCTCTGAGCTTGAGGATACATCAATAGAAACTTCCAAAACTGAAAAGCAAAGAGAGAAAAAAACTGAAGAAAAAACAGAACAGAATATCAAAGGATTGTGGAACAACCACAAAAGGTGTAACATACATGTAATGGAAATGCCAGGAGAAGAAACGGAGAAAGGAACAAAAGCAATATTTGAGGCAATAATGACGGAAAATTTCCCCCAAATAAATGGCAGACACCAAACCACAGATCCTGGAGGCTAAGAAAACACCAGGCTAGATAAATGGCCCTAAAAATCTACACCTGGCCATATTATACTCGAACTACAAAAAAATCAAAGCTAAAGAAAAAATCTTTAGAAAAGCCAAAGGACAAACACCTTACCTTCAGAGCAAAAATAAGAACTTTATCAGACTTTTCCTCAGAAACCATGCAAGGAAAAAGAGAGTAGAATGAAGTATTTAAAGTGTTGAGAGAAGAAAACAGCTAAGCTATGATTACTTACCCTGCAAAATTATTAGTTTTTATTTTAGAGCAAGAGAGAGGGGCAGACAGAAAGAGAGCGAAGCACAAAGCCCAATGCAGGGCTCAATCATGACCTGAGCTGCAATCAAGAGTCAGATGCTCAACCTACTGAGCCACCCACGTGCCCTACTCTGCAAAATCATTATTCAAATATGGAGAAAGACTTTTTCAAAAAAAGAGCCAAAACTTGAGTGAATTTATGGCCAATAGACCTGTCTTGTAAGAAATGTTAAAAGAAGTTCTTCAGGCAGAAGGAAAATGATATAGGTCAGAAACTTAGATCTACATAAAGAAAGGTAAAGTAAAAACTTTTATTTTTCTTTTTCTTAATTGCTCTGACTTAGCAGTTTGTTTGGAAGAACAGTACAACAGTATATTCAATTATGTATGCACAGGAATGTATATATACCCATGCTCATGTATAAGTGATATGAATTACAGCAATGATACAGGGACAGAAGGGAGAAATTAGGAATATTTTGTTATGATAAAGTATTTCCATTACCCATTAGGTATAACGTTATTTGAAAGTGAACTTGGATTAGTTGTAAATATCTATGGCAAACTCTAGGGCAACACTAAAAAAATTGATACGCTAAGAAAAGAGAAAAAATGGAATCATATAAAATGATCAATTAAAACCACAAAAGGTAAGAAAAGAGTGGAAGATGAAACTAGGAACAGGAACAAGGACAACAAATAGAAAATGGTAACAAATATGGTAGTTATTACTCCAACTGTATCAATAATCACTTTTAACAACAATGGTCTAAATACATCAATTAAAAAACATATTATCATAATGGATTAAAAACAAGTCCCACTGTATGTTGTCTACAAGAAACTCACTTGAAATATAAAGACACATATAGATTAAAAGGAAAGAGGAGGGACACCTGGGTGGCTTAGTCGGTTAAGAGTCTAACTTTGGCTCAGATCATGATCTCACATTTCATAGGTTCCAACCGCATGTTGGGCTCTGTGCTGACAACTTGGAGCCTGGAGACTGCTTCAGATTCTGTGTCTTCCTTTCTCTCTGCCCCTTCCCTGTTCACACTCTGTCTCTCTTTCTCTCAAAAATAAAATAAACATAAAAAAATTTTTAGGTAAAAAGGAGTAACACATACTATACTAACAGTAATTAAAAGAAAGTAGGAGTAGTTCAAACACAGCTCAAACAGAGCAGACTTCAAAGCACGGAAGGTTATCAAGAATAAAGAGGGGCAGTACATAATGATAAAGGGGTCAAATGTCCAAGAAATCATAATCCTTAATGTGTATGCACCTAACAACAAAGCATCAAAAATGTGTGGGGCAATAAATGACAGACCTCCAAGGAAAAATATATGAATCCACTATTATAGAGACTTCAACATTCCTCTTTTAGATATGGGCACATCCAGAAGACAGGAAATAAAAAAGGCCATAGTAGAACTCAATAGCACCATCACTCAACTGGGTATAACTGGCATCTTCGGACTACAAAGACAGCAATTACACATTCTTCTCAAGCTCACCATGGAACATTCACCATGATAGAACAGATTCTGGGCAATAAAACACACCTTATTCAGAAAAACGGAAATCATTTAATGTCTGCTTTTAGACCACAGTGAAATTTTTTTGTTTTACTTTTCTTAATATAATTTTTTCTCAAATTGATTTCTATACAACATCCAGTGCTCATCCCAACAAGTTCCCCCCTCAATGCCTGTCACCCACTCTCCCCTCTCCCACACTCCCATCATCCCTCAGTTTGTCCTTAGTATTTAAGAGTCTCTTATGTTTTGCCCCCCTCCCTCTCTGTGACTTTTTTCCCTCTTCCTCTCCCCCATGGTCTTCTGCTAAGCCTCTCAAAATCCACCTATGCGGGAAAACATATGGTATCTGTCTTTGTCTGCCTGACTTATTTCGCTTAGCATAATACCCTACAGTTCTATCCACATTGCTACAAATGGCCAGATTTCATTCTCTCTCATTGCCATGTAGTATTCCATTGTATATATAAACCACATCTTCTTGATCCATTCGTCAGTTGATGGACACTTAGTCCCTTTCCGTGATCTGGCTATTGTTGAAAGTGCTGCTATAAACATTGGGGTACACGTGCCCCTATGCACCAGCACTCCTGTATCTCTTGGGTAGATTCCTAGCAGTGCTACTGCTGGGTCATAGGGTAGCTCTATTTTCATTGTTTTGAGGAACCTTCACACCATTTTCCAGAGCAGCTGCACCAGTTTGCATTCCCACCAACAGTGTAAGGGAGTGCCTGTTTCTCCACATCCTCGCCAGCATCTATAGATTCCTGATTTGTTCATTTTAGCCACTCTGACCGGTGTGAGGTTGTATCTCAGTATGGTTTTGATTTGTATTTCCCTGATGATGAGTGACGTTGAGCATCCTGCTGGGCATCTAGATTAGACCACAGTAAAATTAACCTAGAAATCAATATCAGAAATGTTTCTGGAAAATCCACAAATACCCAGAGATTAAACAACACACTCGTAAATAATACATGGGTCAAAGAAAAAACCTCAAGAGAAATTTTAAAAAATATTTTAAAATAAGTGAAAATGAAAACACAACTCATCAAAATTTGTGTAATGCAGCAAAAGGAGTACTTAGAGGGAAGCTTATAGCACTGAATGCCTGTATTAG
This sequence comes from Paguma larvata, assembly GCA_030068075.1. NCBI lineage: Eukaryota > Metazoa > Chordata > Mammalia > Carnivora > Viverridae > Paguma > Paguma larvata. Next base: position 54,853,489 of record CM057830.1, on the reverse strand, counting down.
AAAAGAAGAAAGATCTAAAATTAATAATCTATGCTTCTGCCTTAGAAAACTAGAAAAAGAAGAACAAATGAAATCCAAAGTAAACAGAAGAAAAAGAATAAAAATTAGAATAAGAAACTGAAAACAATCAATAGAGAACACTAGCAAAAACAAAATCTGATCCCTTGATGAGATCAATAAAATTGATAAGCCCCTAGCCAAGCTAACTAAGAAAAAAAGAATGAAAACACAAATTATTAGTATCAGAAAGGAAAAAAAAAGAAAGGAAAGGTGACATCACTATAGATCCCATGAACATCAAAAAGATAATAAAGGAATGCTATAGACAACCCTATGCCCAATTTGATACCCTAGAATGTGATCAATTCCTGGAAATACATATTCTGCCAAAACTCACACAAAAAGGAATAGACAATCTGAATAAGCCTATATCTATTACAGAAATTGATAGCCTCCCAAAACAGAAAGAACCAGGCCCAGATAGGTTTCCTGGTGTGTTTTATCAAAAATTTAGAGAAGAAATTATACCAATTTTCTACAATTTCTTCCAGAAGTTAGATGGACAAGAATATTTCCTAACTCAGTTTATGAAGCCAGCATTACCCTAATAGCAAAACCAGATAAATACATGATAAGAAAAGAATTGTATACCAAAACCAAGGGGATTTATCTGAGGTATGCAAGGCTAGTTTAACATTTGAAAATCAATTAATGTAACCCATCACATGAATTGGTCAATGAAGAAAAATTACACGGTCATAACAATAAATGCAGAAAGCATCTGACAAAATCCAACACCCACACATGATAAACACTCTCAGCAAACTAGGAATAGAGGGTAACATCCTCAACTTGATAAAGAACATCTACAAAAAGGTAAAATCATACTTAATAGTGAGAAACTCAAAGCTTTTTCAATAAGATCAGGAACAAGGCAAATATGCACCTTACCTCCATTCCTTTTCAACATCTTATGGGAAATTTCAGCTAATACGATAAGATAAGAAAATAGCAGGGAGGAGCCAACATGGTGGAGGAGTAGGGGAACCTGGTGCTCTCTCGTGTCTTTCAAACTAAGATGGACTGAAACCAAGGGACTCTCAATCCCAGAGATCTGCAGGAAGAGGAGCTGGAATATACGGGGAAGAGAAGGCGAAATCCAGAAAATCCTGGGAGACAGAGTGAGTGCAATCTTGGAGAAAGAAAGAGAGCCGCGGAGGGAGACCTAGGAAATAAACCAAGACACACCTAGTCAAAAATAACGAAATGGAAGAGCTCCCCTCAAAAAATGTACAAGAAATAGTGACAGCGTAAGAAATGATGAAAGCAAACATAAGGAACTTCACAGAACAAGAAGATAGAATGATAAATATAAAAATACTCGATGGGTTTGAATAAAGCATAGAAGAAAGCAGGGGGACCCTCGAGGCAGAGAACAAGGCCCTAAAAAATGGTCAGGAGGAATTAAAAAATGCTTTAAATGAGGTGCAAAACAAATTGGAGGCAGCCACAGCATGAATTGAAGAGGCAGAAGAGACAACAGGTGAATTAGAAGATAAAATTACGGAAAAAGAGGAAGCAGAGAAAATGAAGGAGAAACTGCTTCAGGAACAGGAAAGGAGAATTTGAGAGCTGAGTGAGGCAATCAAATGGAATAATATCCGTATTATAAGAATTCCAGAGGAAGAAGAGAGAGAGAAAGGAATCAAAGGGGTACTTGAACAAATCATCTCTGAGAACTTCCCCAACATGAAGAAGGAAAAGGGCACTGAAATCCAAGAGACACAGAGAACTCCTCTCAGACTTAACACAAATAGACCCTCAGCACGACACATCATAGTGAAGCTGGGAAAATACAAAGACAAAGAGAGAATTCTGAAAGCAGCTAGAGATAAACGGGCCTTGACATACAAAGGCGGACACATTAAGGTAGTAGGAGACTTATCTACAGAAACTTGGCAAGCCAGAAAGGAATGGCAGGATATCTTAAATGTGATGAACAGGAAGTATATACAGCCAGGAATCCTTTATCTGGCCAGCCTGTCATTCAAAATGGAAGGAGAGATAAAGGTCTTCTCAAACAAACAAAAACTGAAGGAATTCACCACACACACACAAAAAAAAACCAGTCTTACAAGAGATCCTGAGGAGGACTCTATGAAGAAAAGGTCTCAAGCAACACAGAGTACCAGAGACATCCTTACAAGCATGAAAACTACAGGTGACACAGTGACTCTAAACCCATATTTTTCAATATTAACGCTGAATGTAAACAGATTAAAAGCTCCAATTAAAAGTCACAGGGTAACAGAATGGGTTAAAAAACAAGACCCATCTATCTATTGTCTTCAAGAGACCCATTTTAAACCTGAGGACACCTTCAGATCGAAAGTGAGGGGATGGAGAACTATCTATCACACTACTGGAAGAGAGAAGAAAGCTGGAGTAGCCACACTTATATCGGACAAACTTTAAAGTAAAAGATGTAATAAGAGATGAAGAAGGGTATTATATAATAATCACAGGGAATATCCAGCAGGAAGAGCTAACAATTATAAATATCACGCTGAATTCTGGGGCACCCAAATTTGTAAAGCAACTAATTACAAACGTAAGCAATCTTATCGATAAAAATGTGCTAATTGCAGGAGACCTTAATACCCCACTCACAGCACTGGATAGATCTATTAAACAGAGAATCACCATAGAAACAATAGCTCTGAATGAAACATTGGAGCAGACGGGCCTTACTGACATCTTCAGGAGCCTTCATCCAGAAGCGAAGGAATTTACATTCTTCTCAAATGCACATGGTACATTCTCCAAGATGACCATATTTTGGGGCACAAGGAAGCGCTGAAGAAATATAAAAAAATTGAGACAATACCACGCACACTTTCAGACCACGATGCTTTGAAACTTGAAATCAACCACAGGAAAAAGTCTGGAAAATCCCCAAAAACATGGAGGCTAAGGAACAACCTACTAAAAGATGAGTGGGTCAACCAAGCAATCAGAGAAGAAATAAAAAAAAATACATGGAAACAAATGAAAATTAAAATACAACAATCCAACGCTTTGGGACGCAGCAAAAGCAGTCCTGAGAGGGAAATATATCGCAATCCAGGCCCATTTCAAGAAACAAGAAAAATCACTAACAACAATTCTAACAGCACGCCTAAAGGAACTAGAAGCAGAACAGCTAAGACAACCCAAACCCAGGAGAAAGAGAGAAATAACAAAGATCAGGGCACAAATTAATCATACGGAAACAGAAAAAGTAGTGGAACAGATCAATGAAACCAAGAGTTGTTCTTTGAAAAAAATAAACAAAATAGACAAACCTCTAGTCTGGCTTCTCAAAAAGAAAAGAGAGAGAACCCAAATAGATACAATCACGACTGAAAAGGGAGTAATTACAACCAATCCCTCAGAAATACAAGAAATTGTCAGAGAATACCATGAAAAACTGTATGCCGTCAAATTGGACAACTTGGAAGAAACAGACAAATTCATAAACAGCCACGCACTACCAAAACTCAAATGGGAAGAAATAGAAAACTTGAACATACTCATAACTAGTGAAGAAATTGAATCAGTTATCAAAAATCTCCCAGCAAATAAAAGTCCAGGGCCAGATGGCTTCCCTGGGGAACTTTACCAGACGTTTACAACAGAGTTAATACCTATCCTCCTCAAGCTGTTCCAAAAAATTGAAATGGAAGGAAAACTCCCTGACTCATTCCACAAAGCCAGCATCACTTTGATTCCCAAACCAGATAGAGACCCAGCAAAAAAGGGAACAACAGGCCAATATCCCTGATGAATATGGAAGCGAAAATTCTCAACAAGACACTAGCAAAAAGAATCCAACAGCATATAAAAAGAATTATTCACCACGATCAAGTAGGATTCATCCCTGGGTTGCAGGGCTGGTTCAATATTCGCAAATCAATCAATGTGATACATCACATTAACAAAAGAAAAGATAGGAACATATGATCCTCTCAATAGATGCAGAGAAAGCATTTGACAAAATACAGCATCCTTTCCTAATAAAAACTCTCGAGAAAGTAGGGATAGAAAAACATACTTACGCATCATAAAAGCCATTTATGAAAAGCCCACAGCTAATATCATCCTCAGTGGGGAAAAAATGAGAGCATTCCCCCTGAGATCAGGAACACGACAGGGATGTCCACTCTGACCACTGCTATTTAACATAGTATTGGAAGTCCTAGCATCAGCAATCAGACAAGAAAGCAAAATAAAACGCATCAGGATAGGCAAGGATGAAGTAAAACTTTCACTTTTCACAGACGACATGATACTTCACATGGAAAACCCGACAGAATCAACCAAAAGCCTACTAGAACTGATCCATGAATTTGGCAAAGTTGCAGGATACAAAATCAATGTACAGAAATCGGTTGCATTCCTATACACCAACAATGAAGTAATAGAAAGAGAAATAAAGAAGTGAATGTCATTCATAATTGCATCAAAAACCATAAAATACCTAAGAATAAACCTAACCAAAGATGTGAAAGACCTCTACACTGAAAACTATAAAAAACCTATGAAGGAAATTGAGGAAGACACAAGGAAATGGAAAAACATCCCATGCTCATGGATTGCAAGAATAAATATCCTTAAATTGGCAATACTACCCAAAGCAATCTACTCATTGAATGCAATCCCAATCCAAATTGCAACAGCATTCTTCTCAAAGCTAGAGCAAACAATCCTAAAATTGGTACAGAACCACAAAAGACCTTGAATAGCCAAAGTAATACTGAAGAAGAAAACCAAGTCGGGAGGCATCACAATCCCAGACTTTAACCTCTACTACAAAGCGGCAGTCATCAAGACAGTATGGTATTGGCACAAAAACAGACACATAGACCAATGGAATAGAATAGAGAACCCAGAAATGGACCCACAAGCATATGGTCATGTAATCTTTGACAAAGCAGGAAAGAGTATCCAATGGAAAAAAGACAGCCTCTTTAACAAATGGTGCTGGGAGAACTGAACAGCAACATGCAGAAGAATGAAACTAGACCACTTCCTTACACCACTCACAAAAATAAACTCTAAATGGATGAAGGATCTGAATGTGAGACAGGAAACCATCAAAATCCTACAGGAGAAAACAGGAAAACCCTCTTTGACCTGAGACGCAGCAATTTCCTATGCGACACATCTCCAAAGGAGAGGGAATTTAAAGCAAAAATGAACTATTGGGACCTCATCAAGATAAAAAGCTTCTGCACGGCAAAGGAAACAACCAACAAAACTAATAGACAACCGACGGAATGGGAAAGGATAATTGCAAATGACATATCAGATAAAGGACTATTATCTAAAATCTATAAAGAACTTACCAAACTCCACACCCGAAAAATGAATAATCCAGTGAAGAAATGGGCAGAAGATATGAATAGACACTTCCCCAAAGATGACATCCAGATGGCCAACAGACATATGAAACGATGCTCAAAGTCACTCATCATCAGGGAAATACAAATCAAAACTACACTGAGATACCACCTCACACCAGTCAGAGTGACTAAAATGAACGAATCAGGAAACTATAGATGCTGGCGGGATTGTGGAGAAACAGGCACCCTCCTACACTCTTGGTGGGAATCCAAACTAGTGAAGCCCCTCTGGAAAACGGTGTGGAGGTTCCTCAAAAAAAATGCAAATAGAACTACCCTATGACCCAGCGATAGCAGTCCTCAGAATCTACCCAAGAGACACAGGAGTGCTGATGCATAGGGGCACATGTACCCCGATGTTGATAGTAGCACTTTGAACAATAGCCAAATCATGGAAAGAGACTAAGTGTCCACCAACTGATGAATGGATAAAGAAGAAGTGGCATATATATACAATGGAATACTATGCAGCAATGAGGAAGAATGAAATCTGGCCATTTATAGCAACATGGATGGAACTGGAAAGTATTATGTTAAGTGAAATAAGTCAGTCAGAGAAAGACAGATACCATATGTTTCCACACATAGGTGGATTTTGAGAGACTTAGCAGAAAACCATGAGAAAGGGGAAGAGGGGAAAGAAAAAAAGACACAGAGAGGGAGGAAGACAAAACATAAGAGACTCTTAAATACTAAGAACAAACTGAGGGGTGAGGGGGGTGTAGGAGGGGGGATAGTGGGTGATGGGCACAGAGGAGGGCACTTGTTGGGATGAGCACTGGGTGTTGTATAGACACCAAGTTGACAATAAGGTATTAAAAAAATAAAAAAAGAATATAAGAAAATAATAAAAGGTATATAAATAATATGAATGATTTAAATTAATAATTAAATCTGTGTTCACAGTTACATAATTATCTACATAGAAAATCTCAAACACTTGACCAAAAAAATCCTCCTTAAACTAATAAATAATAACAGCAAGTTTGCAGAATACAAGGTTAATATACAAGTCTATGGCTTTCCTATATACTGTCAATGAACAAGTGGAATCGGAACTTAAAAACACACTGCTCTTTACATTAGCACCCCCAAAATGAAATACTTAGATATAAATCAAACATATGTACAAGATCTGTACAAAGAAAACTACCAAACTCTAATGAACAAAATCAAGGAACTAAGTAAATGGAGACAGATTCCATGTTCATATATAAGAAGACCCAATATTGTCAAGATGTTAATTCTTCCCAATTTGATGTATAGATTCAATGCAATCCCAATAACAATCCCAGAAAGTTAATTTGTGGATATCAACAAACTGATTCTTTTTTTTTGAATTTTTTATAATAGTTTATTTTCTTTTTTTAAAAATTTTATAATAGTTTATTTTCAAATTGGTTTACATATAACACCCAGTGTTCATCTCAACACGTGCCCTCGTTAATGCCCGTCACCCCCTCTCCACCCTCCCTCACCCCCCTCACCCTCAGGTGGTTCTTAGTCTTTGAGAGTCTGTTATGTTTTATCTCCCTCCCTCTCTGTGTTTTTTTTTCCTTTCCCCTCTTCCCCTCCCCCTGGTTTTTGCTTAGTCTCACAAAGTCCACCTATTCGTGGAAACATATGGTATCTGTCTTTTTCTGACTGACTTATTTCACTTAACATAATACCCTCCAGTTCCATCCATGTTGCTACACATGGCCAGATTTCATTCTTCCTCATTGCCACGTAGTAGTCCATTGTATATATGTACCACATCTTCTTTATCCATTCGTCAGTTGGTGGGCACTTGGTCTCTTTCCATGATTTGGCTACTGTCAAAAGTGCTGCTATGAACATTGGGGTACACGTGCCCCTATGCATCAGCATTCCTGTGTCTCTTGGGTAGATTCCTAGCAGTGCTATTGCTGGGTCATAGGGTAGCTCTATTTTCATTTTTTTGAGGAACCTCCACACCGTTTTCCAGAGTGGCTGCACCAGCTTGCATTCCCACCAAGAGTGTAGGAGGGTGCCTGCTTCTCCACAATCCCGCCAGCATCTATAGTTTCCTGATTTGTTCATTTTAGCCACTCGAACCGGTGTAAGGTGGTATCTCAGTGTAGTTTTGATTTGTGTTTCCCTGATGATGAGTGACTTTGAGCATCGTTTCATGTGTCTGTTGGCCATCTGGATGTCATCTTTGGGGAAGTGTCTATTCATATCTTCTGCCCATTTCTTCACTGGATTATTCATTTTTCGGGTGTGGAGTTTGGTAAGTTCTTTATAGATTTTAGATAATAGTCCTTTATCTGATATGTCATTTGCAATTATCCTTTCCCATTCCGTCGGTTGTCTATTAGTTTTGTTGGTTGTTTCCTTTGCCGTGCAGAAGCTTTTTATCTTGATGAGGTCCCAATAGTTCATTTTTGCTTTAAATTCCCTCTCCTTTGGAGATGTGTCGCATAGGAAATTGCCTGCGTCTCAGGTCAAAGAGGGTTTTCCTGTTTTCTCCTGTAGGATTTTGATGGTTTCCTGTCTCACATTCAGATCCTTCATCCATTTAGAGTTTATTTTTGTGAGTGGTGTAAGGAAGTGGTCTAGTTTCATTCTTCTGCATGTTGCTGTTCAGTTCTCCCAGCACCATTTGTTAAAGAGGCTGTCTTTTTTCCATTGGATACTCTTTCCTGCTTTGTCAAAGATTACATGACCATATGCTTGTGGGTCCATTTCTGGGTTCTCTATTCTATTCCATTGGTCTATGTATCTTCAACAAACTGATTCTTAAGTTCATGTGGAGAGGCAAAAGACTCAGAATAGCCAACACAATATTGAAGGGGAAGAACAAAATTGAACATCAATGGAATGGATTAGAAGTCCCAGAAACAGATCCACATAAATAGTCAACTGAGTTGGCAAAGGAGCAAACATGAGACAATGGCATAAAGAGAGTCTTTTCAGCAAATGGTGCTGGACAAACTGGACACCCACATGCAAAAATTGAATCCAGACACAGACCTTACACATTCCACAAAAAAGTAATGCAAAATGTATCGTAGATCTAAATGTAAGACACAAAAATATAAGACTCCTAGAAGGTAACATCTAAGAGAATATCTAGATGACCTTGGATATGGCAATGACTTTAAGAAAAAGCACCAAAGGTAAGATCCATGAAAGAAATAATTTATAAGCTGGATTTCATTAAAATAAAAAAATTTTGCTCCACAGAAGACAGTGTAAATTGAATGAGAAGACAAGCCAATAGACAGGGAGAGAAAATATTTGCAAAAGGACTATTATCCAAGATATATAAGGAATTCTTAAAACTCAACAATAAGAAAACAACTGATTAAAAAATGGGCCAAAGACCTATTGGTGTGGCTCATTTTCAGGTGAGTGTGGCTGAGAGGTGAGGACTCCCTTCTTTCCCCCAGCATCCACTTGTGGGATGGAGGCTTTAACTAGGGGGTGGAATCACTGAGAATACTAGGACTGTGACTGCCCTTTGAACCGTCTCATGGGTCAGGAATACCACTCCAAGAGAGGCAAGCCAAAGAGATCTGGACTGCTGACTTTCTCTCCACTGTGCACTCAGCTCCTAAAGTGGGGTTATTACTCAGAAGTATGCCACTGTCTCTGACCGTAACACTAGAGCTGTGGCTCAGAGATTTTTCCCTTTGGGAGAAGTGGGCCAAAGAACGGAGAGCTTGGAATCTTTCCCTGAAGGAATGGACTTCATTTGTAACAGAAAGTTGGAGAAGTTCAAGCCTAAGTTTACTCTCAAAAAAAGTGGAAGTTGTGGAAGCAGGCTCAACTGGAGTGAGAGGTGGACCTCCTGAGATTCACAGGTCACTGTGTTCATCAGCTCAACCTTAAAAGAATCTGGTGGATCAAAGGAGAAGATTTTCATGATCAAGACCTGCAAGGACCGAAACAGAGAGATTCTCAACTCCAAGAACCTGGCAGAAAAGGTGTAGCAGCTTACAAGGAACGCAAGAAACATAGACAACGCCCTAAGACCGTGAGTCTAACCGAGAACGGACAAAACGAACTCGGGAAACTGAGCTGGGGGGAGGGTGAGCCGGGGACAGCAGGGAAAGTCCCCAACATCCGAAGGAGAGCTACAGAGAGGGGGAGTCCACCAACATCCAGCCCCTAAAGACAGGGCTTAGGAGGAGAAGCTCTGTGTCTAACAGCAGAACCCAGCAGAACTCTCCTTGTGCTGGACCGCGGACGGAGGCACAGTCAGCCCGCCCGGCCCAGAGTTGCTTAGCCGCCAGCAGCAGCGTGAGGAGGGAGCAATAGCGGGACCTCTGCCGCTGCTATCGCTGGAGCGGGGAGTGCGCACCAGGCACCGCTGCTGCCTCCAGCCCCCTGAGCGAACAACCGCGGGATCGCGGGCTGCTGCTGGAGGAACGGGGAGTGCGCGCTAGTCGCTGCTGCGCCCCGTGGAGAGCGAAAAACCACTGGGACAGACACGCGGCTGCCGGCGGAGCGGGGAGTGCGTGCTAGTTGCCGCGCACTCGGTGGGGAGCAAAAAACCGCTGGACCGCCACGCTGCTGCTGGCGGATCGGGGAGTGCGCGCTAGTCGCCGCTGGGGCGCCCGGTGTAAAGCGAAAAACTGCTGGGACCGCTGCATCGCTGGGACCACCTCAACAGGGATTGTGCGCCAGTCGCGCCACCATCCCCTGGAGAGCCGGCGACCGGGGACCATTGCCGCTGCCCGCCGGAGCCCGGATCAGGCGCTAGTCGCTGCGGAGGGCCCTGTGGGGTGCGATCAAACGCTGGGACTGCCGCTACCGCGGTCGCCTGAGTGGGGAGTGTGCACAAGTCGCCCCGGCCAGGCGAGCGGGGAGCCCTCAGCGCGACTGGCTGCCGGGGGTGCCCTCAGTCGCGTGTGGAGCACCTCTAACCCTGACACATTTGCAGAAGGTTGGGGGGTGGCAAGCAGGCAGGCGCCCACCTTCCAGTGGACCGCACTGCGCCGGTGCCCATAGTGGAGTAAGGACACAAACAAGGGGGCAAGTGGAAGCCCTGGGACTGGGAACAAAGGACGGAAGGGACGCCATTGTTGTCTTACGGGCCCACAAGCACCAGCCCCAGGAAGTCACTCCCAGAGCCATCCCTGCCTCAGTGGAGAACTCCCGCCTACACTAAACCATGCCCATCTGCGCAGGAGTGACACTTCACCGCGGGAGCTACAGAGGCCAAGTCCAGACCGCTGCCTGGAGTAACTCCAGGTCATTTCTTTTTAAAATAGATGCTCCCCGTTATTCTTCTTACTGATCCCCACTCCTGAGCTGACTATCCAGAGGCCTGGCTGACTTAAACAAAATCTTATTCCACTCTATAAAGGCATGTTTTTCATCTCCTTCTGTACTTCCCTTATTCTCTCTCTGGAATAACCAGGCCACATAATCTCACCCGAGCAATTTCTGTCTTCATTCCTTTTTCCTTGTAACCGTCCTTATTCTGATTTCTCTCAGTCTGGATTAAGCTCTTTAGCCACTCTACCCGGGCAAAGACCATTTCCTTCTTTCCCCCGGAACTGTCATTATTCTCTCTGTAGACGCTCTGCCACCAGCACAGTACACACCCTGTCCTTACTGTGTAGCTGGTATTTCAGGACATTGTCCTCAGAGTGTCATTTGTTATTCTTTTTGCTGTTGTGAACCGCTTGTCTGTATCATTTGTTAGTACGTTTGAGTATTTCTGTTTTCTGTTTGTCTGTCAGTCTGTTTTCCTTTCCAGGGCAACTTCAAGAAACAACTCAAAACACATCCAGCCAAAATGACGAGACGGAAGAATTCTCCTGAAAAGAATCCACAAGAAGCAGTGACAGCTCAAGAATTAATGAAAACAGATATAAGCAACATAAGAGAACATGAATATAGAATGACTATCATAAAACTAATCGCTGGCCTTGAAAAAAGCTTAGAAGAATGCAAGGGGTCCCGCGCGGCAGAGTTCAAGGACCTTAAAAACGGGCAGGAAGAATTAAAGAAGAAATTAGAAGAAATACAGGGGAAACTGGAAGCAGCCACAGCACGGATTGAAGAGGTAGAGGAAAGAGTTAGTGCCTTAGAAGACAAAATCATTGAAAAAGAGGAAGCAGATAAAAAGAGAGAGAAGCTGATCCAGGAACAGGAAAGGAGAATTCGAGAGCTGAGCGATGAACTCAAAAGAAACAATATCTGTATCATAGGAGTCCCAGAGGAAGAAGAGAGAGAGAAAGGAGTCGAAGGGGTTCTTGAACAAATCATTGCTGAGAACTTCACCAACATGAGGAAGGAAAAGGGGATGGAAATCCAAGAGGCACAGAGAACTCCCCTCAGACGTAACTTGAATAGACCTTCTGCACGGCACATCATAGTGAAGCTGGCAAAATACAAAGATAGGGAGAGAATCCTGAAAGCAGCTAGGGACAAAAGAACCCTAACATACAAAGGGAGACCTATAAGGGTAGTAGCAGACTTATCTACAGAAACTTGGCAAGCCAGAAAGGAATGGCAGGATATCTTCAATGTGATGAGCAAGAAGGACCTGCAACCAAGAATTCTGTATCCGGCTAGCCTGTCATTCAGAATAGAAGGAGAGATCAAGGTTTTTCCCAACAAACAAAAACTGAAAGAATTTATCACAAATAAGCCAGCACTGCAAGAGATCCTGAGGGGCATTCTATGAAGGCAAACCTGCAAAGAACACAAACTGCCAGGGACAGCCTTACAATCATGAAACCTACAGATAATACAGTGACTGTAAGCCCATATTTTTCAATATTAACACTGAATGTAAATGGACTAAATGCGCCAATCAAAAGACACAGGATAACAGAATGGATTAAAAAACAAGACCCATCTATTTGCTGTCTTCAAGAAACTCATCTTAAACCTGAAGACACCTTCAGATTGAAAGTGAGGGGATGGAAAACTATCTACCATGCTACTGGAAGTCAGAAGAAAGCCGGAGTAGCCACACTTATATCAGACAAATTAGACTTTAAAATGAACGATGTAATAAGAGATGAAGAAGGACATTATATAATAGTCTCAGGAACCATCCAGCAGGAAGAGCTAACAATTGTAAATATCTACGCACCGAATTTGGGGGCACCCAAATTTGTAAAACAACTAATTACAAACATTAGCAACCTCATCGATAAAAATGTCCTAATAGTAGGGGATCTCAACACCCCACTCTCAGCATTGGATAGATCCACAAATCAGAAAATCTCCACAGAAACAATAGCCCTGAACGACACATTAGAACAGATGGGCCTCACAGACATCTTTAGGGTCCTTCATCCAGAAGCAAAGGAATTTACGTTCTTCTCAACTGCACACGGTACATTTTCCAAGATAGACCACATTCTGGGGCACAGGGAAGCTCTGAATAAATATAAAACAATTGAGATCATACCGTGTACACTGTCAGACCACAATGCTTTGAAACTTGAAATCAACCACAGGAGAAAGCCTGGAAAATATCCAAGAACATGGCGGCTAAGAAATAACCTACTAAAAGATGACTGGGTCAACCAAGCCATCAGAGAAGAAATTTAAAAATACATGGAAACAAATGAAAATGAAAATACAACAATCCAAACGCTCTGGGACGCAGCAAAAGCAGTCCTGAGAGGGAAATATATTGCAATCCAGGCCCATCTCAAGAAACAAGAAAAATCAATAACACAAACTCTAACAGCGCGCCTAAAGGAACTAGAAGCAGAACAAATAAAACAACCCAAGCCCAGCAGAAAGAGAGAAATAACAAAGATCAGAGCACAAATTAACCATATGGAGACAGAAAAGGTAGTGGAACAGATCAATGAAACCAAAAGCTGGTTCTTTGAAAAAATAAACAAAATAGACAAACCTCTAGCCAGGCTTCTCAAAAAGAAAAGAGAGAGAACTCAAATAGATAAAATCGTGAATGAAAAGGGAGAAATTACAACCAATCCCTCAGAGATACAAGCAATCATCAGAGAATACTATGAAAAATTATATGCCACCAAACTTGGCAATCTGGAAGAAATGGACAGCTTCCTAAATAGCCACACGCTACCAAAACTCAAACGGGAAGAAATAGAGAAATTGAACAGACCCATAACTAGTGAAGAAATAGAATCAGTTATCAAAAACCTCCCAGCAAATAAAAGCCCTGGACCAGACGGCTTTCCTGCGGAATTTTACCAGACATTTAAAACAGAGTTCATTCCTATCCTCCTCAAGCTGTTCCAAAAAATTGAAACGGAAGGAAAACTCCCGGACTCATTCTATGAAGCCAGCATCACTTTGATTCCCAAACCAGATAGAGACCCAGCAAAGAAGGAGAATTACAGGCCAATATCCCTGATGAATATGGATGCAAAAATTTTCAATAAGATACTAGCAAATCGAATCCAACAACACATAAAGAGAATTATCCACCATGATCAAGTAGGATTCATCCCTGGGTTGCAGGGCTGGTTCAATATTCGCAAATCAATCAACGTGATACATCACATCAACAAAAGAAAAGATAAGAACCATATGATCCTGTCAATAGATGCAGAAAAAGCATTTGACAAAACACAGCACCCTTTCTTAATAAAAACTCTCGAGAAAGTAGGGATAGAAGGAACATACTTAAACATCATAAAAGCCATATATGAAAAGCCCACAGCTAATATCATCCTCAATGGGGAAAAACTGAAAGCCTTCCCCCTGAGATCAGGAACACGACAGGGGTGTCCACTCTCGCCACTGCTATTTAACATAGTGTTGGAAGTCTTACCATCAGCAATCAGACAACAAAACAAAATAAAAGGCATCAAGATTGGCAAGGAGGAAGTCAAACTTTCACTTTTTGCAGATGACATGATACTTTACATGGAAAACCCGATGGAATCTACCAAAAGCCTACTAGAACTGATTCGTGATTTCAGCAAAGTTGCAGGATACAAAATCAATGTACAGAAATCGGTGGCATTTCTATACACCAACAATAAAGCAGCAGAAAGAGAAATAAAGAAGCTAATCCCTTTCACAATTGCACCAAAAACCATAAAATACCTAGGAATAAACCTAACCAAAGATGTGAAAGACCTCTACACTGACAACTATAAAAAACTTATGAAGGAAATTGAGGAAGACACAAGGAAATGGAAAAACATCCCATGCTCATGGATTGGAAGAATAAATATCGTCAAAATGGCAATACTACCCAAAGCAATCTACACATTCAATGCAATCCCAATCAAAATTGCACCAGCATTCTTCTCAAAGCTAGAGCAAACAATCCTAAAATTTGTATGGAACCACAAAAGACCTCGAATAGCCAAAATAATACTGAAGAATAAAACCAAGGCGGGAGGCATCACAATCCCAGACTTTAACCTCTACTACAAAGCGGTGGTCATCAAGACTGTATGGTATTGGCACAAAAACAGACGCATAGACCAATGGAATAGAATAGAAAACTCAGAAATGGACCCGCAAGTATATGGCCAACTAATCTTTGATAAAGCGGGAAAATGTATCCAATGGCAAAAAGACAGCCTCTTCAACAAATGGTGCTGGGAGAATTGGACAGCAACATGCAAAAGAATGAAACTAGACCACTTTCTTACACCACTCACAAAAATAAATTCTAAATGGATAAAAGATCTGAATGTGAGACAGGAAACCGTCAAAATCCTAGAGGAGAAAGCAGGAAAAAGCCTCTTTGACCTAAGACGCACCAATTTCTTACTCGACACGTCTCCGAAGGCAAGAGAATTAAAAGCAAAGATGAACTATTGTGACCTCATCAAGATAAAAAGCTTCTGCACGGCAAAAGAAACAACCAACAAAACGAATAGGCAACCAACGGAATGGGAAAAGATCATCGCAAATGACATATCGGATAAAGGACTAATATCTAAAATCTATAAAGAATTTACCAAACTCCACACCCAAAAAACAAACAACCCAGTGAAGAAATGGGCGGAAGATATGAATAGACACTTCTCCAAAGAGGACATTCAGATGGCAAATAGACACTTGAAACGATGTTCAATGTCACTCATCATCAGGGAAATACAAATCAAAACCACACTGCGATACCACCTCACACCAGTCAGAGTGGCTAAAATAAACAAATCAGGAAACTATAGATGCTGGCGAGGATGTGGAGAAGTAGGCACCCTCCTACATTGTTGGTGGGAATGCAAACTGGTGCAGCCACTCTGGAAAACGGTGTGGAGGTTCCTCAAAAAAATGAAAATAGAGCTACCCTATGATCCAGCAATAGCCCTGCTAGGAATCTACCCAAGAGACACAGGATTGCTGATGCATAGGAGCACGTGTACCCCAATGTTCATAGCAGCACTTTCGACAATAGCCAAAACATGGAAAGAAACTAAGTGCCCATCAACTGACGAGTGGATAAAGAAGATGTGGTACATATATACAATGGACTACTATGTGGCAATGAGAAAAAATGAAATCTGGCCATGCGTAGCAACATGGATGGAACTGGAGGGTATTATGTTAAGTGAAATAAGTCAGTCGGAAAAAGACAGATACCATATGTTTCCACGAATAGGTGGACTTGGTGAGACTAAGCAAAAACCAGGGGGAGGGGAAGAGGGGAAAGAAAAAAAAGACACAGAGAGGGAGGGAGATAAAACATAAGAGACTCTCAAAGACTAAGAACAAACTGAGGGTGAGGGAGATGGTGGGGGGAGAGGGGGTGATGGGCATTAAAAAAGGGCACATGTTGGGATGAACACTGGGTGTTTTATGTAAACCAATTTGAAAATAAACTATTTTAAATTAAAAAAAAAAGTGGAGGTTGTGGTAAAGCACAACTGGTAGAAGAACGATAGATTCATTGGAGATGTAGACTAACTTGTGGACAGAATGGTTTACTGGAGAGAAATAAGGAAAGAGACAACTGGGAAGAGTCATCCTGGATTAGAATAAATTTCAAACTATGATCTAGGAAACTATCCCTCCAAAGTAGCCCCAATTTGATTGGATCAGTTTGTGGAGCAATTTATGCCCTAGAGAATTGTTGAAAATAATAGAACAATCTGCTGAAAATTAGAAGAATTTAGCAGCTGGGTGTAGTCAGAGAGATCCCTGCTCAAACCCAGGATGTTTGTGGGCATGCAACGGCTGTGCCCCCATCACTGGCTTCACACTGGGACTGTAGGGGGAATAGACTTCACTGAAAAAATTCAGTCGGGGACTAAACAAGTAAACAAACAACTAACATAAACAAGCCCTAAGGTAGGGGTGTGGAGGCCAGTACCCAGAGCTGCTACAATATATTATCTAAAATGTACAGTTTACAACAAAAAAAATATGAGACATACAAAGAAACAGGAAAGGATGATCCATACACCACCCCCCCAATCAAGCAACAGAAACTACCTGTGACAATGACCAGATGTCAGATTTAATAGGCAAAGACTTTAAAGGAGCCACTGTAAATATGCCCAAAGAAGTGAACAAAATTATGGAAAGAAGTAAAGAAAAGGTCTATAACAATGTAATTTCAACAAAGGACATCAATAGAGAGAACATATTAAAAAGAACCAAATGGAAATTTTGGAGTTGAAGAGTATAATAACTGAAATGGAAAAAAAATAGAGATTAGTGTATCAGTTTCCTAGGGATGCTGTAACAAAATACCACAAACTAGGTGGCTTAAAAAAACAGAAATTTATTGTCTCACATTTTTGTAGGCTAGAAGTCTGTACTCAAGGTATTGGCAGGGCTATGCTTTCTCTGAACCCTCTAAGAGAAGATCCTTCTTTGCTTCTTCTAGTTTCTGTTCATTTCAGGCATTCCTTACCTTGTGGCAGCATTACTTCAATCTTTGCCTCCATTTTCACATGGCTCTCTTCCCTCTTTGAATTTGTGTCCTTTTCTTATTAGGATACCAGTCATATTGACCATTGGGCCCACTTTTCTCCAATAGGACCACATCTTAACTAATTATATCTGTAATGACTCCATCCCAAATAAGTCACATTCTGACGTACTGGTAATTAGGACTATATCTTTTTAGGGGACATAATTCAACACATGACAACTGGTAACTGTAATTAGGTAATTATAAAATATAGTAAGAGTGTTGATTTCTTCTCCTTTCTTAACTGATTTAAAAATCAACTACATAAAACAATATATGTGCATAATGTATTGTTGGGATTGGAACATATAGACATGTAATATATTTGTCAATAAGCCCACAGAGGAAGTGGGTGGATATGGGGCTATACTGAACTAAGGAAAAGACTCATGATAGAAACTAAAATCCCATGGGACAAATGAAGAAAAGCATAAATGTATCGATTCTAGGATTACAAAAAAAAATTTAGCAAGTAAGCAAATTTGTAAATATGACATCCATAAATAATAAGAATCAATTGTGTATAGGAATACCATTTCTACATGTCACTGGAATTAAGTTAATATAAGTGTGAGGCTGATTCTATTAAGTTAGTCTATATATGGTAAGCCCTAGAGCCACAACTAATAACTCAAAAATATAGTGTAAAATCATTTAAAAATTAAAGTGCCACATTAGAAAATATTCACTTAATATGCAAGAAAGGAGGAAAGGAGGAATAGAGGATAAGAAGTCATGATTTCCCATCCAAGTACTAACCAGGCCCGACCCTAAGCAAAAACCAGGGGGAGGGGAAGAGGGGAAAGGAAAAAAAGACACAGAGAGGGAGGGAGATAGAACATAAGAGACTCTCAAAGACTAAGAACAAACTCAGGGTGAGGGGGATGAGGGAGGGGGAGAGGGGGTGACGGGCATTGAAGAGGGCACGTGTTGGGATGAACACTGGGTGTTATATGTAAACCAATTTGAAAATAAACTATTATAAAATAAAAAAATAAATAAAAAATAAATAAAAATTTTTAAAAATTAAAAAAAAGAAGTCATGAAACGGAAAATAAAAAGTAAAATGGCAAATGTAAACCCAAATATATCAATAATAATATTAAATGTAAATTAGTTAAATAATCTAATCAAAAGTAGAAATTGTCACACTAAATAAAAAACAGTATAAACTGTAACTATATGCTATCAATAAAAGTTACAAATAGATGGAAAGTAAAAGGATAGAAAAAAGAAACATCATGTAAACAGCAACCTCAAGAAAGCTGGAGTGGTTATATTACTATCAGATGAAATAGACTTTAAAACAAAAAATGTTACTAGAGATAAGAAGGGACATTTTATAATGACGAAAGGGTCAATCTATTAGGAAGATATAGCAAGTATAAACATATATGCAACTAACAACAGAACAACAAAATAGATGAAGTTGAAAATGACAAAACAGAAGAGAGAATATACAATTCAAAAATAATTATTGGCGACTTCAATTCTCCATTTTAAATAATGGATAAAACTAGGCATAAGATCAGCTTTACACTGCAAGAAATAGAAAAAAGAAGAAAATAAACCCAAAGCTAGCAGCAGGGAGGAAGAGTAAAAGAGCAGAAATAAATGAAGTCGAGAATAGAAAAACAATACAGAGAATCAATGACAAAGCTGGTTCTTTAAGATCAACATAATTGACAAACCTTTATCTAGACTGACCAAGGAAAAAGAGAGAAAATCCAAATTACTAAAATCATAAATGAAAGTGGGGACATTACTACCAACCTTATAGAAATAAGGAGGATTATAAGAGAATACTATGAACAGATGTACACTAACAAATTAGATAACCTACATGTAATGGACCAATTCCTAGAAACACAAAACTACCAAAACTGACTCAAAAAGAAGTAGAAAATCTGAATAGACTTATAACAAGTAAAGCCATTGAATCAGTAATAAAAAACCTCCCAATAAAGAGAAATCCAGGACCATATGGTTACACTGTGAAGTCCACTAAATAACTTAAGGAATGATTGAGACCAATACTTCTCAAACTCTTCAGAAAATAAAGAGGAAAGAACACTTCCTAATTCATTCTACAAGGCCAGCATTAGTCTGATTCCAAAGGCAAACACATCACAAGAAAACGACAGACCAATATCTTTTATACAGATGCAAAAATCCTCAAAAAATACTAGCAAACCAAAAGCATATTGAAAGGATTATACACCATGACCAAGTAGGATTTATCCCAGGAATGTGAGGGTGGTTCTGCATATGAAAATTCTAATAATTATAAAACACCACATTAATAGAATGAAGAAAAAGACCACATGATCATCTCAAATAATGTAGGGGGAAAAACTGTGACAAAATTCAACACCTTTTCATGATAAAAACACTCAACAAATGACAAATGAAAGGGAACTTTCAAGACATGATAAGGTGCCTATATGAAAAACCTGCAGCTAACATCACACTCAGTGGTGAAAGCTTTCTCCTATAGACCAAGGATGTCCTCTCCTGAGATTTCTATTCAAAGTTGTACTGAAGTTCTAGCCAGAACATCAGGTAAAAAAAAATCATTGAAATAGGAAAGGGAGAAGTAAAGCTATTTCTATTTACAGATGACATGATCTTATTTACATTAAATCCTTAAAAACCCACCAAAAAAGATAACAAATGAATTCAAACAAAGTTTCAGGGTACAAGGTGATACCAAAATCAGAAGTATGTCTATACATTGGCAATTAACAACCCAAAAATAAAATTAAGAATACAGCTTTATTTACCAAAATGAATAACATCAAAAATAATAAAATACTTAATAAATTTAACCAAGGAGGCACAAGATTTATACACTGAAAATTTCAAAACATCAATTAAAGAAATTACAGCCTAAATAAATGGAAATACATTCTGTGTTCATATACTGAAAGACTTAACATTAAGATGTCAATACATCTTTGATTTGATGTACAAATTCAATGCAATCCCTATCAAACCCCAAAGACCTTTTTTTGCATAAATGGAAGAGAAAATTCTAAAACTCATATGGACTTCCAGGGAACTTCAATAGCCACATCACACTTGACAAAGAACAGCAAAGTTGGAAGACTCACACTTCTGGATTTCTAATCAGACTACAGGAAGCTACAGTAATCAAAATCACATAGTACTGGCATAAAGACAGATGTATAGACAAGTGGGATAGAACTGAGAGTCCAGTAATAAACCCATTCATCTATGGAAAACTGATTTTTGACAAGAATGCCAACACCATTCAGTGGGAGAATAGTCTTTTCAACAAATGGTGCTGAACAACTAGATAGACACATGCAAAAGAGTCAAGTTGGACCCTTACCTCATACCTCACACATATACAAAAATTAATTCAAAATGGATTCAAAGAACAAAACATAAAAGATAAAATTATAAAGTTCTTATAACATAGGGAGAAAATATTCATGACCATAAATTTGGCAATGAATTCTTAGAGATGACACCAAAGCATATGAAAAAGAGATATAATAGATAAATCGGACCTCCTAAAAATTGAACACTTTTGTACATCAAAAGACAGCATCAAGAGAGTAAAAGGACAACTCACAGAAAACATCTGCAAATCATATATATTATAATAGTCTAGTATTCAGAAAAGATAAAGAACAATTACAACTCAACGATAAAAAGACAAATCACCCAATTATAACTGAGCAAATACGGGGTGCCTGGGTGGCTCGGTCAGTTAAGGATCAGGCTCTTGTCTTTGGCTCAGGTCATGATCTTACAGTTGTGATATTGAGCCTTGCATGGGGCTCCATGTTGGTTGTGGAGCCTGCTTGAGATTCTCTCTCTCCCTCTCCCTCTGCCCCTGCCCTGCTTGCTCACACCCTCTCCCTCTCTCTCTCTCCCTCTCTCTCTCAATATATAATTAAATAAATATACAAATAAACAAATAAACAAGCAGATGGATATTTCTCCAAAGAAAGCATATAAATGGCCAACAAACACATGAAAAGATGGTTAACATCATGATCGTTAAGGACATTCAAATCAAAAGTACAATGAGATATCACTTTATGCCCACTGGGATGGTTATAATCAAAGCGACACTCAATAAAAAGTGGTGATAAGGATGTGGAGATAAGGGATAGCCACTTTAGAAAAGTTTCGCAGTTCCTCAAAAGAGTTACCATATGACCCAGCAATTCCACTCCTATGCTCCGAGAGAATTAAAAACATATATCCACACAAAATTTTGACAATTCAACGATCTATCAGTGGATAAACAAAATGCGGTATATCCATGCAACCGAATATATTTCAGCAAGAATAATGGAATGAGGGGTGTCTGGGTGACACAGTTGGTTGAGCATCTGATTCTTGAATTCAGCTCAGGTCATGATCCCAGGGTCATGGGACTGAGCCTTGTATTGGGCTCCACACTGAGTGTGGAGCCTGCTTAAGATTCTCTCTCTCTCTCTCTTTCTCTCTCTCTCTCTCTCTCTCTCTCCCTCTCCCCCACCCCCTGCCACTCTCCCCAGCTTGTGTGATCGCTCTCTCTCAAATAAAAAAAAATAAAAAAAGAATAAAGGAATGAAATACTGATATATCCTTCAACATGGTGAATCTCAAAAACATTACCCTTAGTGAAAGAAGCAATTCACAAGACATATTATATAATTTGAAATGTCCAGAATAGGCACTTCCATAGAGGCAGAAGGTACGCTAGTTGTTGTCCAGTACTGGAGTATAGGGGAGCAGGGAAGGTGGAAGGATTGGGAGAGATGGTTAAAAGATATAATACTTATTTTGAGGGTGATTAAAATGTTCTAAAATTGTTTTTGGTGATGATTGTATAACTCTTTAAGTATAGTAAGAACATTTGAATTGTATACTTCAAATAAGATAACTTCATGGTATATAAATTATATCTCAATAAAGCCGTTAAAAATAATTAAAACCAGACTACATTTTCTGTGTAAATATATTTCAAAAATATACAAGCCCTGACCCTCATACTTGTACAGGGAACAAATATTTGTAGGTTAAATCTGCTTTTTGGGATGAGCACTGGTTGTCATATGCAAGAGATGAATCACTGGGTTCTACTCTTGAAGCCAAGACTACACTGTATGTTAACTAATTCAAATTTAAATTAAAAAAAATTCACCTTCCTAACTGTGTGCCCTTAGCAGGTCATTTAACTGTTTCCTCCTCTGCAAATTGCAAGTAACAATCTCTACTTATAAGGTTGTTTTGAAGATTCAAAGAGACCCTAATTCAAAGTGTCTGCTGAATTGAATCTAACATCCTGTCCTGCGTCAAGTGAAACCATTCAGTTTACCAGTTAATAGCAACTAACTTTCCTTTAGACAGGAAATAGAGAAAGAGGCAAGAGCAGAGGAGGGTTGGATTATATTCCCAGGCCCATGCCTATGGATAACACAACCAGGAATGTTGCTATTCAACTCCTCATTATGTCCAATGAAACATCTCATACAAGATAATAGGCCCTCCCCTGTCCCCACTAGGCCCCATTTGTGCCCAGCAATGACCCATCTCAGTCACATGAATGATGGATGAAGTTAACAACTGTTGTTCCTGTGAGGCCTTCTCCCAGACTCAAGGACGTTTGTTTTTTCTAGCAACACACTGAACTGGGAAGGAATACTTTCATGAGGAATCTACTACCATGCTACCAGGATAGGCCACCACTTCTGGTTGGGCTAGCCAGCCTATGAGGCACCAAGGGCCCTGGCTAAGACCATTTAGCTACTCAGGGGCTCAAATCAAGGCACGATGGGAAGGAGGTTGAAAACTCTAAGCTACTCTGAGGCTCTGGGATTCTCTGTGCTCTCTGGGGACATCCTCAGGGAGCTTTCTGGCCCTAAGCCTGCTGCTGGGGCCTGGAATGTAGCCTATCCTCACTCCCCACCCCGACCACATAAACATTCATGATCCACCATAGAAACCCTAGTCTCTATTCAAGATCAGCTCAAATGTCATCTCAAGCAGGAAGTTTTCTCTGGAGCCCCTCCCACCCACCACTGCCAGATGTAAGCTTCCCTCCTCCCTTAATGTCTTTCTTTGTCATTCTTCTCCTAAGGCATTGATCACATTCTGTTATGTGTAATGGTTATTTATATGTTGGTCGTATCCCTCCTTCTCTACTATAGCCAGGGGCTGGGGGCAGTTTATATCTGTACCCCCCACAGTGTGTGACAGGGAATAAGAGTTTAGTCATTCAGTCAACAAATATTTATTGACCACTTAGTCTGGGTACTTGCTGAATACTCAAGTAGACACCCTGGGCCTGCTCAGAACCCTGCAACCACCTCAAATTACCCTTAGCTCAGACTTGTCTCCAAGGCACTGCTTTCCCACCTTACTTTGGGGCACAGCCGGCAGTCAGGGGGGGTCTCTAAAAAGAGGGGAAGTAACTAGCTATCCTACCTTCCCCCCAGGGAGCTATAAAAGACACAGCTTTTGGGAGCATGTGCTTGCTCCAATATGACTATGTGCAGCTCAGGCCGGTGCTGTCTCAACCCCAGCCCTTACCAGGTCCCCTTGGTATCCCGAGGGCAACTCATGAGGAAATCCCAAGATTATCACCCTGTCCTGCTGACCCTGTGCTCCCACCACTGATGGTTATTAAACATTTGCCCACAAATGGTCCCAGGAGACTATATACGATGAATGACATGCCCAGAGAGTTTCTGCTTTCTGGAAACCTCCAGTCTAAGAAAATGTAAGGCTGCATAATAGGCCTGATTTGATGGTTTTGAAGGGTTTTGAAGGTCAGGGGCACTTTTTTGCCCCCCCAGCCTGACCAGAGGCCTGAGAGGGTGTTACAGCTACCAGACTGAGCCAGATGGAAAACAGAACTATCTGTTAGATGCAAAGACCATTAGTCATCCCAGCAACTTGAAGAGAACTAAGCCTGCATTCTTGGGAATATTATCGTTGAATAGAGTGTGGGGTAGTGCTCAGAACACTAGATTAGAAGTCAGAGCTGGATTTGTATCCCAGCTCAGCTACTTATTAACTGTGGGAAGATAATCTCTCCTTTCTGAGCCTCAGTTTCCTCATCTGTAAAATGGGGTAATAATAATAATTTAGGGCATGAGGAAACAAAGAAGATAGATTATGCTTCTTTTATGCTTTTAAAAATTGCCATTTAGAAAAAGTTGTCATAGAAAGATCCTTTCAATTCAGGCTGACGGGAACCTTAGAGATCTTACCCAACTGTCTTGTTTTATTGATGGAAAAACCGAGGCCCAGAGAGGATAATATGTGCCACAGGTCACCCAAACAATACGGTTCCAGAGGAATGTTCCTATAACAAGCACCACAAAAGCTGGCTTTAATGAAGAACTGATTTTTGAGGATCCTTTAGCCCCAGCACCCAAAATCCAAGGCCACTGCTCCTGAGCATCTTCTAACCTAAGAAGGGCTTATCACCAATTAACCCATGTTTTTTCCTTCAACTGAAGCTGTGAAGAGAGAATAAAGGTGCCCAACAGGAGAAACTTTGGGGGGACAATGGAAATGTTCATTATCTCAATTGTGGTAATGATTTTATGGGTATATACATATATCAAAGCTCACCAATCTGTACACTTTATTTTTTTATTTTTTTAAATGTTTATTCCTTTTTTGAGAGAGAGAGACAGAGACAGAATGTGAGTGGGGGAGGGGCAAAGAGAGAGAGGGAGACACAGAATCTGAAGCAGGCTTCAGGCTCTGAGCTGTTGGCACAGAGCCCAATGTGGGGCTCAAACCCACAAACTCATAACCTGAGCCGAAAGCGGACACTTAACTGACTGAGCGCCCCCAATCTGTACACTTTAAATGTGTGTAATTTACTGGGAGTTGAATGTACCCCAATAACATTGTGAAACAAGTGCAGAAGGACCCAAATGTTGAGCTGGAAGAGCTTAGCAGGGCCTGAGTGTGGCCAATGTGGCTGTGAAGTAGCTTCGTTGTTCACCCTCATCCACGGAGGCACCACGGGCAGCTTTTTTTTAAGTTGTCATATTGGGTCTCCTGAAGCCCTGACGCTGCTCTCTGCTGCTCAGCTGTTGCAGAACATGGGGCCCACTGGGCAAGGTGTTCAGGTTGTGTCCTGCTCTTTGGCTCACCCTGTGGTACTCTACGGCAAGGCTGGGGGTAGGTGCAGGCCTGAGCTCCCTGACTTCTTTCTTCCTGATGACTCACGCATGAGCCCTGCAGCCTGAATCAAAGGAAAACTCAAAAAGTTTAGGAGTCAGTGAAACAGGTTAATGTAAGCTACTCAAAAGGTTTCCATCCCTTTCCTCTACAGCCACCGCCCCTCCACCCCCATCATTTTCCCTCTCCTCACAGCTCCCAAAGGGGACACAGATATGGTGCATAAGATTAGCTTCCAAGCCACAGAGCTGGCCTTTTCTTTTCTAGCTTCCCCAGTTCATTACACGCATTTTGAGAATTTATTGTGTGCAAGGTTTGGCCCTCTGGGGGAAAAATGCCTAGGCCTCTTCTCTGCCCACCATATACACTCTCGGCCTTGGGCACAAGTAGCTCTCATGCTGAGCAAAAAGGGGTGTATGCCAGAAAGAATCTCCCAGTACTATAGCACTACCCAAAGAGGACCCCTTCTGGGCCCTACAGGAGGGGTCGTTGTCCTTTAGCAATAAGAAAATGGTATTTGGATAGTGCTTTACATTTTACAAAGGGGTTTTCATATCATTCTGTCTGGTCATCAACACCACTTTTAAATGTAGGTGGGCTGTATCATTAGCCCCATTTTATTTTATTTTATTTTTAAAGTTTATTTATTTCAAGAGAAAGAGAGAGAGAATGAGAGAGAGCAAGAGAGCAGAGGGAGAGGCAGAGAGCGAGGAGAGAGAGAATCCCAAGCAGGCTCCACGTTCTCAGCGAGCCAGATGCAGGGCTCCATCTCACCAACTGTGAGATCATGACCTGAGTCGAAATTAAGAGTTGGACACTTAACTGACCAAGCCACACAGGCACCCCTTCAGCCCCATTTTAGAGAGGAGTAAACCAAAGCTCACAGAGGATGTGTCTGAGAGGTACAACATTCATCTCAGGTCTTCTGACTATAACCTCTCTTACTATTACTCCATGAAGCTGCTTAATAGGTAAAGGAGTAAGGAGTAAGTAGGAGTAAGGAGGCCAAAAATCAGGAAACGTTAGGTCATAGTGGGTATTTTGGTCAGCAGGAACATGAGAATTATGTAAGGAAGCAGTCAATCACAAGACCCGACAGGCTGCTTGGAACCCATTTGTTGGTAGATTTAAATGCCAAGATAAAGGTCTATGTATTTATCAACTCTGTTTTATAAGAACAGGGATAGATGTTAACTAGACTTATTGCGGTAAACATTTTGCATTATATACAAATATCGAATCATTAAGTGGCACACCTAAAACTAATATAATGTTACATGTCAATTATACCTCAATAATAATTAAAAAAATAATAATAGTTTTAGGGGTACCTGGGTGGCTCAGTGGGTTAAGCGTCCGACTTAGGCTCAGGTCATGATCTCGCATTCCGTGGGTTCAAGTCCGGCTTCAGGCTCTGTGCTGACAGCTCAAAGCCTGGAGCCTGCTTCGGATTCTGTGTCTCCCTCTCTCTCTGCCCCTCCTCTGCTCACACTCTGTCTCTCTTTCAAAAATAAATAAACAAAAAAAAAAAAGAATAGGTTTAACATTAGTGACTGGAAGGGAGGTGGGAACAAAACCAGTGAGGAATGTAAGGAACTGCCTTTACTTTGTTTTTAGGTCCTCAACAAAACAAACAATATTAGGGTGACCCTGGTCCTCCTCCTTCATCCATGAGTAGATTTCCAGAGAAGGCACATAGAGACACTTATCCAGGTTAAATAACAAAAGCCATTTCCTTCTGAGCAGCTTGCTCTTCAGGTCCCATGGACGGGGCAGTGGGGTCAGGGAGCAGAAGGCAATGAAAGAGGGTAGGAAGATAAAGTGAGGGCCAGGAAGGGAAGTCAGGCTCCAGGCCACATCCTGACAGCCAGTCGGGCCCAGCCTGAGGCTCTCCAGAGATGCTCTGGCCAGTTTCCCACTAGGACAAATTCGACTTTAATCAAATGTTTTCCCCTCCAGCTTATTGTCGTTGCAGGCAAAAGAGAAAGCCTTTGTGTTGGAGACCTTTTGCTAGCATCTAAGCAGCAGTAGTAGCATGCACTGAGCAGGAAAAGCCAGGCCCCCGTGCAGGCAATGGAAAGTGTACTGCTGGAGAGAACCTGGGGCAAGTTACTAAGCTTCTCTTAGCCTCAGTTTCCTCAAGTGTCACATGATACTTAATAGGCTGGTAGGAGAATTTGAAGAGCCCAGTCATATACAGGTCTAGTGTGGTGCCTACCTCCTAGTACGGACTCCAGAAATGCTATCCTCCTCAGTTCCTTCCCACTGAACAACGAATGGCCACCAGGTAATGCCCACAACTCAATGGATCAAGGATTCCTCCCAGAAGCAGAAGTAGATCAGCCTAGGGGTGCCTGGGTGGCTCAGTCTGTTAAGTGTCTGACTGGTTCAGGTCATGATCTCGCGGTCCATGAGTTTGAGCCCCACATTGGACTCTCTGCTGACAAACAGCTCAGAGCCTGGAGCCTGCTTCAGATTCTGTGTCTCCCTCTCTCTCTGCCTCTCTCTCTCTCTCTCTCTCTCAAAAATAAATAAACATTAAAAAAAAGAAGCAGATGAGCCTAGTGTAGATTTCTTCAGGCCAAAAATTATGAATGCGTCCCATGTGATGTTTCAGGAAGCTATGGGCCAGAATAGTGTGGAGTAAAAGGAGAAAAGATTTGAAATATCCTCCTTCTGGAGGGTGTAGGCTGGGGTTGGGAGGTAAACTATTGAGCTGAAGAGATTCTGTCAAAGCAGAGCAATTCAAGGTTTAGTTACCACCATTTCTGCCTTGACTTATAGCAAGGAAAGCATTAGAGGAGGTTAACAAGGAAATAAAACATAGTGTCTGTCGATAGATGAGTGGAAAAAGAAGATGTGGTATATATACATATACAGTGGAATATTACTCAGCCATAAAAAATGAAATTTTGCCATTCATGACAACATGGATGGATCTAGAGGGTATCCTAAGTGAAATAAATCAACCAGAGAAAGATAAATACCATATGATTTCACTTATATCTGGAAACTAAGAAACAAAACAATAACAAACAATAAGAAAAAAGAGAGAAATGGACTCATAAACACAGAGAACAAGCTGATGATTGCCAAAGGGGAGGCTGGGGTGGGGGGAGATGGATGAAATGGGTGAAGGGGATTAAGAGGTACATGCTTCCAGTTATGAAATAAATAAGACACAGGGATGAAAAGTATAGCATAGGGAATATAGTCAATAATATTGTAATACATTTATCATGGCAAGCATTTTTTAATGTACATAACTGTTGAGTCACTATGGTGTACACCTGAAACCAATTTAATATTATATATCAACTATGCTTCAATTAAAAATTTAAAAAATTAAAAATAAATAAAACAAGTTGATGGGCCAGTTATCTGTGCCCGCAGAGGAGACTATTTGCAGAACTATCAGATCAAATAGATTAGGAAATCTATTCCCAGCTTTCCTTGTTCTCACCAGAGAAAGCATCAGAGATCCAGAAGTAAGAAGGCCCCCATAACTTAAATGCTGGTAATTCCTGTCACACAGCCCTCCTGACAAGTGCCTGCTCATAGGGCTTTTGGAGATGCAGGTCCACTCTAAGGCAGTGTGTCCCAATTTGCAGTCACCTGCAGGTCACCTTCCCAAGTTTAATCATATTCACATATCCCCTGAACTATTATTTAAATAATATTTCCCTTTAAATTTCTCACTCTTCTGGGGCTCTTGGGGGGCTCAGTTGATTAAGCATCCGACTTTGGCTCAGGTCATGATCTCACGGATCGTGGGTTCAAGCCCTGCATCGGGCTCTGTGCTGACAGCTCAGAGCCCTGAGCCTGCTTTGGATTCTGTGTCTCCCTCTCTCTCTGCCCCTCTCCCGTTCATGCTCTGTCTCTGTCTCTCAAAAATAAATCAACATTTAAAAAAATAAAATAAAACTCTTACTCTTCCACTTAAAAAAAACTTTTGTATCACTCATGTAAGTGGAAAATCACTACCATATGACCTAATTTAAAAAACACCATGGGGCAACTGGGTGGCTGTCAGTTAAATGTCCAACTTAGGCTCAGGTCACAATCTCACAGTTCATGAGTTCGAGCCCCGAATCAGGCTCTCTGCTGTCAGTACAGCTCGCTCTCTCTCTCTCAAAAATAAATAAAAACATTTTAAAAAGAACACCATAAAAACAAATTCTTTGCTATGAAGATAAAAAACGTTCATTGATGTCCCTTCTAAAAGCATGAGATGTACTCTCACTCCCAGGGGAACACAAGCCCACTTTGGGAAGCCCATTCTAGAGAAAAAGATCACTGCCTTGAGGATGAAGACTGCATTGAAACAGAACCGTTGGCCGAGCTCCTGTCCAGACAAGAAACCAGGTTGGAGTGGAAGGGCTCCAATGAACAGCTGGTTTGGAATATGGTCTCTTTGGGTCTTGTCTTGGAATCTCCTCCCAGATTACGGAGAGTAAGATGGCACCCACCCTCTAGGGATAGGCAGGGAGCTGGGTCAGAAGGCAAGCAGGTGAGAGAGGAGCCATGATGCCCTGGCTTTTGGTTCAGACAGCTTTCAATGTTGAATCCAAAACTGCACTCAGGAAACTTGTCTATTTAATACACCACTAATTGTATTTTTTGCAATAATTTCCTCCCTTCTCTCCTGTATTTGATAAATATACAATTGAGAAGGCCAGATGTCTCAGGAGACCAAAGAGAAGGCTCTGGGTCTGGTCCCCAGTGGGTTAACAAATAATGCACCCCAGGCCACCTGGGAGTAGTAGGGACACTGGGGTCAGTGAGAGGACTCCAAGAGGAAGGTGACACTGAAGAAATGTATCTCTTCTCCACCTGGAAATCCTCCTACTATAACTTGCCTGCTAAGAAGTTGTGAGGTCTTCTTTCTGTTCTTGCTTTTGTTTTCCATGAGAGTCACCAGCTCTTTACACTCACTCAGAGATCAAATATCAATGGAAATTCCTGGATGACATTTTTAGTGCCATACTCAGGCATTCTGATAGTTCTCCTGTCATAGATCCATTTTCTATTCCTCTTCCTATACGAATGGAAAACAGGCAGGTTTCTAACATGAAACTGCTTGATAGACAAACAAAAATAGGCTTTTTGTATGGAAGGAAGGGCAGATATACCTACCCTTTTTTTTAGGCAGAAAATGGGTTCAAGAAATCTGCCACCTTCTGCCTTTTCCCTTCTTTTCCAATCCCTGAGCCTTTTTCTCTCTAGGGTGGCTGGCTGGCTATCATAGAAGGTTGGGATTATATGGGTCAAAAATGACAGAAAACATAGAATCAAAGAAATCTTAGGGCTTAGGGAAAGCCAGACCTACAAGCATAGGCAGAGAGTAAAGAAAGGCAGCAGGACTGGCTGCCTGTGGGTTTGCAGCTGCCAAAGATTGTGAAGACTCTAGAAGTAACTGGCTGTATAACAGAGACGTCATTTTCAATTTTTTTTGTTTTTATTTATTTATTTTTGAGAGGGAGGGAGAGCACAAGCAGGGGAGGGCAGAGAGAGAGAAGAGAAAGATGGAGGCATAGAATCTGAATCAGGCTCCAGGCTCTAAGCTTTCAGGTTCAGCTGTTAGCTTGAACCCACGAACCGTGATATCATGACCTGAGCTGAAGTTGGACACTTAACACAGACACTTAACTCAGGCACCCCAACAAAGACTTCTTTAAGACAAGGTAATCCAAATCTAGAAAACAATGGGCATTTCCAACTTCAAAGACCGTCTGGAAAACAAGGCTAAATGCACAGCTTCATAGGCCACCCCAAATTTACCTGCCCAGCACGATGCTCAACATCGTTACTCACTAGCAAAATGCAATTTCAAAATCGTAATGAGGTACCACTTTGCACCCACTAGGGTGGCTGTCATTTGTTTTTGAAAGGTAAAAAAATAACAAGTGTTTGGTGAAGGTGTGGAGAAATTGGAACCCTCATGTGCTGCTGGTGGGAATGTAAAATGGTACAGCCACTGTCGAAAACAGTATGGTGGTTCCTCAGAAGTGTCCACAAGAATTAAAGGCAGGACTCAAACAGATATTTGCACACCTTGTGTTGAAAGCAGCATTATTCACAATAGCCAAGAGGTAAGCAACCTAAATATCCACTGATAGGTAAACAAATAGTGGTACACACATTCAGTGGAATATTATGCAGCCTTTAAAAGAAAAATAAATTCTGATACACACTACAACATGGAAGAACTTTGAGGACATCATGCCAAATGAAAGAAGTCAGACACAAAAGGACAAATATTGTATGATTCCACTTATATGAGATATTGAGAATAGTCAAATTCAGAGTCAGAAAGTAGAAGAATGGTTTACAAGTGGCTTGGGGAGGGGGAAATGAGGGAGTTACTATTTAATGGGTAGAGTTTCAGTTCTGGAAGATGAAAATTGTTCTGGAGATGGATGCACAGCAATCTACTTAAATGCCACTAAGCTGTAAACTTAAAAATGGTTAAAATGGTGGAGTGCCTGGGTGGCTCAGTCGGTTGAGCATCTGACTCTTGGTTTTGGCTAAGGTCATGATCTCAGGGTTCATGGGTTTGAGCCCCACATCAGGCTATGTGCTGGCAGTGTGGAACCTGCTTGCGATTCTCTCTTTCTCTCCCTCTCTCTGCCCCTCCCCCACTCACATCGTCTCTGTCTCTCTCAAAATAAATAAATAAAAACAAAAAAATGGTTAAAGTGGTAAATTACATGTTATGGCCATTTTATCACACACGCACAAAGCATACTTACCCTGTACTAAAAGCAAATGAAGAGAAAGGACCTTAAGGCTCTCGTCCCTGCTCATAACCCAGAGAGACATTTGAGACTATACCACTCCAGATGCTCACTGCAAAGGGAGTCTGAAGCAAGAGAGACTGTGAGGGCCCCCCTGGGTGCTGCACTCTGCAGGAGGCAGGCAGTGTTGCATTAGGCAGGGAAGGAGGTAAGGAAAGGAGAAACAAGGAAATAGAGAGCTGAGGAAAGGGGAAGGGCTGCTAGGCAGCAAGGAGACATGGTGGATGCTGCTGGCAGACAAGTATTTGTTCTCCCCAGTGAGAAACTCTGGGGCTTCCAGCAGCGCCCCCTCCCCCAATCCAAGCAAATCACAACAAGGAGAGAAGACATCCATTCCTATTAGTTACTCTGTGAGTAGCTATTTAAGTTCAGGCTCTGTGCTAAAGGCTGGTGGCGTCAAGAGGGATTCAGAGATAAGATGTACTTTTATGGAACTCACAGATGTGTAAGGAAAACACCCCAAATACACCACTAACTGTAATCCAAGGGGGACAGCACCAGAGGGCCTAGAGCAAATCTGAGTGAACACTGTGGAACAGATAGGAAGAAGAAATGCTGTCCAGCTGGAAAAGACTAAGGGGGCCTTTAAATTGGGCATTGAAAGATGGGCAGATTGGGGTCTGTGATCTTGGTTTCGTCTGTTTGTTTTTCTTAGGAAAGAAATGCCTCTTCTGCTCATAATTTCCAGACCGATTTTCCTCAACCTATTTCTTTTTTTTTATTTAAAAAATTATGTTTATTTTTAATGTTGTTTATTTATTTATTTATTTTTGAGAGACAGAGAGACAGAGCAGGGAGGGAGGGAGACACAGAATCCAAACCAGGCTCTAGGCTCCAAGCTGTCAGCACAGAGCTGATGCAGGGCTCGAACTCATGGACCACAAGATCATTACCTGAGCCAAAGTCAGATGCTTAACCGACTGAGCCACCCAGGCGCCCCTCCTCAACCTACTTCTTACAGCAGAGCTTTCTGTGATCTTTACATGTAAAATCTTAGGGAGAGCAAATTAGTGTTAGCCTTTCAGTGTGCGGGCATGTGACCACAGACACCAAAGACTATATCAAATATTGGTAATCCAAATTATATTTAGACACACAGAGTTGGAAATTGTCAATCTGCAAAGGAAATGGGACACCATACCAGTGTCTGTGAGATGCCAATATGCAAATGGAGACTGAAAACAACATGTCCACTATCCACATGTTTTTTCAACATGATTCCAGGTGTACAAGTATTTTGGTCTTGGGGGCCAAGTATGTGGCATTGAAATGTTGAGCATTGTCAAAAATTAATTGTCAAAGTGGACTCATCTCGAACACCACCATCAAAAACTGAGCATCAACCGCTCTCCCCACCACAGCTACCGACTGCTGCTCAATGTTAGGATACACCAGACATCAGCAGGTGTGGCCGATGCCCACTCCCAGAAATGGCCACTCAGCTCAGTGTAGGAATGATACACAGAGCCATGCAAATCAGGCCATAGCGATGAGGAGAGCTTACAAGCCACCAAAAAGACCCACCATGTCACTGGTGAGAGTAGAGCCATGGCATGGATGCTCAGCCAGGCCTTTAGGAAGTCTGTTAGGCATGTGCCACTGCTGGGCATTTACAGTGGCAGGAAACCCTGGAGACATGAGGACACAAAGACTTCTCCCTGTAGCAGCCACCCTGCTCTAACTTAAACTCCAGCTGGAACCGGGGCAAAAAGTCCAGCTCTCCTCATTTTTAACCCCCTCCCCCTAAATCTCCACCGTCAGGCTAACTCCTCTGCTTTTTTTTCCAGTCACACTGCACCAGCAGGCAAAACACCATGGCAACCTGCCCTGAACAAGGAGCTGGGAATGCTTAGTACTACTGGCCAGGTTGGGTCAGGCTGGGCAATGGGATCGGCCGTTGCTGCAGCAACTTAGCTTCACCTTTTTGCCTGCTGGCAGGCACCCGGCACAGGCATCCTGGCTAGATAAACTAGTGATTGCACCGACTGGCCAAAGATTTCCAGGTGGAAAAAAGTGCTCTGATGGATGGAGCAGAGATCTGAAGAAATCCAAGAAATGGATAATCCAGACCCACCACTTGGAGTGCAAAAGCACGTGCTCAGGTGGCCACACTCTGCGCCTTCAGACTGGTCTGGCCTTCCCAGCCACCTGGGGCCTCCCGCTGCCTGCCTTCAGGCAGCAGCGTGAACTACAAAGGGCAGAGGTCACACAGCAGGCCTTGGAGAAGTGGACTGCCCCATCCCCTCTCCATGCCGGCCATGTGGAGTCCTGGGGAAAAGAACCAGCTCCCTACCTTCTATCCCCACTCCCAGTGCATGGCTTGGTGTATGGAATGGGGAGGGAGGAGTTTGAGTTTCCAATGAGCCTGTGTGTGGAGATGCGAGATCTTGGCCTTCTGACTGCAAAGCAGAGGGACTCCTGCTTTACTGATGCTGTTGTGGTGGCAGAGGAGGTAGAGCCAGATCAGAAGGAGAGTTTGGGGATTTGGTACAGAGGGTGGCAGTGGTTGCCTGGGCCAACAGCAAGAAGCAGCCACCTCTGGGGTGGGGTGAGGAAGCTCAGTTACCGCCTAATGTAGTGGCCTGGAGTTTTTCATCCCCATCTGTGAGCCAGGTGGGTATGGGACAAAGCAATTCACTCCCCCACTCCAACATCTTGTGCCAGGGAAGCTCAGAGGTGCTAACCTGCTGGGTGGCACCAAGACTGCAGGTTCCTGCATTGGCCCAGGTCTCCAGAGTGTGCCTTTTCTCACCCTTCATGGCCAAACATACTCCTATTCATCGTTCCTAACTTTTCTCAGATCTCCCCTTCTCCAGGCAGCCTACAACAAAGCTCTAATGGGCCAAACCTGACCCAGGTTCCTCTCCCTTGGCACCCTGTGCCACCTCTGTCACAGGGTGCCCTGACAGACTAGTGCTAGCATTTTATTTGATCGAGCACAGGCATTTTTATTATTTGTTTTAAATTTTTAAAGTTTATTTATTTATTTATTTATTTATTTGTTTTGAGAGAGAGAGTACAAGCAGGGGAGGGCCAGAGAGAGAGAGGGAAAAGAGAGAGAATCCCAAGCAGGCTTGGCGCTGACAGCACGGAGCCTGACGTAGGCTCGAACTCACGAACTGTGAGATCATGACCTGAGCCGAAATCAAGAGTTGGATGCTTAACCAGCTGAGACACCCAGGCGCCCCGAGTACAGGCATTTTCTAAAAACTGCCATTAAGAAAGGATGCTGTATTTTGTCAAATGCTTTTTCTGCATCTATTGACAGGATCATATGGTTCTTATCTTTTCTTTTGTTGATGTGATGTATCACGTTGATTGATTTGCGAATATTGAACCAGCCCTGCAACCCAGGGATGAATCCTACTTGATCATGGTGGATAATTCTGTTTATATGCTGTTGGATTCGATTTGCTAGTATCTTGTTGAGAATTTTTGCATCCATATTCATCAGGGATATTGGCCTGTAATTTTCTTTCTTTGCTGGGTCTCTATCTGGTTTGGGAATCAAAGTCATGCTGGCTTCATAGAATGAGTCCGGGAGTTTTCCTTCCGTTTCAATTTTTTGGAACAGCTTGAGGAGGATAGGAATTAACTCTGTTTTAAATGTCTGGTAAAATTCCGCAGGAAAGCCATCTGGTCCAGGGCTTTTATTTGCTGGGAGGTTTTTAATAACGGATTCTATTTCTTCACTAGTTATGGGTCTGTTCAAATTTTCTATTTCTTCCCGTTTGAGTTTTGGTAGCGTGTGGCTATTTAGGAAGCTGTCCATTTCTTCCAGATTGCCAAGTTTGGTGGCATATAATTTTTCATAGTATTCTCTGATGATTGCTTGTATCTCTGAGGGATTGGTTGTAATTTCTCCCTTTTCATTCACGATTTTATTTATTTGAGTTCTCTCTCTTTTCTTTTTGAGAAGCCTGGCTAGAGGTTTGTCTATTTTGTTTATTTTTTCAAAGAACCAGCTTTTGGTTTCATTGATCTGTTCCACTACCTTTTCTGTCTCCATATGGTTAATTTGAGCTCTGATCTTTGTTATTTCTCTCTTTCTGCTGGGCTTGGGTTGTTTTAGTTGATCTGCTTCTAGTTCCTTTAGGCGTGCTGTTAGAATTTGTGTTATTGATTTTTCTTGTTTCTTGAGATGGGCCTGGATTGCAATATATTTCCCTCTCAGGACTCTCGAGAAAGTCGGGATAGAAGGAACATACTTAAACATCATAAAAGCCATATATGAAAAGCCCACAGCTAATATCATCCTCAATGGGGAAAAATTGAAAGCCTTCCCCCTGAGATCAGGAACACGACAGGGGTGTCCACTCTCGCCACTGCTATTTAACATAGTGCTGGAAGTCTTAGCATCAGCAATCAGACAACAAAACAAAATAAAAGGCATCAAGATTGGCAAGGAGGAAGTCAAACTTTCACTTTTTGCAGATGACATGATACTTTACATGGAAAACCCGACAGAATCCACCAAAAGCCTACTAGAACTGATTCATGATTTCAGCAAAGTTGCAGGATACAAAATCAATGTACAGAAATCGGTGGCATTTCTTTACACCAACAATGAAGCAGCAGAAAGAGAAATAAAGAAGCTAATCCCTTTCACAATTGCACCAAAAACCATAAAATACTTAGGAATAAACCTAACCAAAGAGGTGAAAGACCTCTACACTGAAAACTATAAAAAACTTATGAAGGAAATTGAGGAAGACACAAGGAAATGGAAAAACATCCCATGCTCATGGATTGGAAGAATAAATATCGTCAAAATGGCAATACTACCCAAAGCAATCTACACATTCAATGCAATCCCAATCAAAATTGCACCAGCATTCTTCTCAAAGCTAGAGCAAACAATCCTAAAATTTGTATGGAACCACAAAAGACCTCGAATAGCCAAAATAATACTGAAGAATAAAACCAAGGCGGGAGGCATCACAATCCCAGACTTTAACCTCTACTACAAAGCGGTGGTCATCAAGACTGTATGGTATTGGCACAAAAACAGACGCATAGACCAATGGAATAGAATAGAAAACTCAGAAATGGACCCGCAAGTATATGGCCAACTAATCTTTGACAAAGCGGGAAAATGTATCCAATGGAAAAAAGACAGCCTTTTTAACAAATGGTGCTGGGAGAATTGGACAGCAACATGCAAAAGAATGAAACTAGACCACTTTCTTACACCACTCACAAAAATAAATTCTAAATGGATAAAAGATCTGAATGTGAGACAGGAAACCGTCAAAATCCTAGAGGAGAAAACAGGAAAAAGCCTCTTTGACCTAAGATGCACAAATTTCTTACTCGACACGTCTCCAAAGGCAAGAGAATTAAAAGCAAAGATGAACTATTGGGACCTCATCAAGATAAAAAGCTTCTGCACGGCAAAAGAAACAACCAACAAAACGAATAGGCAACCAACGGATTGGGAAAAGATCATCGCAAATGACATATCGGATAAAGGACTAATATCTAAAATTTATAAAGAACTTACCAAACTCCAAACCCGAAAAACAAACAACCCAGTGAAGAAATGGGCGGAAGATATGAATAGACACTTCTCCAAAGGGGACATTCAGATGGCCAACAGACACATGAAACGATGCTCAATGTCACTCATCATCAGGGAAATACAAATCAAAACTACACTGAGATACCACCTCACACCAGTCAGAGTGGCTAAAATGAACAAATCAGGAAACTATAGATGCTGGCGAGGATGTGGAGAAGTAGGCACCCTCCTACACTGTTGGTGGGAATGCAAACTGGTGCAGCCACTCTGGAAAACGGTGTGGACGTTCCTCAAAAAAATGAAAATAGAGCTACCCTATGACCCAGCAATAGCCCTGCTAGGAATCTACCCAAGAGACACAGGAATGCTGATGCATAGGAGCACGTGTACCCCAATGTTCATAGCAGCACTTTCGACAATAGCCAAATCATGGAAAGAGACCAAGTGCCCATCAACTGACGAATGGATAAAGAAGTTATGGTACTTATATACAATGGACTACTACGTGGCAATGAGAAAAAATGAAATCTGGCCATGTGTAGCAACATGGATGGAACTGGAGGGTATTATGTTAAGTGAAATAAGTCAGTCAGAAAAAGACAGATACCATATGTTTCCACGAATAGGTGGACTTTGTGAAACTAAGCAAAAACCAGGGGGAGGGGAAGAGGGGAAAGAAAAAAAAGACACAGAGAGGGAGGGAGATAAAACATAAGAGACTCTCAAAGACTAAGAAAAAACTGAGGGTAAGGGGGATGAGGGAGGGGGGAGATGGGGTGATGGGCATTAAAAAGGGCACATGTTGGGATGAACACTGGGTGTTATATGTAAACCAATTTGAAAATAAACTATTATAACAAAAAAAAATAAAAAATAAAAAAATAAAAAAATAAAAAAATAAAATAAAAACTGCCATTTACTCTAACCAAGATTTAATAAACTGGGTGTTATATGTAAACCAATTTGAAAATAAACTATTATAACAAAAAAATAAATAAATAAATAAAAAATAAATAAATCACCTAAAAAAAAAAAAATAATAAACAAGAGAATGTTTTAATATCAAAAAGCTGGAATGACGATTTCAGAATTTAAAAAAATCAAACACTTTATGAAAAATGATTTTATTGTTTTTGTCATTTTTGACTCAGAAAGGCGAAAATTTTGTGAAGGACGAGCACCAATTTGCATTTGGTAACTATAGGCTTAGACAGCAATTAGGCAAATAAAAGACTGTTTTGGAGTACCTGTGAGCACCACCCCCACATTTGCATTGTACTTTCAAGTTCACCAAGCCGCCTGTACATGCTCACACCCCCCTGCCTTGGAGTTATCAATATTCCCATTTTACACATGAGGAAACTGAGGCCCAAGAAAAATGAAATCACTTGCCCAAAGCCACAAAGTTAGGAAGACCCCCCAACTCCTTTTCCTCCTAAGCCACACTGCCTCAACACAGTGCTGTCTGCAATTCAATTTAACAGACATTTATTGAGTATAGATCCATGCTCTTTCAGA
Source organism: Paguma larvata (assembly GCA_030068075.1). NCBI lineage: Eukaryota > Metazoa > Chordata > Mammalia > Carnivora > Viverridae > Paguma > Paguma larvata. Next base: position 54,814,180 of record CM057830.1, on the reverse strand, counting down.
TGCAAAATTAAAGATGATTTGTCCCATATCCTCGCAGAGCTCACAGGGAAGCAGAGACACTACAGACAACTTGAATATTATCACTACCTCTCAAGGGTGTTGTGAGAAGGAATGATATAAACTTATGAAGGCCACTAGTATGAAGCCAGGCATCCAGTAGACATTTGATAAATATTAGTTTCCTAACATCCTTCCTTTTCTTCTTCGTTTTTTATTTCTTCCTTTCCTTCTTCAAAGCATCAGGGAGTGATATGGAAAACAGCCCCACCGCCTCCCAGCATTGATGCTTCTCAGACTCTGTCCAATCTGCTATAGAGCACATGAAAAGTGCTGGGGACTAGAGTGCCTGAGTGGCTCAGTCGGTTAAGAGTCTGACTCTTGATCTCGGCTCAGGTCACAATCTCAAGGTTCATGAGTTCGAGCCCTGATTGGGGCTTGCTGTTGTCAGCGTGGAGCCCGCTTCGGATCCTCTGTTCCCCTCTCTCTCTGCCCCTCCCCCACTTGGGCTCTCTCTCTCTCTCTCAAAAATAAATAAACATTAAAAAAGAAAGAAAGAAAGAAAAGTGCTAGGGACTTCTTTAACATTTCCTTTAAATGTCCTTTAACATTTGATGCTGTTTATTCCAGGCCTTTTGGTCCCATTCTGGGAGCCAAGCATAAGTGCACCTGAAGGAGAAGGTTAGGAAGGTAGGCCCTTGGCCCAAGAAAGTTTCTTGGAGAAGCCAAAAGTCAAGGACCAGCTCGAGTATGGAGATGGAAAGTTCTGGAGGGCTGATGAGGAACAGGAATTCTTCACTCTTGGTGTGTGTAAACGCTGAGCATGGGGCAGGAGAGAGTAAGTGAAGGGGCTATTGTTCAATTTTGCCAGAATGGAGGTGAGGGAGGGGTGAAAGCAGGAAACAAGGGGAGTAAGGGAGGCAGGGTGTCCAGGTGAAAGATCTGAGGCTGAGGATGGAGGTTTACTAAGTCATTGAGCCTCCAGTGAGCTTTTCTATCATAATCAGCTACCATATGGGAAATCCTTGGCAATCTCTCCACTGACAATGCAAACGGAAAAGAAAGGCCAATGGCGAGTCAGTGTCTGTGCTGGGCCTTTTATCATTTGTGCAGTTTCTGTGGAGTCTCGCAACTCTAGAGCAGGAGATAGTATTAACCCCGTTTTATTCTTATTTTTTTAATTTTTTAATGTTTATTTTTGAGAGGGAGAGAGAGAGAAAATGAGTGGGTGAGGGGCAGAGAGAGAGGGAGCCACAGAATCCAAAGCAGGCTCCAGGCTCTGAGCTGTCAGCACAGAGCCCAATGTGGGGCTCAAACCCACAAACGGCAAGATCATGAGCTGAGCCAAAGTTGGATGTTTAACTGACTCAGTCACCCAGGCACCCTTAGCCCCATCTTATAGGAGAAGAAACTGAGGCTCAGCGAGACCAGGAAACTTGCCCAAGGTCACACAGCTAACAAGTGACAGAATGGGAATGAACGCTTGAAAATCCACACTCTTCCACATAAACTCTCTGCTCCAGTCAGATTATTTGACTTACTCAGTTCTCCATTTAGCAGAAAAGCTGTGTGACTTTTGAGAAAGACTTGGGAAATGAAGATAAGTGGCAAAGATTATTTGAATAGGCCAGATATAAAACAATATGGGTTTTGAGCAAGGAAGTGGTAATAGGGCTGGAAAGCATAAGATAGGGGTTAGTGTGAAGCCAGATGACTGCTTCTTTTCAGTCTCCTTTGTGAGCCCATCATTTCTACTTAACTCTTGAGACTCACTGAGGCATGGTGCTAGGCACCGCACTCTGTACAGCATCCCTTGGTGATCTCACTCACAACTAGAGCCGAGCATCCCAAATGGTCTCTTCAGCTACTGCTGTTCTCATAAACCGGCTGGGGTGGGGACAGAGGAGAGGACGTCAATTTGTAGCATTTGTCAACTTCCTTCCTTGGTATAAACACTTTCATCGTGACCAATTTGAAGCAACCGATGGTTTGATAACCAGCTTGCAAAATTCATCAATATTTACACAATAGCTTTTCAGAAGCCAGCGAGAGCTATCTTCAGAATACCACCCAATTACCCAGCCCTCTCCTCAAATTGTGGGTCCACATATCTGAACAGCCTGCTGCTTACATGACCCCTACTCTTAGATGTTTCAATGGCATCTCAAAATTAACATGCCCCAAATTGCATGATCTTTCCCTGAAAAACTCAGTGTTCTTCTGGGTTCTCTAGAATATAACCACCATCTATCTACCTGAATGTGCAAGACAGAACTCCAGGAGTCTTTCTTTTTTTTTTTTTAAATAATACATATTTTTTATTCCACAATTTCTGCGGGTCAGGAATCCAGGCACAGCATAACTGGGTCCTCTGCCCAGAGTCTTTTTTTTTCATTTTTTTAAATAATAACTTATTGTCAAATTGGTTTCCATACAACACCCAGTGCTCAAACCAAAACGTGCCCTTCTCTGTGCCCATCACCCACTCTCCCCCCTCCCACACACCCCTCTCCCCTCAGTTTGTTCTTATTCTTTGAGTAAGTTTATTTATTTATTTTGAGAGAGAGAGAGAGAGGGGCAGAGAGAGAGAGAGATAGAAAGAATTCCAAGTGGGCTCTGCACTGTCAGCACAGAGCCCAAGGTGGGATTCCAACTCATGGACCATGAGATCATGACCTGAATCGAAGTCAGACACTCAACCGACTGAGCCACCCAGGTGTCCCTCCATCACCTGATTCTATTGATTCTCCTTCCTCAATAGCTCGTCAATCCTTCCATAGCCCCAAAGTTAGCACCCAAGTCCAAGCCACCACTTAAACTTCTCCCTTGGACCATGGCAGTGGTCCCCTGACTGGCCTCCTCCAAACAAACCTCCACACTGCAGCTGGAGTGACCAGAGGGATGAGCTCAAGATGCAGGTGTGAACCTAACTCCCCCTGCTTTGAAAACACTCAAGGGCAAAGCTGGAAGTGGCCTGCAGGCCTTGCCTGTGTGAGGGTTCCAGACTTCCCCCACACATGCTCCTCTTATCCCTCCAACCACACTGCCATTCTTCTAGCTCCTTAAATATACCACGTTCCCTCCCTCCATAGGGTCCTTGCATATGCTATTTCTTCTGTCTGGAATGTTATTCCTTCCCTTCTTTGTCTAATTAACTCCTGTTCATCTTTCACATTTTGTCTCAACTATCACTGCCTCAGAGAAGCTTTCTCTGACCTCCCTGAGCAGGTCCTTCTCAGCCATCCCCTATTATGGGCTTCCCTAGCATGTGTACATTTGCCTGGGTGATTATTTGGCTGATATCTGCCTCCTGGACTATGAACTCCACAAGAGCAGATAGTGGGTCTGGTTTTGTGGATCATTCTCCTCTAGGTCCTAGCACATATTATAACCTCAGCAATCACATACTGAATGCATGAATGAATGAATAAGCAAATGAATGAGTGAGTTCATAGACAAGGCAGTGTAGAGCTCTGGAGCAAGACTACCTGAGTTTGAATTCCAGCTCTGCCACTTACTAGCTGTGTGGTCTTGGTCAAGGACCTTATCTCTCTGTACCTCAGTTTCTGCCTCTGGAAAATTGACATAATAAAAGCGTTTCTTATAATAATTAAAGAAGTAAATATTTTTAAAGCACTTAAACAGTGCTAGGCATATGGTAAGGTGTATATATGGTGTTCACTTGAATAAATCAATAAACAGAGTCTCCTGTCCCAGTGGCTCAAAGGCAACAAGAACGCATTCATATTCTCGCAGGTTCTGATGCTCCAGATCTCAAGTCTGGCTGCAGGAAGCCCTCAACTTCAGACTTTTTTGGTAGAAAAAGAAAGCCAAGGTCTTTGGAGCCTGATTGACCTGACTTGACTCCTTCCTCCTTTTCTTCCCCTACCTTGAATCCATCAGGAAGTGCTGTCAGCTCTACCTGAAAAACAAACCCTGAGTCTGTCTCCGTTGGTTCTACCACCCTGAGCTAAGGCAACATTATGATATCCCCACTTCCACTCTTGTTCCCTTACAACCCATTCTCCACACCGTGGCCAGATTGAGCCAAAGAGAGTGCCAATCAGATCTTGTCACCTCCCTGCTCAAAGCCCTCCTGCAGATGTTCATCACACCCAGAGTGAAATCCAAACTCCTTCCCATTGTTCCCGGGTCACTTCAGCACATAGCCCCTGTCTACCGCCTCAGTCTCATCTCTCAGCCTGCTCTAGCCATACTCAAACATTCTCAATAGTTTCTCAAAGCACTCTGTTCTCTCTTGATTGTGGTCCCTGTGATACTATGCCTTCTACGTGGATCACTTTTTTCCTACCATGGACTTCTCTCAACTGACTCCTGCTCCTTCTTCAGATTCAGCCTAGACATCGCTTCGTCTGGAAAGCCTTTGCCGATTGCCCACCTCCTGCTCCTGGCTGTGATGGGTGCGCCTCTTCTGTGTTCCACAGCATCAACTTCTTTGCCATCACAGCATGAGCCATCCTGTACTATTCCTGGCTGCTTATTCATTTGTAACACACATCCCCCATGGCTGCAAGCTGCTGAAGGCAAAGATCAGGTCTCATGCACAGCTGCATGTCCAGCACACAGCACAAGGCTTGTCGCAGAGTAGGTAGTTCAATATATCTTTGTTAGGTGAATCCTGACTTTGCCATTTCTTAGTTAAGTTCCAGAATAATACTTTGCCAAGCTATAGGTGAGGATTAAATGAGATAACATGTGCAAAGCACACAGCACAAAGTCAGCGCTCAATACATGGCAACTATTTTTGGGTAGCAACCGGTCAGAAAAGAGAGAAAAACAAGTCTCTCCTCCCTGCTATCCCATATACACACCCATCCTGCTTCCCTCCTGTTTTCAGCCTCTTGAATAAAGCTGGAAAACCTGACCTAGCAAAAATAATCCCCTTCAGTGAACTCTAGGGAGAGAACTATCTTCTGTATCAACAACACACCCTTGGCTCAGCCTCCAGCGGACCAGCCCCAGGTTGGAGGTCTGGCTTTTCTTTTCACTCCCGTGCATATATTTACAGTGTAAACCTTGGATGATGGGGAGGGGCACACAGCCTGTGCCAAGAAACCTCAGGAAGGAACTCACACTGGGTCTCCACATAGTAACACACACTGTTCTGGAATGGGAGTCGAGTCTTACATCAAAATTCTTTGCTGGCTGTGTGAGAGAAGAAAGCAGTCTTCTCCGTAGTGAGGTGGACAGGCAGAAGCTGAGTATCTCTCTCCAAACTCTGACTATAGTCTGCTCTGTCTAGCAGAGACAAGACTCAAGTTCTAGTTCAAGCTCCATATTAATCTTTCTGTCTTCATAGTAAAAGAAAGGCACAGTGCTGGATACTCGATCTCCCACTTCTAAATTTCAACTGAGCTAGATGACCCTCGACTGCCTCAAAGTTGGCATTCAATTTCAATAAATATGTACTGGTTGCCTAATACCTCTTTGACTTCAAATTGGAAAGTTGTCTTCTGACACATGCACTTTTTTTTTAATTAAAAAATATTTTAACGTTTATTCACTTCTGAGAGACAGAGAGAGACAGAACACAAGTGGGGGAGGGGCAGAGAGAGACACAGAATCCAAAGCAGGCTCCAGACTCTGAGCTGTCAGCACAGAGCCCAACATGGGGCTCAAACTCATGCACCAAGAAATCATGACCTGAGCTGATGTCAGACGCTTAACTGACTGACCCACCGAGGCGCTCCTGTTACATGTACATTTTACACACTCAGTATGTACTTACTATTTTGCTCTTTTTCACTTAACATCATTCCATACAAATATTTTCTTGTACCAGTAGAATTTGTGAAGTTGTCAAAATTGGTGACCATATTATAGCCAGATATACTAAAACTCGCAGTCTGCTTAACTAAATCCTAATAATTGGCTGTTTGGGTTCTTTCTTTTTGTAATAAATAGCACTTGGTACAATTTGACTTTGGAAATATCCTCTTCTGGGTTCTTCCTCTGGATGCAAATTTAATTTCAGAACCGCTTCAGAAAATAGACATGAAAATCAAAGATCCAAAGGCAGGAATCATTTCTTCCGTGGGGAAGCAGGCATATCCATTCACTCCCTCCTCAGTCCTGAAAGTAGAACCCTGGGAGAAACTACTCACCTAGCAGGAACGAAGTGGAACAGCACCACACTCTGCCTAGACACTTCCTTGAAGCTGAGAGAAGCAGAGCTGAGAACCCACATAATCTGTCTGATCTTCCAACTCTGAGTTGGGGGCACTTACGTGCAGTTTTCTGGACGCAGAGAAGATGGCTTTTTCTGGAAACCTCTTGGTCTCAGACCCTCCATATCTCAGAACCTGATTCCAAACCAGAGCAGGCTAATTGCTCTCTAGACCAGTCTTTATTGAGTTTTTTTGGTACACACTGCTAGTTGCCTACCTAATAGCCAATCTCCCCCCATCCCCGCTTATTGCTTGCTAACAGAACTTCAATTTGTTCAGGTAGTTGGCAAAGGTCCCTCCCCCAATATGAAAGGATCTTTGTCAGTTCCAGTCCCGGGCTTGAATTATTAATTGGTCTAAACCAGTTATTGGTCTCATAGTGAGTACATGACACAATTCTGGCTAGTGAGATGAAAAGTTCAGTCTCCTGAGAAAGTGCTTTCTTCCCAAATAACAGGAAAAAGTTCCCTGAAGAGATATGCCTTTGCTCCTTCCTCCTTCTTCCTGCTGGAATTCAGATGTGATACCTGGAGATGCAGCAGTCACCTTGTGACCATGAGGCAACAAGTATGAGGGTGAAACTCAATTCACTATGGATGATAGAGCAAGCAACCACTTGCCTCTAAGCTTTTTCTTATGTGAAAAAATCTCTATTTGTTTAAACTGCTAATAGGTAGGGTTTTCTGATGCTTGTAGCACAAAGTATACCCAACTGTATCTACCATGTGCCTAGCACTTTGCTAACCACCAGTGAGGTTACAAAAGAAATGAAAAACACACTCCTTTACCTCAGAAGCTGAGTCTACTTAGGGAGACACATATACCAAAAACCCACAAATAGCACTGTATGAAACGTAAGTAAGTGATCAAATGGGAAGGACTGAGAAAACTATTTTTTTCATAAAGTTTATTTATTTACTGAGGAAACTATTTTAATCAAGGTTTATAGGAAAGATCTAGAGATGGAAGTGAGCATAGTGTATCTGAGGAACAGTAAAAACCTAGATGGGTCCTAGAAAAGGATCTTAGGCTGAGGCCATATTCCAAGGACTTAGGAATTGCTCATTCAGGAGTTTGGCCCCGATCCGATAATCAGTGTAAAAGAATCCAGGAGAAATTCATAGTGGAAGTTATGCTGGACAAAGACTAATTGGGCAATGAGGGGTAGACTGAGGCTGTAGCACCTAAATGGGTGATGACAGTTGAAAGGGACACAGCGCAAGAGGTATTATGAAGGAAGAATTAACAGGATTTGGTCAGTAATTGAGCATGAAAAAGGGAGAGGGAATATCTTCAGTCACTAGCTAGGAGAGGGAGGGAGGGAGAGGGAGAGAGGAAGAAAGAGAAGGAGAGGGAGATGGGGAGAGGAAGGGGGAGGGAGAGAAATGAGAGCCTTTAACAGAGACCAGGAAGTCAAGGAAAGGAGATGAGGCTTTTGGCTTTGGTCTGGTGAGAAGACAGTTAACCAGGCAGATTAATGTGTCTACTAGATAATTCCCAAATCAGAAGTCCCAAATTTGGGAGGGTGGAGGCAAAAGAGGCAGAGAAAAGTTAATATGATTTAAGACCAGTGTTTCCCAAACCTCAGTCATCTGTATACTACCCTCAACTTGTGCCACATACTTAAAACGTACACTACTTAATAATTTTTCTTTAAACAAACTTCTTTTAAAAAAAAAAAAACTTCAGCATGGTTCTAATCAATAATACCCTTGAAGTCACCAATTTTCATGTGCTAATTACATTTTTTCTAAAACACGTTAAAAGAAATCCATGACTATTGAACTTAAAAATGCCCAGCCATCTACCACCTTAAATTATTTCATGTGCCACCAGTGACCTGCCCACCATCCTTGGGAAAACACCAGCTAAGACACAAGCCATCTGGGACCTATTTCATGAGGGTGGGGTGTTTCTAGGAGCTTAATCTCTGAGCAATGGGACTCTCACATCTCTTTCTATCCCCTATGTCAGCGATTTGCATTCTTTTCTGGGAAAATAAGTCTTTACCCATTTGGGTTAAGCTGTAGGGGAAAGAGAGATGGAGAGGGGATGTCCTGAGTGTCAAGGCGTCTAGAGAGGTGTTGCCCACACGCCAGACACCTCGGGCTTCACAAACAAGGTGAAGGGTCCCTTCCATTGCAGTCTGATCACAGGGGAGCCTCAAATCCCCTCACTACGGCTCTAAGGAAAGATTCCTATAACTTGAGATAACCAACAAACTCAGACGCTAAGTTGCTGCCTTCCTCCCTCCTTTCCTCCCCTCGCCCCACCCCTCTCCCCTAGCCCCCTTCCAAATCTGAGCTGGGCTTAGCATAAGAGAAGCATGACTCATAGAAACCAAGGACTGCACTAGAGAGGTCAGGCTGCCAGGATTCCTTTCTAGCTGACGATGAGCAGACACAGCAGCTCAGTCCTCAGCCCATAGCAGACTCACTAGTCTGAAAGCTTTGGGTCCTCGGAGACTGTAGGGTGACAAACATTCCCTGAGGGAAGGTCAGAAGATCTAAAAATGTCAAAAAGCTGGTGCGAAGGAAAGAAAGAAGATTGTGTTCGTTCAATTGCAGTGGCATTCAAATCCTTCCTCTCTTAATGTCTTCTCCAAAAGCCTATTAGGCCCTAAGTGCCTGCCTTCATAGTAAAATGATCATAGTAATAATAATAATAATAATAGTAATAAAAGGTAATGTTTACAGGGAAATAACTATGTGACAGGTACTATACTAAGTGCTTTTCGCATATTATCTTATTTCATTCTCACAAAGACCTTATGAAGCAAGTACTTTTACTGAATCCAGTAAAGAAATGAGGAAACTATGGATCATAGAGGTGAAGCAAATTGCCCAAGGTCACATAGTAAGTGGGACAGCCTGGATTTGAGCCTAGGCGTCTGGTTCCAGAGCCCCCATTCTTAACCATTCTGCTTGTCTTACTCACAGCATCTTCTGAAGAATATTGATGTTAGAAACAGCTGGATGGACCAGACATAGGTTCCTGGCTCAGGGGAGAAAACCCATAGGCTGGCCAGCAGCCTGAGCTATCTGCCAAACATGGGAGATAATGAATAATGGAATCATTCAGATAGGCTCTCCTGCAGAAACTGAACATGAGACATGGAGAGGGTCCTCACTCATTAAAGGGGGGCAGAAGCAGACACACACACACACACACACACACACAGCAAAAGCCATGAAGCAGTATAAGAGCCCTGAGTGAAGCAGGAGCTATGGAATAGAGTAGAGAATAGAGGGAAATCATGGTAGCAGGAACCGGACCTTCTGAATTGAAGAGCAGGAGAATTACAAATCAATCATTTTAACTACTCACTTGCCAATATTCTGACTCAGCACATTCATCTTGCAAATTCCTAAGGCTTAAATTAGTTTACATGTCTACCTTTCTGCTCCTACCCCAAGATCTCTAAGCACTGCTTGGAGAAAACACCCCAACCTTGCAGATGAGAAACACTATAAATCCATGGTCTCGAACTCCACTGGGCCTTCAATATGGCTGGGCAACCCTTCTTTGAGTCCCTGTTGAGCTCTTTCTCCCATTCTCTCTAGTGGCTCTCTGAGTACCATGGTGTCCACTATAATCCACAAACTTCTAGTCTTGCCACATCCCCCTGATGTGATTTCACAGAAAAAAGAGAAGCCATCAGGCAGTAACAAACATTCCACAGGGAAATCCACAAGCTCACTCACCACACCCACACTTTTGCTCTTTCCCTCTAATGACTCCTCCTGCCTGAGACTTCCCTCCTCACCTGCACTATGCATTTCATCTCCTCTTGCCATCTCAGGGACCTCAAGCCTCAATTACTTCCTCTCTCCCTTGTACCTCCTGTTTCTCCCTCTCAAATGTTTGCCTTGTCTCCATCAGCATTGAAGTACGCCCTCCCTCCCCGCCATAACCGTCAGTCATCTGTTCTCACTTCCCTTTCTCAGACAACTTCCGGAAAGAGCTGTCTACACTTGCTACCTCCATTTCCTCACTCCCACTCTTCAACCTAATGTGGTCTGACATCCAGTTCTCCCATTCCACTGAAACTATTGCCACCAACAACCTCCTTGTAGCTAAATGCTGCTGTCATTTCTCAGATCTTCTCTTACATAAGCCTCTCCGAAGTATCACCACCACTGGCCACCACCTTGATCTTGAAACATTCTATCATCTTGGCTTCTGTGACACTATGCCCTCCCCCTGGTTTTTCTCCTGCCTCTCAGGCTGCTTCTCAGCCTCTTCATTGGGCTCTTTTAACTCTTTACATTCCACAAAAGCTTAGGGTTCTCAGGGCTTACTCATAAGCCTTCTTTTCTTCTCTACAAAACCTCCCAAGGTTTCAATTACTGTCTGTATAAGCTTATGACTCTCAGATATATATTTCTAGCCCAAATATCTCCTGAGCCACAGACTCATAAGTGTCCCACAGACAACCTAAAGTTGGCATGCCCAGAATTGAACTCATCATTCTGATGAAGTTTAGTCCTCTTCCTTGTTGCCTATAACACTTGATAACACTTATCAAACACTCTTATGCTCCAGACATGGAAGATGTTCAAGTTCAAAGCACTTTATGTATTGTTTCACTTAATCATTATAAGGAAGGTAACATTAATACCCTGATTTTACAGGTAAGGACACTGAAGCCCAGAGAGGTTAAGGTACTTGTCCAAGGTCACATACATAATCCGTGCCAGATCTGGGATTCAAATCAAGCAGCCTGGCTTCAGAGTCACTGCTCTTAACCATCACACTATATTCCTATCACGGCTATCCAGATGTACAGGCCAGAAACCTAGGCATTGTACTCGACTCCTGATTTTCCTGTACTGTCCACACATGTCTATTCACATTATCTGTATGCCTCCTTTTTAAAAAAGATTTATTTAAGTAATCTCTACACTCAACGTGGGGCTTGAACTCACAACGCCAAGATCAAGAGTAACATGCTCTACTGACTGAGGCAGCCAGGCGCCCCTCTGTCTGCCTTCTGAATGTGCCCCAGATCCATCCATTTCTCTCTACTCCCATTCTAACTATCCTGACCAATCACTATCACCTCTCACTTGGATTCCAGGCTCCAGTGTCACCCATTCCCAACCCATCTTCCATACTGCTTCCAAGGTGACATTATATCCAAATGGCAAGCAATTTCAGGGCTCCCTGCTGCCCTCAGAATCTAGTCTCTGCCTGCCTCTCTAGGCTCATACCTTCCCACCCCCCTCCACCTCTAACTTTCTGCAACTTTCTTTCTTCCTACCTGCCTTCATCTAGCTAACACCTACTTATTCTTCAGTTCTCTGTTTAGATAAGGGGCTACTCCCAAGCCTCCCTTGACCCCCTCACATCTACTTCAGGTGCCATTCCTTTATTACTCTGAATTTATCTTTGTCAGAGCACTTCTCATCATTTTATTTCCACACTATATTAGAAGTTCTAGAAGGCCAGGGACATTGCCTGTCTTGCTTACCTAATCCTGTCACACTTTAGTGAATGCTGTGTATGTATAATTTATGCCCAAACTCTCTCTTTTCCCTCTCCTTTCTCCAGACCACACTTAGTGGTCTGCAGAAGCACCCCCAGGAAACCGAGACTTGGGACCAGTTGCCTGACACAGGTCCTGTGCTCAGAGGACCAGGACATGTATCCTGGGCTATGAGGCTAGATCTTCTTTCCCAGAAGTAGGGCCAAGAGCCAGTGCTCCCTCTTCACTCCATTTCTTGGACTTGTTTTGCATTACGAATTTCAGTTATCCCTTCACTTTTAGAACCAAAGTCTAGTTATGCCTTAGTTACTAACTCTTTTAATAGCCTTGTGAGATCAATGAGAGTGCAACAGAAATAACAATGATGACTCACTCAGCCCATCTCTTCTCCCCTCACCACTGCACAAAATCCAGTCTCGCCAATGTCAACTCAAGTGCCACTCCAGAGGAAGTAGCAGAAGCTTCTTGATTATCTGAGAAATCATGCCTGGGAGGAGAAAAAGCCAAGTAAGCCCACATGTAAGATGACAGTCATACTTTAAGGTCAAATGATGTATTGGGCTTTGAGTCCATGGAACACAGACAATGGAAATGGGTAGAGCAGAATGGGAACTTTCAACGAGAAAGGAGCCCTGGCTGCGAAATAGGTGCACAGAAGCAAAACATGTCACTTTCAGGGTGAAATATTTTAGTGCCAGTGTGAGGCCCCACAGAGCTCTTTCCCTTCATCATGGTAACCAGCAAAGTTTGAGACGATGGCTTCTCTGACCACCTGCGTCTTGAGGTAAAAAGACAAGGAGCAGAGTTCCCAGACATGTAGCAAGAGCAAGGAATAAACCCTCGTTGTTAAGAGCCACTAACATTCCGGGTTGTCTGTTACCACAGCACAACCTAGCTCATCCTGACCTGTACATAAGGTAAATCTCCCCTTTGGGACTTGTCATGATCAGGAAAGGGAAACCACAACCACAGCACTGTAAATAAAGATAATAATTTATCGAAACCACAAAAACTATTTAGCACATCGGTAAATATAAGTTATTAGCAAAATTCTAGATCATGGTTTGAATGGTGGGTTTATGCATGTTCTATTATTAAATTGATAAGTTAGGGTAAAATTCTTGGCCACGAGTGTGATGATCTTGCCATGTCACCACCAATTCTGAAATACACAGCACAGTCTCAAGAGTCTAAATTGATCTAGTCAAGGACACAGGTCCTAAGAGGTTCTAAATCCTTTTGTGCAGGCCCATGTCCAGGCCCTTTCCAGTCTAGTTCTGTGGAACTGCTGGTTTTTCTTCACCTGGTTCTCCACTCCTGACTATAGCCTCCTCTTTTGAGTCCCTTACTTCCTGAGATCATGAGTTCTGTTTCCTGGTTCTCCACAGATGCTCTTAGGGCTCTACCTTCCACCAAAGGAAGGTGCTCTATGCCCCAGGTGCCCATCTACCTGTATCCTCTTGATCCTCTTCTAGGAAGAGTGCTCCTAACAGGAGAGGGTATGGGTTTGAAGTCAAACAAAGCTGGATTTGAATCCCAGCAACACAATTTACTTGCTACATGATGTTGGATAAGTCATTTTGTGTCTGAACTTCAGTATCTTCATATTTGAAATAGGAACAATAATACTTAGAACTTAATGGGTTGTATAAGCACTCTGTGTGTAAGACTACAAGCAGAAAACACGAGGACAAACCAGGCATTCAATAACCATTATGTTCCTGGGGCACCTGGGTGGCTCAGTCGGTTAAGTTTCTGAATCTTGGTTTCGGCTCGGGACATGATCTCACGGTTTGTGAGTTTAAGCCCTGTGTCAGTCTCTGTGCTGACAACATGGAGGCTGCTTGGGATTCTCTCTCTCTCTCTCTCTCTCTCTCTCTCTCTCTCTGCCCCTCCTGTGCTCACTCTCTCTTTCAAAATAAATAAACTTAAAAAAATATTCCTTAATAAAAAAATAACCATTATGTCCCTGACACTTCTCTAGTTTCTCCTTTTCTCAAAATAGCAACTAACTGGAACTAAAAAACTATTCTTGTTTTTTTCTCTTGGTTTCATTTTCCTCTTTTTCCTTCCAGTCCAAACTCCCCCTCATTCTCCTCCCCCCCCCCCCCGCAGCACACACACATACCAATCACAATCACGCCATCACCATTATTGCTGCCAGTAGATGCCTTCATTCAAACCTGTCTCTCATTCACTGTCTAGTTCGGGGACTGTGAGACGTTTATTTTGTTTCCTTTTGCTTGTTTGTTTTTAGAAATGGCACCTTTTTACAAAAAAAATCATCTATAGCTCTCCAATATATAAGACAGGATCAGAACTGCTCATGGCAGCCCCTGAAATGTCTCTGAGATTCCCTAAGACTCAATGGATCACACACTGAAAACCACTGAGCTCTTTGCCCCGTCCAGGTCTATAGAATGTCAGGGCTGGCAGGCCCCTTAGAGGTCACCTGCTAATCCACTGCCTAAGTCTCCAGATGGAAAACCTGGTCCGGGGATTCAGAGAGCTACTGATTCCCAGGGCTGGAAAGAACCATGAAGGTCGCCTAGGCCACAGGCTGACTGATAGGTGGTAGGCACAGAGCAGGGAGGGAGGCCTCCTATTCCCATCCTTGGGCTTTGGAAGCACAGCCTGCCTCTCACCATCCTCAGGAAGAAGCATCATGTTATCAAGTCTCAAGAGCTTGAGAACCTGGAGTCAAAGCCCAGCTCAACCACTTGGTAGCTGCGTGGCCTCAGGCAAATCACTTCCTCTCTCTATCTTTTGCTTCCTGTCTCTTCATTTTCCCTCTGTAAAACAGGGTAATGATGCCTACCTCATTAAAGCTATATGTAACTACAATACCTTTATCTCTCTAAAACACTCATAGTGACACTAGGCTTCAGAATCTCTAGGAGGGACACAGACAATGGGAAGAAGGAAGGCATCTCACACATTCGTCCTTTTCCGAGGCAGAAGGGAAACTCATTTCCCTCCACAGAAGCTTAGTTCCTACTTATGAGAAGCCTCTGGCCTCTCACAAATCCCCTAGGCTCTTCCTAGCAAAGAGACAGCTTCCCAGTCTGGACTATAAGGCTCAGGCTCACCCCTCCCTACCTCAGGCCCTCCTTTTGTTCCCTTTCCCTCAAGCACACAGCCTGAAGGACTGCCTTGTTGGTCTTTTCGGAGAAGAAGTTTGGCAACCAGCATCTGAATTGAGCCCTCTAGTATCTGTTTGCATCATTGATACAAACACCCACCCTGAGGCCCTGGAAATACTGAGCTGTGAAGCTTACCTCGGTCAGAAATGACTCTGCCCAGAAAGGACCGGTCAGTGGCCAAGCCTCATTCATTTTATTTCCGGTTTTCTTCAACTCCCTCTCCCTCTAATGAACTGCGCAGGCAATAGGCTATGCATTTAGTTAACAATTATACTTAGCCACAGATTGCAACTTTGGACTGTGTACAATTAGTTTAATACGTGTGCCCCTGCTATGGTTTTCACATTTCTCAAGGCTGGAAACCACTTCGACAGGATAAAGATTTCTTTAGACCACCTAGGTCACTCATTGCTGCTGACCTCGTCCCAGGAGCAAAAGAGCTGCTTCCTAGAGGGAGACCCTGAAAGAGTACAGCTATTGTTGTTTTCCAACTAAAAACTATTAGTGAAGTGTTCATTCCTATCAGAAACAAAAATATTGACAAGGGCATGTTGGAGAGTTTGAAGGACCCCCAGGACCACTGCTGTGTGAGGTCTAGAAAGAACTGCCACGGTAGTGTGTGTGGTGTTGTGGTGTGTGTGTGTGTGTGTGTGTGTGTGTACATGTGGGCATGCATGTGTACAGGCACATGTGTCCGTTATCAAAGAGCTCTCCTGGAGCGCCTGGGTGGCTCAGTTGGTTAAGTGTCCAACTTCGGCTCAGGTCATGGTCTCATGGCTCCCAAGTTTGAGCCCCGTGTTGGGCTCTGTGCTTACAGCTCAGAGCCTGGAGCCTGCTTCGGATTCTGTGTCTCTCTCTCCGCCCTTCCCCGGCTTGTACTCTGTCTCTCAAAAAATAAATAAGTGTTTAAAAATTAATAAAAAAAGAACTCTTCTGAAAAAACAAAAAAGGTCCTGCCACTTAAATCTTTACAAAACAGCTGGAGGAGCATCCTTAAGCACTGTAAGCTGAGGCTCCTTTCAGTTGTCACTGAGATAGGTTTTGGAAAAGCCAAGGATTCTGTGGTTTTAATGTCAGTTAAGAATGGACACCATCCACCCATATGTTCAAGCCAAAAACCTAGCAGTCATTCTTGACTTATTGGCCTTCCTATCCATATCCAACCCATCAGAAAATCTTATCTGCTTCAGTCCAAAAGACATTCCAGGGGCACCTAGATGGCTAAGTCAGTTAAGCATCTGACTCTTGGCTTCGGCTCAGGTCATGATCTCAAGGTTTTGTGGGTTCAAGACCTGCATCAGACTCTGCACTGGCAGCACAGAGCCTGCTTGGATTCTCTCCTTTGCTCTCTGCCCCTCCCCCACTTACACTGTCTCTCTCTCAAAATAAATAAATACACTTAAATATATATATATTCCAAATCCCTCCATTTCTACCTCTCTTCAGTGCTATCTGTGAGTGCCATCTCTTCTAACCCAGACCAAGCCTCCTCAATGGTCTCCTTTCTTCTACTCTTGCTGCCCCTCAGTCCATTCTCTACACAGCAGCCAGGGGGATTTTTTTAAAAACACAAATCAGATGATACACCCTTTTTCCTGTCCCAGCAATTATGGAAGCTTGTGTTCAAAAGGGAAACTCCACCAGCCTGGATGACCAGAACTCTCTCTCCTACATTCACCGTGGACAGTTCCCATGAGTGAGAATTTAATACTGTCTGTTACTGCGGCATAACTTAGCCTATTCTTACTGATACAGTGAATTCATGCATATTTCTGAGGCAGGCATTATGGCTTCAGGTGATTCCTAGAAAAATCTGGGACCTCAAATGATTCCCTTAACCACTGTCCTAGAAGGAGAGGGGAGCCAGCTGAGTGAGGCACAGTGCTCAGAGGGTACTGTGAACAGACCTGGTTCTGCATGCCTCAGGCAGTGGCATCACAATGATGAAGTTAAGTAAAACAGACAGACTGCTCAGCAGTCAAGCATCGTGTACCTCAACCAGGACAGGACAGGACTTCAGTCCTGACAGGAAGGGAAGGGGGATTGGAGTACAAAGAAGGGTGACTGCGTAGAATTTGGGAGTGGGAATCAATATGATAGGGGTGGCAGGGGAAGGGGAAGGAGAGCAAGGGAAGAGGAAACAACTGAGGTTGGAGGTGCCTAATCTCATATCAAATTGGCAGCAAGAAGACCCAGAGACCAATGCAGGACCTCAGCTGCTATCACAGGTTCTCTAGTTCCTAGGTCTCATGAAGTTGATGGCATATTCCCTGCCTCAGGCAGGATTGGTTCAGTGGCTAGTATGGTGAACCAAGCTAGCCACAGTGAACCTGCCTGGGGGCAGCTGGGGGAAGCAGAGGTGGGAGAAGTGAGGAGGGGGAGGGGCTTGTGCGATCATAATAACAGCTGACAGTTATCTAGTGCTTTTCATGTGCCAGGCACCATGGCATTAGTACATTACATGGACATTCTCTCCATAATCCTTACACAAACCCCATAAAGTTAGTACTGTTTTATCTTGACTTAGAGACATTAAGTAACTCGCCTAAGATCACACAGCTAGTAAATGTCAGAGCCCTGATTTAAAACTGGATGTATCCTCCCTAACCTATGCCTTTAACCACTTTATTTTCTCTTCCTTTTACTCCTTGGATTTATGTATTTGTTTTCCTTTCTCCTAGTTTCTCATTCCACCCCATTTCCTGCCACCTGTTTAATTCCTTCTCACACTCCTCTACTTGACAGAAAAAATATTTGAGTACACCTTGACTTGCTATTCATTGTTAATTTTTCCATCATCCACTTTGTGACTCAATACCTCAGCATTTCAGCTTTATATACATTGACCACTGACAGGTGACCCTTGTCTATAATCACATAGTACACCAGACACCTCTGGGACCAGTATATGACAGCAGAGAAGCAGGAAGCCTTTTGGACAGGGTGGGTCGTCTCTGAGAAAAGAGACAGTGCAGCTCTCTGTGCACAGACAGCAAATCTGGGTCAAGGAATCAGACACTTGGGAGCTCTAAACACTCCCCAAGGGAACTTGGTAGCAATGCTGTGAAGATGAAAGTTTGTAGAAAGGAGGCTAAGTCTTCCCTGGTAGCATAGACTTTGAGGTTTGGGAAACGCTTGGTGTCTGGGGGAGAAGTCCTAGCATTGGTTCCCTCTGATTATTTGAAACTATTTGGGATGGACCTTTCTAGAGAGTCAGCTCTGGTGTCACAGAAAACAAAGAGCAAGGGGCTGATATTAAAATAACTGGATTTTAGTGAAGAAATGGGCGGAAGATTTGAATAGATATTTCTCCAAAGAAGACATTCAAATGGCAAACAGACACATGAAACGATGCTCAAGATCACTCATCATCAGGGAAATACAAATCAAAACCACACTGAGATACCACCTCACACCAGTCAGAGTGGCTAAAATGAACAAATCAGGAAACTATAGATGCTGGCGAGGATGTGGAGAAACAGGCAGCCTTTTGATTTGGCTTTGCCACTTACTGACAGGCCAGCATTGGGCAAGCCATGATTACTTCTATGGTACTCAGTTTACTCATCTGCAAAATGAAGACAAGAGCTGTATGCCTTCCTCATAGAAATTATTTGGTGAGAATCAAATAACCTAATGATGTCTGCAAGGCACCTCAAACTCGATAACACTAACCTCCTCCCCAAAGCTGCCCACACTTCCATATTCTTTATCTTCGTGAAGACCATCCCTTCCAACACTGTCACTGAGATCAGAAACCCTATCACTTCCCTAACTGAAGACTGTCTCCAAAACTTCAATTTCTTTGGCATCTGTGAATCCATCCACTTCCTCTCCAGAGTCGCCATCACCATCCTCATCAAAACCATGATTTCTTGGAGCGCCTGGGTGGCTTAGTTGGTTGAGCATCCGACTCTTGATTTCAACTCAGGTCATGATCCCAGGGTCATGGGATTGAGCCCCACATCAGGCTCCCTGCTGAGTGTGGAGTCTACTTAAGATTCTCTCTCTCTCTCTCTCTCTCTCTCTCTCTCTCTCCACCCCCCCTGCCTTCCCTCTGCCTCTCTTCTCCATCTCTCAAATTAAAAGAAAAAACAGGATTTATCTCTCAGACTGCCGTAATACCCTCCTAACTGCCTCTGCTCTTGCCTGTCCCCCTGCAGTTCACTCTGCACAGCAGTCAGAGTAAGCATTTTGAAATCAAAATGAGATCATGTTACTTCTCTGTTTCAGTGGCTTCCTGTTGTTCTTAGGATAAAATCTTGGGACTTTGTCCATAGCCCACAAGACCCATGGGATTGGTCACTCTCACAGGGCTCTCTTGTTCCCTTGTGCTTCACCACACTTATCTCCTTGCAGTTCATTGAATGCACCATGTTCCCTCCTGCCATAAACCCTTTGCACATGGTGTTCTCCCTGCCTGGAATATTCTTCCCAAGCCCCTTTTAACTCCAGGCACCTGCCTAACTGTTGATTTTTCCAGGAGAGATTTCTTTGATCTTCTGAGACTAGGTCAACTCTTTTTGTTATTCATGTTAAATTTGTTTTGGTGATTATTTAATTAATGTTGGCCTCTTCCACTAGAGTCTTAGCTCTCTCAAAGCAAGAGTCATGGGTATTTTTCTCATCATGGTGCCCCCAAGCACCTGACACAGTGCCTGGCACATGGTATATGCTTAATCTGTATTTGTTGAATGAATAAATGAATGTAGATATCCTTGATAAATAATAAAAAGCTATGCAAAAATAAATCAGTGTTGCGGAAATGGACAAACTGATCTTAAAATTCATGTGAAAATCCAAGGGACCCAGAATAGTCGAAACAATCTTGAAAATGAAAAATACAGTTGGAAGAATAATACTTCCTAATCTCAAAAATTACCACAGGGGAAAGAAAAAAAAGACACAGAAAGGGAGGGAGATAAAACATAAGAGACTCTCAAAGACTAAGAACAAACTGAGGGTGAGGGAGATGGGAGGGAGAGGGGGTGATGGGCATTAAAAAGGGGCACATGTTGGGATGAACACTGGGTGTTTTATGTAAACCAATTTGAAAATAAACTATTTTAAATAAAAAAAAATTACCACAAAGGTATAGTAATCAAAAAAGTATGGTACTGGCATAAGAACACACACATAGATCAATGGAATAGAATTGAGAGTCTAGAAATAAACCCACACACATGCGGTCAATTGATTTTCGACAAGGATGTCAATACCATTCAATGGGAAAAGAATAATGTCTTCAACAAAAGATGCTGGGACAACTTGGATATGCACAAGCAGAAGAATGAAATGGGACCATTATCTTACCATATACAAAAAATTAACTAAAAATGTATCAAAGACCTAAATGCAAGAGCTCAACTATAAACTTTTAGCAGGTAATATGAATATAAATCAGTAACTTTGGATTAGAAACAATGGTTTTGTATATATGGCACCAAAAGTATGAGCAACCAAAAAAATAGATACACTGGAAATCATCAAAATTAAAAACTTTTATATATCGAAGGACATTATCAAGTAAATTAAAAGGCAACCCACAAAATGGGATAAAATATTTATAAATCACATGTCTACCAAGGGATTCATATCAAGAGTACCTAAAGAATAATAATGCCACAGCATGAGGCACCTGGTGGCTCAGTCAGTTAAGCATCAGGTCATGATCTCATGGTTCATAAATTTGAGCCCCACATCAAGCTCTGTGCTGACAGCTCAGAGCCTGGAGCCTGGCTTCACGTTCTGTGTCTCCCTCTCTCTCTGTCCCTCCCCCGCTCACACCCTAGCTCTCTCTCTCTCTCTCAAAAATAAATAAAAACATTAAAAATGTAAAACAAAGAATAATAACTCCACAGCAAAATAACAATCCAATTCCAAAATGGACAAAAGACTTGAATAGACATTCTTCAAAAAGATGTACAATGGCTACTAAGCACATGAAAAGATGCTCAACATCATTAATCATTAAGGAAATGCAAGTCAAAACCATAATCAGATATCACTTTAAAACCACTAGGATGGCTACCAAAAAAAAGAAAAAAAGGAAATAACAAGGAAGTAGAGAAATTGGATGTAGAGAAATTGGTACTTTCACATATTGCTGGTAGGAATGTAAAATGGTGTGTCCTCTGTGAAAAAGAGGCTGGCAGTACTTCAAAAAGCTAAACATACTCACCATATGACACAGCAACTCCATTCCTAGGTTTATACCCAAGAGAAATGAAAACACATGTTTATGCAAGTTATGACCACGAGTGTTTACGGCAGCATTATTCATAATAGCCAAAAGATAGAAACAACCCAAATGTCCTTCATGTAAGAGTGGATAAGGCAACTGTGGTATATCCATATGATGGAATGAAGCACTGACAAATACTAAAATATGGATAAGCCTTGAAAACATCATGCCAAGTGAAAGAAGCAAGACACTTAGGGGCACCTGGGTGGCTCAGTTGGTTAAGCGGCCGACTTCAGCTCAGGTCATGATCTCGCGGTCTGTGAGTTCGAGCCCCCCATCAGGCTCTGTGCTGACGGCTCAGAGCCTGGAGCCTGCCTCAGATTCTGTGTCTCCCTCTCTCTCTTTGCCCTTTCCCTGCTCATACTCTGTCTCTATGTCTCTCAAAAATAAATAAATGTTAAAAAAAAAGAAGCAAGACACTTAAAGGCCACATATCATATGATTGCATTTACATGACATGTCCAGAATAGGCAAATCTACAGAAACAGAAAGTTGATTAGGGCTCACCAAAAGCTGGCGGGGTGATGAGGAATCAGGAGTAATGGCCAAAGGGTAATGAAAATGTCCTAAAATTGGTCATGCTGGTGGTTGCACAACTCTGTGAATATACTAAAAGCCACTGAATCGTACACTTTAAATAGAGGAATTGTATAGTGTGCGAATTATATCTCAAGAAAACTTTTGTTTTTAAAAAGGCGTTAACATGGAAAGTGAGTTCTAAAGGTCAAGAATGAGCTGCTCATACTAAGATTTGGGCAATTCCAAATCCAGAAGGATCCCGAGGCATGAATAAGCTTGATTAGGAACAGAAACGAGGCTACTGCAAGCTGAAGTGCGCCAGGGTGAAAGTGGTGAGAGCCAACATCTGAGAGGTTGGCAGGACAGATAGCCTTGCAGATCATGATAAGGAATGTGGAATCAACTCTGAGTATAATGAAGAGCCACAAGAGACTTCAGAGCAGGAGAGTGACATATTTTGCTGGCCCAAGAAAGTTACATGGCCATACCCAACTGCAAGGGAGTGAGGAGGTACAGTTCTGTCAGGTACCTGGAAGAAGGGGAGCCAGAACTATCTGGATGGAAGTATTAATGACAGCCACCCATTCATGTGTCCACACACACATACAATCTTACCTCTTTATTTCCATTAACCTCTAATTGAAATGGTGAGTATAGGCAACAAACCATGAAAGCGTTAGCAGTACTTGTGACTTTATCAGTAATAGATATCACAGAGATTTGTGTATCATATGACAATTGTTGCAGGGATCTTGAATTTTTACCATCACTCATTCAAAAGTACAGTAATTATTATAATTGCTGTTAGATCTTGTAATTTAAAATGTGTTAGCAAAGGGGCACCTGGGTGGCTCAGTCGGTTAAGCATCTGACTTTGGCTCAGGTCATGATCTCACGGTTCATGGGTTAAAACCCCGCATTGGCTTTGAGCTGATGGAGCAGAGCCTGGAGACTGCTTCGGTTTCTGTGTCTCCCTCTCTCTCTGTCCCTCCACTGCTCATGCTCGCTCTCTCCCTCTCTCTCTCTCTCTCTCAAAAACAATAAACATCAAAAACATTAAAAAATAAAAAGTGTTAGTAAAGAAGCACACATATTACCATATCACGGTTTAATAAAATATTTTGGTAACTATATTTCAGTACAATTGTTTTCCTTTGTAAGTCTACCTATTTTATCTAGAGCATGTAAAAATAATATTCTGGGGGCGCCTGGGTGGCTCAGTTGGTTAAGCGTCTGATTTCACTTTGGCTCAAGTCATGATCTCAAAGTTCAGTTCATGGGATCAAGTCCCTCGTCAATCTCTGTGCTAACAGCGTGGAGCCTGCTTCGGATCATCTATCTCCCTCTCTCTCTACCTCTCTCCCATCTTGCGCTCTGTCTCTCTCTCTCTCTCAAAAGTAAACATTAAAAATTTTTCTTAAAGTAATATTCTGGAAAAGATCAGGAACTCCAACATCCTAGGGGGTCACTCCCATTAGGTCCCTGCCCTGTCTTCCTCTCAACTGACTCTGTGTTGCTTCTGTGGCAGGTCTGCCAAGCCTCATCTTCAACTCTTAGTATATGACAGTATGGCGAGTTAAATAAAGCAGAAAACTTGGAAGTGAGTTCTGAAGACTATTGGGTACTAGAGTAGACTTGGGTGCTACTGAATGACATTGCCAGTAAATGGTCCAGGCTTTCTTATGCATCACTGCATGTCAGAAATATTGGCTTGACAAAGACTGCCCCAGTGTACTGCTGGCTTGCTGGGGCTGATCTTTTTACCTCTCTGGGCCTCAGTTTCCCCATCTGTGGTATGAAGGGTTTGAACTAGATGGTCTTCTTATGGCCTGTCCAGCTATGACAGCATGAGTTTATGCTTCTGTACTATCTTCTTCCATGACATCCCTAGAAAGAGGCCTAGTAACACTAGGCACTCCCCAATCTTGACACTATGTTTGAGAGGCCTCCCAGCGATTCCCTACAATGTGGAAGAAGGAGAAAAGTGCTTTTTCCAACCCCCAAAATGCCACTCACAGCCTTACTTCCTTGCCTTTACTCATACAGCTCCCTCTGTCCAGAGCACCCTCCCTGTGTCTGTCAAGGACACAGCCCTAAGCCAGGCATCATGACAAAGCTGTCACTGGTTACTTTCTGAACTCCCTTGGCATCAGGCATGATGCATCTTCTATCGCAATCTTCTTGTACATATGTCTGGTGTTCCTAACTACAGTGTGAACTCCTCTAGGCCAGACCCAGGTTTCATGCTTTTCAGCATCCCCAGGGCCCAACTCAGTTCCTCTATCAGTAGGCATCAAGACAAAGATAATGGTTGGTGTCACCACTCGGTATAGTCCTGTGATTGAGCAGGCATTAAGGAATCAATCCCCCTGGAGTCAAATCCTGGCTCTGAGACTTACTAACTAGGTTATTTTTTCCAGGTGACAACATCTCTATGCTTTGATGTTTTCATCTGTAAAATTGGAAAATAGTGCCTCCATGTAAGGTTTAGGGAGCAAATACAAGTAGAGTGCTGGACACTTAAGACCATTAGTTACAATTTTTGTGTAAAAACATTTCCAGTGTGCCAAGCTTGTAATCTTCATGACATACCTATGAAATAGGTATTATTATGGTGATCCCCAATTTACAGATAGGGAAACCGATGGCAAGAGATGTCAGGCTACTTGTCCAGAATCATAAACAAAGCAGATGGCAAAGTGAGGATTCAAACCCAGGGCGAGTGGCCCAAGGGTCCATGCAGTTAACCACTACACTAACTATTCTGCCTCTCAACAGCTGCCATCATCAACTTTCTTCTAAAGTGCAGACCAAACATAGGTGCAGAGAGAACTAGGTCAAATGGCAGGCTGCGTTCCTCTAGTTTACTTTCTGCTGCTCCCAGGTGCTTTTGACCTGCAAGGCACACATTTTTGTTTCCTCTTCCCTCTGGTTGACTTTCACAATCTGACCCTGCTGAGTCCCTGCTCCCCGCCCTTCTTGCCCTTGTTTGCCCATCTGTGTTGCCCACCCAGCGGTCAGCAAGACAGTGAAGGAGGCGAAGGAAGAAAAGTCCATCTGCCCCTGTGGACAGACTGCTTAATGTGTGAAAAAGACTTGCCCACACATTTTTGGATTTTCATGAATTTCTGTCTCTCAGCTATAACATACACTACTGTCAAGAGGACAGGCTTTCACTCTTCTAGAGAGAATGCTAACTTTTAGTTTCCAGTTCATTTTAAGCGCAGGAAGGGCCAGGCTGTCCTTGCAAGTACCAAAGAAGAGGATCGTGTTACTTTCAGAAGGCGGTAAAGGAAAGGAAATAAAAATGAATTCAAGAAGGGTCAATACATATTTGGCAGTCTCTGCCTCAACTATCTCCTCCAAAGATGGGCCATCTGGAGGAACTGAGGGTGGCAAAAGTGAACAAAGCACAGAAGAAACATAGCAGAGGGAGTCAGAGAGGTCTGTAAAGAGGAGGGACTGTCTGAGTGGGAGTCTTGACAGATAAATAGGAGTTTTCTGGAAGACAAGACAGAAAAAGGCTATGGAAGCCTCCTCTGCCTCTGTACTCTACACTTTTCACATAGGACCCAGCAGTCTGCAGCGAGGGTGTCTATTTCCATGCTGTCTTCCTGATAAAGCGTTAAGACTCGAGAAAAAAGTTAAGTCTCCTCAGCTCAGTGTTGTTGTTTTTTTAATAAAATTATTTAAGAAAGTCAGGGAGGGAGGGGCAGAGAGAGGGGAGAGAGAGAATCCCAAGCAGGTTCTGCACTGACAGCACAGAGCCTGATGTGGGGCTTGATCCCACAAACCATGAGATCTGAGTCCAAATCAAGAATCAGGCGCTTAACCAACTGAGCCACCCAGGCGCCCCATCAACTCAGTGTTGTTAATACCTGGCACAGGGCCTGGAACAGTCTTAGTGTAATGAGGTAGGTAGGAATTAGTCCTTGAAGCAAGGTCTAAATCACCAGATTAGAGATAAACAGCTTTCCTTTATTAAAGAACATGAAAATTAAGGGGAAAATATTTCAGCTATGCCCGAACTCACCAGGTAAAAGCACATTTAAGCAGAACACAACCATTTTAAAACAGATCCTGGAGTGCGAAGTGATGTCCACATTTTCCCATCTAGAACACAGAAGCAACGAGGCCTCTCAACAAACAATTATCCCTAGTTGTTCATCGTAGAAAGAAGACATTTAGCCTGGAGCCGCAGACAGGAGCAGCGCAGCCCCCTCCAACAGCAGACAGCAGCCTGTGCATCTGGAGGGTAGATGTTTTGTCACCACAGAGAGAAACTCTGCCAGGAGGGACGCAGCATGGGTGGATCTGGCAGCAGATGGGGCGAGTTAAAGAGGGTGGGGGTTAGGATGGGGGATTCTATAAATTCCTCAAGAACAGGGTCTAGCTCTTACACGTATCTGTGTGCCTGGTGCCCGACCCGGCCCTGGGCACAATAGAGCAGCCTGTACCGTTGTGCAAGTTCTATTCCTACAAGGGCACTCTGCCAAGCAGTCTCCAGTTCAGCCAAGCCCAATGCCCTGTCTGAATGCACATGGAGGAAGGGCACCTCCATATAATTATTATGCCCAGAGAGGGTGACTTTTAAAAATCGTTCCAACCGGAGGATGCTCTATTTTTCAATAGTTATAACCAGAACAAATGACATTTTCTAATTGCTATGCTCAAAAATGTGCCTTTGTTCCTAAAACAAAGGAGTGGGGAGTTCCTGTAGGTTCTACCAAAATGAGTGGGTTTTTTCTCATGGGTCCATCCAGAGAAGGCACCCTTTTTGCCCTCTCTTTACCTGGAGGGGACGCCTATTTGCCATATATGCTGCCAGCTTCCACCGGCATCCACCAGGAGTTCAGTACGTGTTTGCTGGAATGGCCAGCTTCATACCCCTCCCTCACCACCTCCTCCCCACATGTGTCACATAGTTTTGAGACTACAGGCACAAAATAAAAAACCTAGGTGTAAGTCAGTAACACGTGTTTCCTACCTGTTTTCATTAACTCAGAATTATGGGGAAAAAAGATTTCACTGTGCTATTTCACAATGGGAAGCAATTGGAATACGGTGAGACTTAGCTCTCCAGAATTCTCAAGATATGATTCCTCTTAATAGCAAAGTTTCCTGTGAGCTGGATCTTCTGCACTTTTTACTATTGAATTATTTTTTCCATTTTCACAATTTTGAGTGGAACTTTTCCTGAAAACATACTTCTCAGCCTTCTTAAATGGATGCCTCTGAAGATGGTGCCACCTCTTCTTTAATGTTTATTAATTTTTCAGAGAGACAGAGACAAAGACAGAGACAGAGCATGAGCAGGAAGGGGCAGAGAGAGAGGGATACACAGAATCCGAAGCATTCTCCAGGCTCTGAGCTGTCAGCACAGAGCCTGATGCAGAACTTGAACTCATGGACCATGAGATCATGACCAAAGGCACACATTTAACCGACTGAGCCACCTCCGCCTCTTCTTAATGCCTTGTCATCCTCAGCATCAGTTATTGCTTAGAAGGTAAACTATAGTGGTTGTCTTTTAGCATCTTTCCCCTCTGATCACAGCAGGGAGGGGGATACTAGAAGTGCCCTTATGGTTCTCCCCTTTCTCTTGTCCCTCTTGTCCCAGCCTTTTCCCAGGAGCTGCTAATAACAGCCTAAGTGGTCGCCTCAGGACCCCAAAATAGTCACAGGAGAGGTTCTTCACTGGGAGTCACTGCAGCCACCAACCCTGGAGATGCCTCTCAGCCAGTCCTCTTCCTTTCTCTAGGCAGTTGTTGGCCTAGATGCACTTTCTAAAACTATTTCTATTGGGATCGTGAAGTGGAAAACACTCAAAGATAAATAATTTTTCATCTAAATTGCATTTGTTGGGGCGCCTGGGTGGCTCAGTCCATTAAGCATTTGACTTTTGAACTCAGTGCAGGTCACGATCTCGCAGTTTGGGGGATGGAGCCTCATGTTGGACTGTGTGCTGACAACATAGAGCCTGCTTGGGATTCTCTCTCTCTCTCTCTCTCTCTCTCTCTCTCTCTCTCAAAATACATAGATAAACTTAAAAATAAAAAAGTAAATAAATTGCATTTGTTGAAGTAGATATGGGTTTAAACAATACCAAACACATCCATACAGCTGCTTCACTATTATGCACTATTATTTTGTTAAAGTTTATTTATTTATCTTGAGAGAGAGAGAGAGAGAGGGAGGGAGGAAGAGAACATGCACATGTGTGTGAGTGTGGGAAGGACAGAGAGACAGGGAGACAGAATCCCAAGCAGGGTCCACTCTGTCAGCACAGAGCCCCACGCGGGGCTTGATCTCATGAACTATGAGATCATAACCTGAGCCAAGATCAAGTTGGACACTTAACTGACTGAATCACCCAGACACTCCTATGCACTATTATCAATCCAATAACCCACCTGCACAAAAGGGTGGGCCACATCAGAGAATGTGGAAAAGCATGGAATCAGATCTAGACATAGATTCAGAGCCAACCATTTCTACTATTTGTGATAGTAGTGATTTCTACTATTGTGATTAGGCATAGCCTAATTTGGAATACTAAATATAAAAAAGTGGAAGTTTCTTTCCTCTTCCCTGCACTCTAACAACCCTGTGCATAGTAGACTCTTTAAATTCTCACACAAAGAGAAGCAAGTTCAGGCTAATCTGACAGAGGGGTCCAACCCAGTAACATCATGTGTGATATAAAGTAGCTACAACATAAGAAAACAAAAGTACCATTCCCATTTAAAATGTTAGCGGCTTTTGAGGGGCCTGGGAGGCTCAGTCGGTTAAGCATCTGACTTCGGCTCAGATCATGATCTCATGGTTCATGAGTTCGAGCCCCGCATCAGGCTCTGTGCTGACAGCTCAGAGCCTAAAGCCTGCTTCGGATTCTATGTCTCCCTCTCTCTCTCTGCCCATACTCTGCTTCTTCTCTCTCTCTCTCTCAAAATAAATAAACATTAATTAATTAATTAATTAATTAATTAATAACATGTTAGTGGCTTTTGATGACATGTTACAACCAAAAAATGTACAATAAAACATGATTTATTTTACTTTAACATATATTTATATTTCTATAAATAACATAAAATGGCTTCGTTTTTCTAATTTCCTTTGTTCTCTTATAAAGTTAAAAAATATATTATCTATCTTAGCGTTAGTACTGCTTACCATTAATTCATCAGTGAGACAATTTTTAGTCACTTATTTTAATCTAAATGAACCTGCATTATAGTTCATGTTCGCAATCCATAAATATATTGTAATTTTTCAAGGACTATGTGGTCAAGTAAATTTGGGAAGCTGTGGCCTGGTCTCTTCCAGTTTTAACCATCTATACCATAACAGTATTTCTCAACCCTGGCTGTTCATTAGAATCACCTTGGGATCTTTTAAAAATCCTAGCTCCTGGGCTTCGCCCCCTTCGAAATTCTGGTTTAATTGGTATGGGTTGGGGCCACCCATTGGTATGGGTTGGGCCATTAGTAATATTTTAAGCTCCCCAAGTAAATTGGATTTGCAGCCAGGGTCTATTTTAGGTCTCTTTGTTTTCAGCTGTAATTCAAAAATGAAAAAAAAAAATGCAATCAGACAAGTGGTGTGAAGGATTCTACCCAGAGAGGTGACTGAAGTTCCCGGTGGTTAGAACACACTGTAGACACTTCCAAGGTGTGTCCATGACTTTAAGGCTGTCTTAGTCATGAGATCAGAGGCTCACTCACTCCATATCCATGCTGGTGAGAGTTAGGCCTGTTGAACCCTCAGGCAAACTGCCAAATGTGTCACTAAACAACTTTAGGCCCCATAAGTGTTGTGATAAGGTGTTTTTTCTTCACCCATAAACCAAGCTGGTTCTGTAAAACTGGTGAGTGAAGCTAGGAGCCATGCAGACATCCCAAGGGAAGAGGTGAACAGAGCCCGCAGGACACTTGGATAAAAGCTCTTCCCAAGGCAGGGGATGCTGCCTCGCTGTGCGGCCTGCATCCGTCCTCTGCTGCTTCATTAGAACCCCTCCTTGGCATCCTAGCCTGGCGGGTCCTATGGTCACCCAGCACCACATATTCTCGGTGACAATAAACATCTCATAGCTGCCAGGACTCTCGGTGGTGCCTCGGCTTCAGTTCCAAAGAATGTTATCCCCCTTGGTTGGCAAGGCAGTGAACAGATGTCAGTGGGGGAGAATGAAGGGAGGGGTCAAAGGAAAGGAAACTCCTCGGGTAGGGAGAGATGAGCCGACAGCCTCAAAAGCTAGACGCTGCTCCTCCATGGGTGCACAGGCATTCTTTACATATTCTGGAAAAGGGAAGAATGACTGCAATTCAGAGCTGTCTAGGAACCATTCTTATTATAACTTCATCTTGACAGTACCCCCACCTATGGATTTCAAACAGCTTCATGGAATAGAAGCTTCTTAAGTTAGTATTTATTGATCACATGTGTGATCACGGTGTATGCACCAGGTAATTTATCTACAGCACTTTGGATCCTCACAACAACCCTCTGAACTGGGTAGCATTACAGATGAGGGATGGTGGCTCACAGACACCAGAGTCAGCTAATAAGAAGTGCTAGGGCAAGGGGGACTTAAACACACAGCTGCTGCTTCCATATCCCAAGATCCTCTTCCCTAACATGTCACTCATTGGTTTTTTTCCCCGTTTATTAAAAGTAACACAAATTCACTTAGGAAATTTTGAAAAATACAAAAAGGCATTAAAAAAAATTACACCCACTCCCGTAATCTCACAAAGCTAACCATCGTTATTTGTATTATCGTTGTCATCATCCTCAGATGACCATTGTTACCCTTATGGCATATGCCCCTCCACTTTCTTTTCCATATATATCTGCTTTATTTTGGATAATCTTATACATGCAATTCTATAACCGGTATCTCCACATAGCATTATTTTGTGCATTTCCATGTATCACTATGTATTTGTTTCAAACATGATTTTTCTTAGCTGTATAGTACTCTAGCATATAGACTTGTCAAAATGTATATAACTATGCCCCGACAGTTGACTATTTAGGTTCTTTTAATTTTTTTGCAGTTAATAGTTAATATAAATAACCAACAGATGTAGTGAGCATCCTCAAACATTTTCCCCAGAATATCTGATAGCATAACGTCCTAAAAGTAGAATTACTGCATCAAAAGGGATAAAAGTACATAACACCAGTGCGGGAATTGCTGATAACTGTGATACACGGCCTCCTGCAAGAGGAGAGCCCAAGTCCTATTGATAAAGGAGACCTCACTCCCCTTGGGGCCTGCTAGTTGGGGAGGATAATATGAGTTTGGCTATTTTGAAGATACTTGGAATCAGACTACAAATTGCCAGGCAGTTAATTACCCTCTCCTCAGAAGCAAATTTGAATCAAAATAAAAACAGCTGAATTTTTCCACCTCATCTTCTCTTTGAGTCCATTTTCCAAAGAAAAAAAATTCCTTTCTGATTTCCCCTAGATGAATGACAGGTCATTCTTAAGAATCTATGCTATTCAGGGGCACCCTGGGTGGCTCATTCAGTGAAGGATCCAATTTCGGTTTGGGTCATGATCTCACAGCTCGTGGGTTCGAGCCTTGCATCAGGCTCTGTCAGCACAGCCTGCTTCAGATTCTGCATCTCCCTCTCTCTGCCGTTCTCCCGCTCACGCTCTGTGTGTGTGTCTCTGTCTCAAAAATAAATAAATATTTTAAAAATTTTTAAAGAATCTATGCTATTTAGAAAGAAAAAATAAAATAAGATACAGCCATACCTCCAATGTCCCCACTCACAAAAAAAGAAGGGGCATGAATAATATATTCAGCTTTGGAGTGCAACTGAATACACACTGCCAGGGCCATACAGGCTGGTAGTCTCTTCCCTTCTCTCCCTCTTTCTTTCTCACTGTGGCTTGGAGCCCCTCCTGGCTTGGACTTCTTAAGGGAGACCCAGGACTTGGCTGCATGAAGCAGGTCTCATCTGCCCAAGGATGGTGGAAACTTGAGTATAGATCAAGAAAATCCACAATTACTATTAAAACTTCACTTAACCCTTCCCAAGACTCTCCGGTATCCAGCTCCTCAGCCATAAACAGGATGTGAGGGCTTTCCCACCCCACCTCCCCGCTGAGGGCTCATTCTGACTCAAGAGGCGCCTTGCACCCTCTCCTCCTGATTCACTTGAGTGAGTTCCTCCCCCTCACTGGCCCTCTCACTATCCAGGGCCTTGCCCTGGCTACTTGCTGAGCCAGGAATTCCCTCCTCCTCCTTCTTCAATTGGCCAGCTCCAGATCACCCTTCGGACTTCAGACTTCACATCCTCCTGGAAGCTTTTACCAGTCACCAGGCTAAGTCAGGGGCACCTCATCTGCATTCCCTTGACCCCCAGGCTTGCCTCCCCAGCAGTACAATGATTTGATGTTCTCCGCACTGGACTGTAGGGCTGCATTCCAGTTAGGCTCTATATGCCCAGAAACCAGCACAGAGACAGGCCCAGAATCAGGTGCTCAATAAATCTGTGATGGCTAAAAAAATGGACGAATTGAACTTAACAGGCATTTATCCGGTGCCTGTTAGATGCCAAGCACTATTTTAGGGGCTAGAGAAATTGCCGTAAAAACAGATGAAGATCTCTACCCTCGAGGAGTTCACTTTCTATTGACGAGCTTACAGTTAGGCTAGTGGTTTCCAACTGAGAGGAGAAGACTCTAGAGGGCCATGAAGTTACCACAAGTCTGTGAGTTTTCAGATCCACCAAGCATTGTCCACCTACTGAATAAGCACTACCCTGCCTATGTGTAAACATAAGGTCATCAATTTCAAATCTATGGATTCATGTAAAACCATTGCTGGATTCACAGGAGCAGCCTGTCACCGTTTAGTTTTTACCACAGGGGATTCTAAAGGTCCAAATTCCATTCTTGGATCCCCAACCAGACTAAATGGAAAATCTTCTGGGATGTGAACTAGGGTCCTGGTTCTGGTTATCGGTTCTCCCTCACCCAGGAAGGAGAGGATCTGATGCCCTGGCACCACATGCTGGCATGATAGGAAATGAAATGGTACCCACCTCTGCAGTAGAAGCTCTTTGAAGGGAGATACTGGGTCTTATTTACCTCTTGAGTCTTTAGTACTCAGCACAAGGGTGAGAGGGGGGAAAGAAGATGGGATTCGGACAAAGTTGTGTCCTCTCTTCAAGGTTAGAAAGTAATGATCTGAGGATAAGGTGATTTGAGGCCCTCAGAAATGGTATAGAGAGCAGCAACCCTAGTAAGCCTGTTAAGCTTCTTTAGCTCTAAAGAATAATAATTTTGGAAACACGTAAGCTAAATACATTTTTGGTAATAACTTTACTTTCCCGTTCCTTGTTTTTTTAATAAAAGTGCCTTTGGAAATGCCAACCAGTCTCTGCTATAATAACAGAAAATAGTCATAATGTGGGTGTGTGACAAGGAGTGTCCACAATTGGATTAAAAGCTATCAGGGAAAACAGCAAGTATAAAGATGACAGAAGTATTACGAGTAAAAGACCCCATTGGAAAAGTGACCTTCAGAAGACAGTGTCAGGGTCACTGGCCCAGCCATCCCTTCTCACCTGAAGATTCTTTTTTCTAAGCTATTTCCCACTCAAAGCTTGAAGGAGACTATGTTTTAACAAGGGATCCCATTGCCTCACATCTATTCTCTACATGAAGCAAGGTTGACCTTCCTTCCTCTTCTCCACCTCCTGCTCACCCACCAAGCCCCAACTGCAGAAACCAGGGGGAGCTGGTTCTTCAGAGCATCCCTCAGTTTGCAAAGGTAGTGGGAGTCATTCCTTACCCTGGACAAGTTCCAGCTAGAAAAAAATGCTGGGGCAGTGAGTCTCAGTGAACAACTGATTTTGAACTTGGCATCACAGAGCACTGGCTTCGATGTCAGAAGGCCCGGCTTCTAGATCAAGGCTTTCTGCCATTTATCTGCTGTGTGAACTAGCCAGTGCCACATTTCCCAAGGGGCAGAGTAAGTATATGCTCAGGCCACCAATGACAGGAGTACAAAAGAGAGAGAGAATGAAAAAATCTTTAAAAACCATTTTAATTTCAACATACATGTGGAACCCTTAATAATTTCAAAACACAACATCTCATTTAAAGGTTTAGCATTGCTTTTACTTGGAATTACATATCGGGAGACACTATAATCTTTTCAAACCTTATGAGTTCGAATGGTCTTGATCCAGCAGCGGGCCTCTAGACAAGTCACTTCCTTCTTCTGGGCCTTGGTAGTCAAGTGTTATGACACCCAAATGGTTGATGGCCAAGTACTTTTTTTTTAATTTTCAAAGTTTTTAATGCTTATTTTTGAGAGAGAGAGAGAGAGAGAGAGAGCGATCAGGGGAGGGGCAAAGAGAGCGGGAGACACAGAATCCGAAGTAGGCTCCAGGCTCCGAGCTGTCAGCACAAAGCTCAATGCAGGGCTTGAACTCACAAACCCATGAGATCATGACCTGAGCCAAAGTCAGACACTTAACCGACTGAGCCACCCAGGCACCCCTTAATGAC
The DNA here is from genome assembly GCA_030068075.1 of Paguma larvata. Lineage (NCBI taxonomy): Eukaryota > Metazoa > Chordata > Mammalia > Carnivora > Viverridae > Paguma > Paguma larvata. The sequence goes on along the minus strand of CM057830.1, from coordinate 54,780,064 downwards.
CAAGTTTTTGTGCCACATGGTATAAACCAACTCCACCCATACCAGAGAAGTATAGGGACAGATAATGCAAAGTCACCACTCTCCTCCTGACACCTAATCAACTTCATAAAGGTCAAGGTTGAGCCCAAGAGCCATAACTTAAATATTCTCCTGTTACTCTACTCTTCCATCATCCTGATGCTTTTATCACCTTAGCTGTTCATGTGTCTCTTAAAAGGAGAAGATTAAATTTCTTGTTTTGAAAGTGGAGGATATTCTAGCAGACGTTTTGGTGTCCAAATTTTCAGGGAAGATGTTTTCAACAAATGGAAATACCACGAACCAGACCAGGAATTTCATGGTATTTAAGAGAAAAATGGGCTTGCTTGCCCTCCCCACTTGGCCAAGCCACTGTTCCAAGGGTCTCTGGGTATGACAGGTAGAACCGAGACAAAGTGAGCTCTGGCAAAGTGCCTATTCCAGGTCTCCAAAGTTCCCCCTTCTCCATCCAACTCAAGCAGGCCATATCCCCTCCTCAGTAGCAATGACAGTCCGATTCAGGGTCCATGACACCTCATCTAATGGTAAACCAGCTGCAGTCTAAAGGCGTGGTTCTCATTTTTTCATCTCCATATAGATTTACGATAGTCTCCCCTTGCACTGGAATTATGATTTAAACATAAACAAACCAGCTGTCCTTTCTGATTTGGAGCCAGAGTTGCCACAAAGCTGGAAAATCAGGAGGCAGGAATTTTACATAAAGATGAAGAGGGAGTTTCCACCATTGACCTAATGGGCTGTGTTCAAGCCAAAATAATTGTAAGAAGGAACAGAGCATCTTCCCCATAGCAAGTTCATTGACTAATGTAACACGATTGGGCCCAGTATTATTAAACATACCTAGATTTATCTAGTGCTTCAGTGGCTTCCTTGTGCACTTCGGAGATATTATACCCCTAGACTAATCACCCGATTGCTTTTGTAATTATCATCTAAGCACCTACAAACATTAAATGGATCACTGAGGGAGAAATTGGAAAGCTTGGATTGACTCAGCATATTGCAGCAGGCATGGAGCTGTTTCCCTCTGGCTTTGACCATGCCATTCTTGAGACGAAAAGCACAGAGTACAGGACATGAATGCAACAAAACAGATCACATTCAAAGCCAGATGCGAGGAGAAAACACTCCAGTTATAGGCAGGGCCATGTCAAGGGTGTGGCAACAGCCACAGATCCATAACCAGAGAAGCCTGGTGCAATCTCATAGCATGCCTCTCCTCCTTCCAGCCCCCATCCCCCACCTCATCCCAGTTACAAGAGCTTCTAGGGCAGTCTCAAAGGGGTTCAAGTTACCAAAGAACAGCCTTCAGTGGAGGAGGTGTTGCCAGGCAACCAACCGAGCCCAGTCCCACCCTTGTAACCTTGAAGATGGTGGGGGTGTGACCCCTGATTGTGGAGAGGAGCACCTTGGACTTTTTCAGCATCAACTTTCTCTACGTCTATCTCTTTCTCTTCTCCTTGCCCTCCCCCTGCTGTCTCCCAGGGCCCCGAGAAGAAGCTTGCAGTCTGGTCTCTGCAAGCTTGAAGGCTATGGGCCAGTCTGATTTACCATAGCTCTCGTAGATGACAGCCAACCTGTCCCTGCAGGGAGGCTACAAGCTGCTGGCCTGTCAGGTGTCATTCACTCCCGTTATGTTGCTTCCAAACCTTCCTCCCTCCTTCCCAGGTCTTTCCTGCCCCCATGGTCAAAGAAATAGCCAAAGGAAGATTTGGGGAAAATCCAGCCAGATGGAAGATATATAGGGTAAAATGCGAACTGGGAGTGCTGACCATCAGCAAAATGGTCAGTAAAAAAGTAGGCATGCTAGAAGAAAAGGCACAGGGAAGAAGAAAAAAAGACTTGACAATGGTTTAAAAAAAGGGGGGGGGGTATTTATTTAGGGTCAAAATATAATATGTAGCCGGCTGAACACCTTGTTGAAGCTTATACCCGAGTAACAAGGGGATGGCCAGATGGTGCACTGATTATGCTCCCCAAGTCTCTTTGCATTTGGCATCTATGCTCGGATCATTGCTGAGAAGGCCTAATTTAAGTGATACGCAATCAAAGCATCTGAAGAGAAAACTATGCAGCGGGAACCTCAAAGGGAATCTAGGGTAGAGCAGTAGACCAGAAAATGGGAAACCAGAACTTCTTGCCAAATTAAGGTAGCTGTGTTCCATTTATGCAGCAGACCCCTCAGTGGCTTTCAGCTGAGGAACACGTACGTTCCCAGAGAGGCCAGTGGACACACCAGAGATGAGCGATGGCCACTCTCAAAGAAACCAAACCAATGCACTTTATTCTAAGAGTTGCCTCCTTCCTTTAAAACATATCCATTGCACAAAGCCATCTCTTTCTAAACCAGGAGATCACTGGAAAGGGTTAGGTCCCAAGGTGACTTGGTGAAGCCATGCCTTCCCTCACGTGGAAAAGGCTCTCCAATTCATTGGACAGAAAAGTACAAGCTGGAAAAGCAGAGCCTCCCTTCTGTTCTTAACTTACCCTGCTGAACTCAGTAGGTGGCTCGCTGTAAGCTGTGTGGGGATTTTGAAAACTACTCCCCTAGCTGACTTATCAAATTTCTCTTAGGCTGATCCTGGTAGTCAGTGGGACCCAGAAAAAAAAATCAACACTGACCTTCTTATCCTCTTTGTTAACTGAGAACTAAACAGACCTAGGGCCCCAGCTTTCTTGGTCCCCTGCCATGCAGAGATTTCTGGTCCCATGTCTACATTCCATCTGGCAGTCACCTGTGTCTTCCACCTTCCTTTTCACACATGACCCAGTTCATTTTTCTCCACTAGTGACCTCCGCCATCTATCTCAGAAGTCAGAGACCTTTTCAAAGAGGAAGTCCTAAGGCCTCTGAGTCCTGTCCTACTGAAAAGGGTGGGGGCAAGGTGGTGTCTGCAAGGGAAAGGGGCTGGCCCAGGCCAGCTGGAGTCTTGCACTCAAAAGTCAGCCAGTAGCCATCTTCTGCCTCCATCTGAAACTTTCTGGTCACACTGCTCCTTCTCTCCCCTTTCTGGTGGTGCCAATTGGCCTTAGTACCTGGCATGCCCCAGCTGTGGTCAGCATTTCCAGCACATTCAGTCCCTTTGCTTTCAGCAAAAGTTCCACACTCTAAAGGATCCCTGCATTGCCACGGAGCGAGGACTTCCCATTCAAAGTGCTGGAGTCCAAAGTAGTCAGGGTCAAAGGCTCGCATCGCCCTCCTACCCTCTCACCAGTCCTGCGTCCTCAGCCAGGGCACCACTGGGTTTCTCAGGCATGGCTAATTCCTTAAGGAATTATGAAACTGATGACAGTCACTTTAAGTGCTTCTCTCAAGCAAATCCGTGCAGCCAGACCGTAAGGGTAGGGGTCAGCGAAGCCGGCGGCAGTCTCTCCTTTCCCCCACACCCCTCCGGCCACTCCTGGCGCAGTGACCCCAAAATCGCCGGAAGAGGCGAGGCGAGAGGGCGCTCTGACGCTCTTCTGAGAGCGAGCCAGGAACAAGCTCCGGCGCGAAGTTGTACAGGTTTAAATCCGGTAGGCACCGCCGTTAGGCTCCTGCTGCCGTGTAGGTGGCCAGCGGCTCCCGCGCGCTTTCCAAAGCCGCCGAGCTCCTACAGCGGAGCAAAGACGCCAGCGGCACGGCCATTTGGTTCCCGACACTGCCAAGACGCGGACGCCTCGGGCCTGGGGACAGCGCTGAAGCCGTCCCGGACCCAGTGGCTCCCAGGAACCCCGCAGGTCTCCCCGCCTGCCTCCCCCAGATCCCCGGAAGGTGGCAGCGCACCCCAGGGCCAAGAGCCCCGAGGACACAGGGCCACTCAGGACGGCGCAGCCGGGTCCAGGAGCAGGAAGTTCCAGAGGGAGAGCGGCGGGTGGGGAGTCCAGGAAAAGGGATTCCCTCGCTCCGGGAAGGGAAGGGAGGGAAGGGAGAAGGAGCGGCCGGGTGGGCCGGGGAGGAGGTGGGCGCAGAGTCGGAGACCACTGGCGCCCCCAGAGGCGGGGTAGACGCGGGGCCGTGAGGCTCCCGGGCGCGGTTTACCTAGCTCTTCCTCGTAGTCCTCCGGGCCGAGCAGGCGGCAGGGAAGTCGGCGGCGGAGGCGCACCGTGCGCCGGAACAGGCTGTCGGTGCGGCGTCCCAGGTCCAGCAGGTGCCCCTCGAGGTCCTCAAGCAGAGCCAGCGAGTGGCCACAGAGGTCGGCGAGCTGCCAGAGCAGGCTGAGCGCGGCCAGGTGGCTCACGTCGCGGAGCTCGGTGAGCGGCTGCCGCGGGTTGCGCGGACACAGGCGCTGGGGCACCACCGTGCGCCTGTAGAACGGCATCCCGGGCGCGGGCGCGGGAAACCAGCCGGCGGCGCGGCCGGCTCACCCGGAGCGGCGCCCCTGGCCCGAGCGCCCCTGAGCGGCGGCCCCAGCTCCGGGTGTAGCAGGCCCCGGGCGCGGGCCCGCGAGCGGGCGGGCGCCTCAGACGCCGGGCGGGTGGGTGGGCGGGCTGACGGGTTCCCAGCCTGGAGCGCCGCTCCCCGCGGGGCTGCACACTCGCCGGAGCCACCAGTCCCTCTGACTCTGGTTCGCTGGGCTCCTCCTCCTCCTCCCAGCCTTTCTCCACCTCCTCCTCCCTACTTCGGGATCCCCCCACCCACCTTTTTTTTTTCTTTTGCGGTCAGAGATTCGCAGATTAACGCTTGATCCGGGAGAGGAGGGAAAGGGAAGTAGAAGTAAAAAGAGCGAGCTGGAGCGTGAAAGAAGGAATGTCTGCGTGAGGGGGGGTAGGGATTGTGATGTTCGGTACAGTATGTGTGCCCGTGTCCTCCTGCGGAGCTTGAGTCCCAGTATTGATAGTTGAAGTTGTGTTCGGCTTTGTTTCTTTAACTTAAACTTTCTCTTCATAAATAAAAAAAAATTCAAGCGCACTCGCTCCCACACCAGTATGTAATCGGTGGAGACCCACCGAATAGTCTGATTTCATTGATCTAGCTTTCCTTTCCCAAACATGTACTCGGTGCCATGCACGAGCTAGAATAAGCTTTGAGTACAGCCTTCTAGTGCCCAGGAGCTTGGAAACGAGGAGGAAAGAACCAATTATCTTACTGGACTGCTCAGAAGGGCAGTGTCTCTGGGTACCCTCACAGTGCCTGGACTGCTGTAAAGACCCTGGAATGAATGAATGAAAGAATGAATGAATACAAACCCATTCTCTGGAACAATAGATGCAGTTCAGATGGAGGAACGCCGCTCCATATGTTATGCAAAAAAAAGATCCCAGAGCCACCTCCAGCTCTGGCAGCACTGAGCTCCTGAGATGCCTACGGAACAGGCTGGCATATGCTTTCAGTGCGGGAAACCCTGTAGTCATGTCCCAATTTCTCTCCATTGTAGAAGTTAGAAGAGAGGGAGACACTGACAGCCTCAGAAAAGGAGAATGCCTGAGTGTGTGTGTATCCCTGTGCACTTGGGGAATTTCCCCCTCACAACACTTACTTTCAACACACTGAGCTCCCATCTAATTCTCCCCTAAACCAACTTTGACCTCGGTGTGGTTCCATTTCTTCCTTCTGGTAATTCTTATATCTTTCCTCTTAAAAATGCTCAGAATCCTTATAATTCCTCCCTCATAATCTATTAGTAAAACACCTTGAACAGACTATGTGTATCTGCACTAATGATCCTGAGTGCGGCCTGTTCATTCATTCCTTTACAGAATTGTCCCTAAGGCAGTTCAAGAAGGACTTACAACTAGTTAAGAGTAATCTGATTACCCTTTTCAGCAAATATCTGTTCCTTGTTCAGTAAAGTGGAACACGGATACTAAAAAAAAGTCAGTTCTATTAAAATAAGAAACAAATGGGCAAAAGACAACCCCTTTTCTGAACTGTGAAATCCAGTTGCAGAATGAGGACCCAAAATCCTGTTTGGCGAGCTCAAACCTGAGCCAAAAGTGTGACTGGCAGGAAATAGGGACTTGGCTGGACTCTCCAGGGATATTTTTCCTTGACTTTTGGGCTGTTTAGACTGATCTTCGTTGGGGAGAAAAAGAAATGAGGTACGAGCAGATTGAAAGATACTATGTGGGCAGAGCTTTGCTGCCTGAGGGCGGCAGGCCTGGGCCAGGCCTGGTGTCTGAGCCGACCTGATGACTTTGATTCCTGAAGCTGATGAGTCTTTCAGGGCTCTATAATAACAAGCTCGACTCCAAGCAAATCAGCACAGGCCCCACACCCTTCCCCCCAGCCAAGTCTGTTCACTCCAGCCTTTTCAGTGGCTGGTCCTGGCTTTCATCAAGGAAACATCAAGGACTTGCAATGGGGCCACCTTCAGAACAGAGCCCCTCCTCGCTTCCCAAGACCAGAGCTGGACTACACATGTACTGTTGGAAGAAGTCAAGGAACTATAAGTTTTCACCTTCCTTCTTATCTCCAGTCTCTTCCCAACAGGAAAACTAAGACCTTGAGCAAGAGGCAGGCCTTTATGTAGAGAGCCTCTGGGGAAGGAGCAAGGGGCCTGGCTCTGGTCTGTGAAGAGAGAGTTGGGGTTCTAGAAGTGCCACATTCCAGCCATGCTGTCCAGGGCAGGTCGGCAGCTAAGATGAAGGGTCCTGTCCCATATTCCCATATCACCCTCTAGCACAGCATTTTCACAATCATCCTTGTTTAACAGTAATAATATCGTGGAGGCACCTGTGTGGCTCAGTCAGTTAAGTGTCTGACTCTTGATTTTGGCTCAGGTCATGGTCTCACTGTTCATGGGTTCAAGCCCTGCATCATTCACACACTCATGGCACAGAGCCTGTTTGGGATTCTCTCTCTCTCTCTCTCTCTCTCTCTCTCTCTCTCTCCCTCCCCCCGCTCTCTCTATGCCCCCCCCAAATAAATAAACTTAAAAAAATTTTTAAGTAATAATATCATCTTCTTCTATTAGACTGTTAGCTCCATGAGGGCAGGAACCTTGTCGATCTCGCTCACTTCTCTATGGCCAGTGCCAAGCCCAGTGACTGGCACACAGTAGTACTCAGAAAATGTGTATTGATGAATGAATAAATGAAGCTGGATTATAGAAAGAGCCCAATATGAAGAGCTTTACTAAAGGACTTAACTTGGCCTAAGGGTTAGTAAAGAGTCATTGTGGATTCTGGAGCAGCACACTGCCTGATGTGGGGAAGGAGATGCTTGAGAACTTTTCATCTGGAGATAATGGGAAGAGGCAAATGAGGAGAGCAAGACTCCTGTGTCCCAGCTGCACACACAGCCCCAGAGCCAAGTAGCCAGAAGTGCTCTGTGAATTCAACATTTGCTTTGATTTGCCTATAAACTGAGGCACCGCACATTCAGAGGGAGAGAAAAGGAAGGTGCAAAGGGGAGAAAGGAAAATCCCCTGACAACCAAGCCAGACCTGAAAATGCTGTATGTTTCCTACCCATCCACCAACTCCCAGACTCCAGACCTAGAGCGGCTCATCTGTCACTGTGCTCAGAGTTCCAAACTGAGCCTAAGCTGGGCCCACCTGTGGAACTGGATCTGGCCTAGACGCAGTGACTGAGAAAGAGTGGCCAGAGAGGTAGGAGGGAAATAGGAGAGTTGGCCACCACAACCAGCAAGGCCTCTGCTCTCCTTCCCTCCTTCTGTCTTGCCTAACTAACTAGCTGCTGCTAAGAACTTAGAATTTCAATAAAAACTGGATTCGAAGGCATAAATAAGTAACATAGGGTATTCCACTTCTCTTCCTGCAAGCTGGAAGCTGCCACAGCTGTGACATGAAAAGTCATGAGCAAACATGCAACCTACCCAGTTTCCCAGTACCACCCTCAATCTTATTTCAAGATGAGAAACAAGAAAGATGCCCCCATATTGCTACCTCACAAATTTCCACAAATAGTGGCACTTGGAAGCCAATCAGCAATGCCAGTTTTCTCCCTGACATTCCTATATAGTCAAGTAATTGTTATGTTTTTTAGAAATGTTTATTTATCTTGAGAAAGAGAGAGCACAAATGAGCAGGGGAGGGGCGGGGGGGAGAGAGAGAGAGAGAGAGAGAGAGAATCCCAAGCAAGCTTCACGCTGTCAGCACAGAGGCTGATGTGGGACTTAATCCCATGAACCATGAGATCATGACCTGAGCCGAAATCAAGAGTCAGACACTTAACGCACCGAGCCACCCAGGTGCCCCAGTCAAGCAATTGTTTTATCTAAGTTGTAAGAATATACATTACACTCCCAGTACCCTCTTGCCATGAGACTCAGTGCAGATGTTTCCTTATAAATGGAAAATATATATACACATACATACTACCAGTAGGGGGATAAAAAGGCTGCTCCTCAGTCCCAACTTTAACATTGTCTTGTTCCCTGGTGCTAAGTGTCCATACCAAAAGAAACTAACCAGAATTGGCAAATACCAGATTGACTCTTTTTTTTTTAATGTCATTTACCCTTTTTGGTATCAATGCTTGGCTCTATAGTTAAGAACACAAGCAAACTATCTCCTCAGACAGGCCCTAAGAAAGTAGCCCGAAGAAAACAAACTGGCAGCTTTTAGCTTTTCAATCAGAAGAGATCCCACAATGCAATCAACAATGCAAACAAAACCCATGCTAATCAATGCCATACTCTGAAAAGAGTGGGAGCTGGACGGGATCAATGCCTCAAGATTTGAGAGGAGAGAGCAGACTTCTGCCCTTGAGGCAGCCTTCAGAGTGGGGAGGTTCTGTGCCCCAGAGCTGGGCCTCCAGGGGCGGACTGGAAACTTACACAGCCATCAATCACCTCCCAGGGCAATAGGCATGCAAGATGAAGACGGCTCAAGGTCCTAAAACAAATTCCTTTCAGCCCAGACTCAATGCTTCACACACACGAAGGGCAAACCCTTCAAGAATTCCATGAGGAAATAAACCTTTATTTCAAAAATAAACTTTGATGTTGTTTGAACTTTGGCCCTGACTCTGAGCCCAGGCTGAAACTGCGAGAAAAGATTTGTGGTATTTTGAAAGAAACTACAGGAGATTTCAGGGGAACACAAACACATTCTTTTTCAGCCTCTCGTCCTCATGTTGTATGTGGGTTCCCCCCTCACCACCAGTCCACCATCCCTCACCCCACTATCCTGTTTTCCCTCACTCCCTCCCTATCTTGTCTGAATGAGACTATATTAGGAACTTTCAGATGTTGCTGCATTCAATGGATAATTTTACTGTAAAATTCTTGCTTTGCTCAGGAGAAATCATATTGGGACACTTCCTGACTCTCCTACTCCTGACCTAACAACCACCACCCCTCCCCTGCAAAATCCTGTCTCTCCACAAAATCCTGAAGCAGTAAGGAAGAGTCCTTAATCTTTCCAGGATGTGCTATGTCCATCACATGATGACATGTCTTTTCTGTGTATGCTATTAAGGCTGGATTAGGTAATAGCCATGTCCATCTCTACAACATTAAGTTGGGAGTTATTACACAGGTCAGGTCTTTGGAGTAATTAAGAAACCTGAATAAGTAACATGTCAGCATTATCAAGCATCCAAATATGGTTAGACATGTGGTCCTCCTTCCCTCTCTAGTAAGAAGCTGTGCAGCACAGCATAGTGGTCACAGCCAAATGCAGGCTTTGGAGACCCACCAATCTGAGTTCAAATCCCCAGCTCCCCAGCCGTGTGTCTTGGCAAGTTACTTAACACCCTCCGTGCCTCAATTTCCTCATCCATAAAATAGACAAGACCAATATTCAATTGATGTGCATGAATATGGCCCTACTGATTGTCTAAAGGCATCCATTCTTTTTTAAAAAAACATTTATTTAGTTTTTGAAAGACAGAGAGAGACAGAGCATGAGCAGGGGAGGGGCAGAAAGAGAGGGAATCATAGATTCCAAGACCAGGCTCCAGGCTCTGAACTGTCAGCACAGAGCCAGACTAGGGGCTCGAACTCACAAACCGCAAGATCAGAGATCATGACCTGAGCCAAAGTCGGATGCTTAACTGACTGAGCCACCCAGGCACCCCTAAAGGTGTCCATTCTGATTGATCAGGGCCCATGCCATTATGGTTATTAAATATTTACCTTGTAGGATTGTTCCGAGGATTACATGAGACAGTGTACGTAAAGTGCTTGACACAGAGGAGCGGTATAAATAGTGGTTTCCTGACTATAAAAAGGAAGGTACATTTCCTTTTCTCCCTTCTCCATTCTGAGGCAACATCGCTCTTGCATCAAAGTTTCTGTACTTACAAAGAGTATATTAGAATCAGGAATAGTCTAAATTTTGTCTCTTACGCAATTGCCTTTTAATTTATCAAATGCTTCCTGACATTCAGATGTCTCACCTTCTTTATCGAGCCTTTTCTCAACCACTACATGAGGAAGGAATTTATTGGATTAAACTGGATTACAACTTGTGGCAATAACAAGTGGCAGCCCTCATCTGCTTCTTTTGTATGGATTGCTCCACTTCGCAACCATCTCAGCTATATCTTAAATAAGTACAGGTCTACTACTCCTAACTATCTAGCCCAATATCATCACTTTGAGAAATCAAAATGGACATTTGCTCAACTTCTTAGTAAGCCCAGTTCCTGGAGTTACCTAGAGAACAGTCTCCAAGCATCCCAGGTGAGTTTCCATATTTACATTAAAAATGACTATCCAATTGCTATGCAATTGCAGGATCATACATTCCAGACAAAGTACAGTTGACCCTTAAACAATGCAGGGGTTAGGGGCTCTGACACTCCCCCCCCCACCATGCACTTGAAAATCCGTGTAGGGGCACCCGGGTGGCTCATCAGCTAAGCAACAGACTTCAGCTCAGGTCATGATCTCATGGTTCATGACTTCAAGCCCTGTATCAGGATCTGTGCTGAGAAAGCAGAGCCTGCCTCAGATCCTCTGTCTCCCTCATTCTCTGCCTCTCTCTCTCTCTCTAAAAAAATAAATAAACATTAAAGAAAGAAAATCTGTGTATAACTCTTGACTCCCCAAAAACTTAACTACTGTTTACCAGAAGCCTTAACTATAATATAAACAGTTGATTAATACATACTTTGTATGTTATATGTATTATATTGTCTTTGTATAATAAAGGAAGCTAGAAAAAAGAAAATGTTATTAAGAAAATCATATGAAGGGGTTCTTGGGTGGCTCAGTCAGTTAAGCATCCGACTTTGGCTCAGGTCATGATCTCCTGGTTCATGAGTTTGAGCCCCGCATCATGTTCTGTGCTGACAGCTGAGAGCCTGGAGCCTGCTTGTGATTCTGTGTCTTCCTCTCTCTCTGTCCCTCCCCCATTCATTCTCTCTCTCTCTCAAAAATAATAAACATTAGGAAAAGAAAATCATAAGGAAAAGAAACTATATTTACTGTACTATACTGTATTTATCAAAAAAATTTACTGTATAAGTAGACCCATGCAGTTCAAACATGTGTTTAAATTTCAACTGTATATATCACAATCACACAAACGATACATATATGTTTTTATATATCTCCTATTGGTTCTGCTTCTCTGACTGAACCGTGACTGATACAGACCACCACCTCTCACTCCCAGGGCCTGACCATTGCTACTCATCTTGAAACCATCATAAATAACCTCAACATGGCTTTTATCTATTTATGTCAGTCACCCTAAGACTCCCAAGACTCATTCGTCTCTTTGAGTAGTCTGACAGCTCTGTATATTGCTTTTATGACTCCATATCCCTCCTCCCCAACTTCTGAAACCCTTTCCTACTATGCTTTGTAGAATGCATGGGCAGCTATCATCAATTTCCCTATATCCCCAACTGTGTCTCTGCATATTCCCTTCATCTTCTCCCTCAACTGAAATTAAATCCCAAGGTCCTTAGTGTCCTCAAAACCCTCTTTAAATGGCGCTGCCTTCTCTCCCACACCTCTAGCACCACAAGGCCCGGAAGTATCAAAGGTGTCTTCCTTGTTGTCACTTCCAGGACATTCTCTTCCCTCCTCAATAACAATCCGCAGCTTTGAGTCTCCAGTCCTCTGATTAAATCCTGCAATGAACATTGGTGTAAGAGTATCTGTTTGATACTTTTTTTTTTTGGCAATTCTTTTGGGTACATACCAAAAAGTGGAATTGCTATGAAACTCTATGATTTGTCTTTTCAAATACTTTGCCCATTTTTAATAGGATTGTCTTTTCAATGTTGAGTTATAGGAGTTTTTTTTTATATATACTCTGAATATTAAACCCTTATCTGATACAAGATTTGCAAATATTTTTTCCCAATCTGTAGATTCTCTTTTTACTTTCTTAATAACGTTCTTCGATGCTCAAGAATTTTAATTTTGGTCAAGTCCCACTTATTTTTCCTTTTATTGTCCAAGTTTTTGATACCAAATCCAAGAATACATTGCCAAATCTAAGATCACGAAAATTGTTATGTTTTCCTCTAAGACATTTATGGTTTTAGCACTTACGTTTAGGTCTTTGATCCATCTGGAGTTAATTTTTGTATATGGTGTGAGGTAGGAGTCAAACTTCATTCTTTTGCATGTGAATATCTAGTTTTCCCATTACCATCTGTTACAGCGCCTTCTTTCCCCCATTGAACAGTCTTGATGCCCTTGTTGAAAATCAGTCGATCATAGGTATTTCAGTTCATATCTGGACTCTCAATTCTATTCTATTTGTCTATATGTCCATCTTTTTTATTTTTATGGGAAAGCACGAACGCAGCCACCCACTACCACAAATTAGGCAGTCAAGTTTCCCACATTTGGGGAAATCGCAGGGTTCGGCACATCCAGAGTGCAATGGATAAGCTTCGCCCTGGGAAAACCACCTTCATGACCTTGGTATCTCCCCTGCCAGGTAACTATCTATATGTCTATTTTATGCCAGGATTACATTGCTTTAACAACTATAGTTTTGTAATAAAATTTGGAATAAGTAACTGAGTCCTTCAACTTTATTTCCTTTTAAAGATTGTTTTCGTTATTTGGAGTCCTTTGCAATTTTATATGAATTTAAGGATTGGTTTTTCCATTTCTGCATTTTTTTAATTTTATTTATTTTTGAGAGACAGAGACAGAATGCGAGCGGGGATGCGGGCGGGCAGAGAGAGAGGGAGACACAGAATCCGAAGCAGGCTCCAGGCTCCGAGGTGTCAGCACGGAGCCCGATGCAGGACTTGAACTCACGAACTGTGAGATCATGACCTGAGCCGAAGTTGGACGCTTAACCGACTGAGCCACCCAGGCGCCCCAATTTCTGCATTTTTTTTTTGTTATAATAGTTTATTTTCAAATTGGTTTACATATAACACCCAGTGTTCATCCCAACATGTGCCCTTTTTAATGCCCATCACCCCCTCTCCCCCCTCCCTCATCCCCCTTACCCTCAGTTTTTTCTTAGTCTTTGAGAGTCCCTTATGTTTTATCTCCTTCCCTCTCTGTGTCTTTTTTTTCTTTCCCCTCTTCCCCTCCCCCTGGTTTTTGCTTAGTTTCACAAAGTCCACCTATTCGTGGAAACATATGGTATCTGTCTTTTTCTGACTGACTTATTTCACTTAACATAATACCCTCCAGTTCCATCCATGTTGCTACACATGGCCAGATTTCATTTTTTCTCATTGCCACGTAGTAGTCCATTGTATATAAGTACCATAACTTCTTTATCCATTCGTCAGTTGATGGGCACTTGGTCTCTTTCCATGATTTGGCTATTGTCGAAAGTGCTGCTATGAACATTGGGGTACACGTGCTCCTATGCATCAGCATTCCTGTGTCTCTTGGGTAGATTCCTAGCAGGGCTATTGCTGGGTCATAGGGTAGCTCTATTTTCATTTTTTTGAGGAACCTCCACACCGTTTTCCAGAGTGGCTGCACCAGTTTGCATTCCCACCAACAGTGTAGGAGGGTGCCTACTTCTCCACATCCTCGCCAGCATCTATAGTTTCCTGATTTGTTCATTTTAGCCACTCTGACTGGTGTGAGGTGGTATCTCAGTGTAGTTTTGATTTGTATTTCCCTGATGATGAGTGACATTGAGCATCGTTTCATGTGTCTGTTGGCCATCTGAATGTCCCCTTTGGAGAAGTGTCTATTCATATCTTCCGCCCATTTCTTCACTGGGTTGTTTGTTTTTCGGGTTTGGAGTTTGGTAAGTTCTTTATAAATTTTAGATATTAGTCCCTTATCCGATATGTCATTTGCGATGATCTTTTCCCAATCCGTTGGTTGCCTATTCGTTTTGTTGGTTGTTTCTTTTGCCGTGCAGAAGCTTTTTATCTTGATGAGGTCCCAATAGTTCATCTTTGCTTTTAATTCTCTTGCCTTTGGAGACGTGTCGAGTAAGAAATTTGTGCATCTTAGGTCAAAGAGGCTTTTTCCTGTTTTCTCCTCTAGGATTTTGACGGTTTCCTGTCTCACATTCAGATCTTTTATCCATTTAGAATTTATTTTTGTGAGTGGTGTAAGAAAGTGGTCTAGTTTCATTCTTTTGCATGTTGCTGTCCAATTCTCCCAGCACCATTTGTTAAAAAGGCTGTCTTTTTTCCATTGGATACATTTTCCCGCTTTGTCAAAGATTAGTTGGCCATATACTTGCGGGTCCATTTCTGAGTTTTCTATTCTATTCCATTGGTCTATGCGTCTGTTTTTGTGCCAATACCATACAGTCTTGATGACCACCGCTTTGTAGTAGAGGTTAAAGTCTGGGATTGTGATGCCTCCCGCCTTGGTTTTATTCTTCAGTATTATTTTGGCTATTCGAGGTCTTTTGTGGTTCCATACAAATTTTAGGATTGTTTGCTCTAGCTTTGAGAAGAATGCTGGTGCAATTTTGATTGGGATTGCATTGAATGTGTAGATTGCTTTGGGTAGTATTGCCATTTTGACGATATTTATTCTTCCAATCCATGAGCATGGGATGTTTTTCCATTTCCTTGTGTCTTCCTCAATTTCCTTCATAAGTTTTTTATAGTTTTCAGTGTAGAGGTCTTTCACCTCTTTGGTTAGGTTTATTCCTAAGTATTTTATGGTTTTTGGTGCAATTGTGAAAGGGATTAGCTTCTTTATTTCTCTTTCTGCTGCTTCATTGTTGGTGTATAGAAATGCCACCGATTTCTGTACATTGATTTTGTATCCTGCAACTTTGCTGAAATCATGAATCAGTTCTAGTAGGCTTTTGGTGGATTCTGTCGGGTTTTCCATGTAAAGTATCATGTCATCTGCAAAAAGTGAAAGTTTGACTTCCTCCTTGCCAATCTTGATGCCTTTTATTTTGTTTTGTTGTCTGATTGCTGATGCTAAGACTTCCAGCACTATGTTAAATAGCAGTGGCGAGAGTGGACACCCCTGTCGTGTTCCTGATCTCAGGGGGAAGGCTTTCAATTTTTCCCCATTGAGGATGATATTAGCTGTGGGCTTTTCATATATGGCTTTTATGATGTTTAAGTATGTTCCTTCTATCCCGACTTTCTCGAGAGTTTTTATTAAGAAAGGATGCTGTATTTTGTCAAATGCTTTTTCTGCATCTATTGACAGGATCATATGGTTCTTATCTTTTCTTTTGTTGATGTGATGTATCACGTTGATTGATTTGCGAATATTGAACCAGCCCTGCAACCCAGGGATGAATCCTACTTGATCATGGTGGATAATTCTGTTTATATGCTGTTGGATTCGATTTGCTAGTATCTTGTTGAGAATTTTTGCATCCATATTCATCAGGGATATTGGCCTGTAATTTTCTTTCTTTGCTGGGTCTCTATCTGGTTTGGGAATCAAAGTCATGCTGGCTTCATAGAATGAGTCCGGGAGTTTTCCTTCCGTTTCAATTTTTTGGAACAGCTTGAGGAGGATAGGAATTAACTCTGTTTTAAATGTCTGGTAAAATTCCGCAGGAAAGCCATCTGGTCCAGGGCTTTTATTTGCTGGGAGGTTTTTAATAACGGATTCTATTTCTTCACTAGTTATGGGTCTGTTCAAATTTTCTATTTCTTCCCGTTTGAGTTTTGGTAGCGTGTGGCTATTTAGGAAGCTGTCCATTTCTTCCAGATTGCCAAGTTTGGTGGCATATAATTTTTCATAGTATTCTCTGATGATTGCTTGTATCTCTGAGGGATTGGTTGTAATTTCTCCCTTTTCATTCACGATTTTATTTATTTGAGTTCTCTCTCTTTTCTTTTTGAGAAGCCTGGCTAGAGGTTTGTCTATTTTGTTTATTTTTTCAAAGAACCAGCTTTTGGTTTCATTGATCTGTTCCACTACCTTTTCTGTCTCCATATGGTTAATTTGAGCTCTGATCTTTGTTATTTCTCTCTTTCTGCTGGGCTTGGGTTGTTTTAGTTGATCTGCTTCTAGTTCCTTTAGGCGTGCTGTTAGAATTTGTGTTATTGATTTTTCTTGTTTCTTGAGATGGGCCTGGATTGCAATATATTTCCCTCTCAGGACTGCCTTTGCTGCATCCCAGAGCGTTTGGATTGTTGTATTTTCATTTTCATTTGTTTCCATGTATTTTTTAATTTCTTCTCTGATGACTTGGTTGACCCAGTCATCTTTTAGTAGGTTATTTCTTAGCCGCCATGTTCTTGGATATTTTCCAGGCTTTCTCCTGTGGTTGATTTCAAGTTTCAAAGCATTGTGGTCTGACACTGTACACGGTATGATCTCAATTCTTTTATATTTATTCAGAGCTTCCCTGTGCCCCAGAATGTGGTCTATCTTGGAAAATGTACCGTGTGCAGATGAGAAGAACGTAAATTCCTTTGCTTCTGGATGAAGGACCCTAAAGATGTCTGTGAGGCCCATCTGTCCTAATGTGTCATTCAGGGCTATTGTTTCTGCGGAGATTTTCTGTTTTGTTGATCTATCCAATGCTGAGAGTGGAGTGTTGAGATCCCCTACTATTAGGACATTTTTATCGATGAGGTTGCTAATGTTTGTAATTAGTTGTTTTACAAATTTGGGTGCCCCTGAATTCGGTGCGTAGATATTTACAATTGTTAGCTCTTCCTGCTGGATGGTCCCTGAGACTATTATATAATGTCCTTCCTCATCTCTTATTACATCGTTCATTTTAAAGTCTAATTTGTCTGATATAAGTGTGGCTACTCCGGCTTTCTTCTGACTTCCAGTAGCATGGTAGATAGTTCTCCATCCCCTCACTTTCAATCTGAAGGTGTCTTCAGGTTTAAGATGAGTTTCTTGAAGACAGCAAATAGATGGGTCTTGTTTTTTAATCCATTCTGTTATCCTGTGTCTTTTGATTGGCGCATTTAGTCCATTTACATTCAGTGTTAATATTGAAAAATATGGGCTTACAGTCACTGTATTATCTGTAAGTTTCATGTTTGTAACGCTGTGTCTGGTAGTTTGTGTTCTTTGCCTCCTTGTTTTCATAGAATGCCCCTCAGGATCTCTTGCAGTGCTGGCTTATTTGTGATAAATTCTTTCAGTTTTTGTTTGTTGGGAAAAACCTTGATCTCTCCTTCTATTCTGAATGACAGGCTAGCCGGATACAGAATTCTTGGTTGCATGTCCTTCTTGCTCATCACATTGAAGATATCCTGCCATTCCTTTCTGGCTTGCCAAGTTTCCGTAGATAAGTCTGCTACTACCCTTATATGTCTCCCTTTGTATGTTAGGGTTCTTTTGTCCCTAGCTGCTTTCAGGATTCTCTCCCTATCTTTGTATTTTGCCAGCTTCACTATGATGTGCCGTGCAGAAGGTCTATTCAAGTTACGTCTGAGGGGAGTTCTCTGTGCCTCTTGGATTTCCATGCCCGTTTCCTTTCTCATGTTGAGGACGTTCTCAGCAATGATTTGTTCCAGAACCCCTTCGACTCCTTTCTCTCTCTCTTCTTCCTCTGGAACTCCTATGATACGGATATTGTTTCTTTTGACTGCATCGCTCAGCTCTCGAATTCTCCTTTCCTGTTCCTGGATCAGCTTCTCTCTCTTTTTATCTGCTTCCTCTTTTTCAATGATTTTGTCTTCTAATGCACTAACTCTTTCCTCTACCTCTTCAATCCGTGCTGTGGCTGCTTCCAGTTTCCCCTGTATTTCTTCCAATGTCTTCTTTAATTCTTCCTGACCGTTTTTAAGGTCTTTGAACTTTGCCTCGTGGGACCCCTTGCATTCATCTAAGCTTTTTTCAAGGCCAGCAATTAGTTTTATGATTAACATTCTATATTCAAGTTCTGTTATGTTGCTTATATCTCTTTTCATTAATTCTTGAGCTGTCACTGCTTCTTGTAGACTCTTTTGAGGAGAATTCTTCCGTCTCGTCATTTTGGCTGGATGTGTTATGGGTTGTTTCTTGAAGTTGCCCTGGAAAGGAAAACTGACAGACACACAGAACACAGAAATACTCAAACGTACCGACAAATGGTCCAGACAAGCAGTTCACAACAGAAAAAAATAACAGGTGACTCTCTGAGGGCAATGTCCTGAAGTAACAGCTACACGTTAAGGACAGGGTATGTAGTGTGCTGGTGGCAGAGCATATATAGACAGAATAATGACTGGTGCAGGGAGAAGAAGGAAATGGACTTTGCCCAGGTAGAGCGACTAAAGGGTTTAATCCAGACTGATAGAAATCAGAATAAGGACAGGTGCGAGGGAAAAGGAATAAAGATCGATGTCGTCTAGATGAACTTATACGGCCTGGTTATTCCAGAAAAAGGGAGTTCAGTTGGGCCTTGTCTGTTTTCGCCTTAGTTTCTTGTCAGCTCTAGCACCTTTTCCCCCCGATTTTTGGAGTTGAGAGAGAGACAATGGTTTCAGTCGTCCCCCTTTAAAGGGCAAGCGAAATACTGGAGCCCCCTACTCCTCCGCCATGTTGCCTCGCTCTCCCCAATTTCTGCATTTTTACAAAACTCATTGGCATTTTGATAGAGATTTCATTCGATCTGTAGAATGCTTTAGATCATACTGGCATCTTAACAATATAAAGTCTACCAATCCATGAATATGGGACATGTTTCCATTTCTTTGGGTCATAGTTAATTTATTTCAGGAATGCTTTTTTGATTTGCAGTGTATAAGTATTTAACCTCCTTTGTTAATTTATTCCTAGATATTTTATTCTATTGTATGCTAATGTAAATGGAATTTTTTTCTCAATTTCTCTTTTGGATTTTTCATTGCTGGCGTAGAAACACAACTGGTATTTTGTTTTTTTTAAGTTAATTAATTAATTAATTAATTTTTAAATTTACATCCTAGTTAGCATATAATGCAACAATGATTTCAAGAGTAGATTCCTTAATGCACTGTACCCATTTAGCCCATCCCCCCTCCCATAACACCTCCAGCAACCCTCTGTTTGTTCTCTATATTTAAGAGTCTCTTATGTTTTGTCCCCCTCCCTGTTTTTATATTATTTTTGCTTCCCTTCCCTTATGTTCATCTGTTTTGTATCTTAAATTCCTCACATGAATGAAGTCATATGATATTTGTCTTTCTCTGACTAATTTTGCTTAGTGTAATACCTTCTAGTTCCATCCACATTGTTGCAAATGGCAAGATTTCCTTCTTTTTGATTGCCAAGTAATACTCCAGTGTGTGTGTGTGTGTGTGTGTGTGTGTGTGTGTGTGTGTGTGTGTATCATATCTTCTTTATCCATTCATCTGTTGATGGACATCTGGGCTCTTTCCATACTTTGGCTATTGTCGATAGTGCTGCTATAAACATTGAGGTGCATGCGTTCCTTCAAAACAGCACACCTGTATCCCTTGGAAAAATACCTACTAATGCAATTGCTGGGTAATAGAGTAGTTCTATTTTTAATTTTTTGAGGAAACTCCATACTATTTTCCAGAGTGGCTGTACCAGTTTGCCTTCCCACCAGCTATGCAAAAGAGATCCTCTTTCTCCACATCTTTGCCAACATCTGTTGTTGCCTGAGTAGTTAATGTTAGTCATTCTGACAGGTGTGAGGTAGTATCTCATTGTGGTTTTGATTTGTATTTCCTTAGTGATGAGTGATGTCGAGCATGTTTTCATGTGTGTGTTAGCCATCTGGATGTCTTCTTTGGAGAAGTGTCTATTCATGTCTTTTGCCCATTTCTTCACTGAATTATTTGTTTTTTGGGTGCTGAGTTTCATAAGTTCTTTATAGATTTTGGATACTAACCCTTTACCTGATATGTCATTTGCAAATATCTTCTCCCTTTCTATTGGTTGCCATTTAGTTTTGCTGATTGTTTCCTTCACTGTGCGGAAGTTTTTATTTTGATGAGATCCCAATAGTTCACTTTTGCTTTTGTTTCCCTTACCTCTGGAGACGTGTTGAGTAAGAAGTTGCTGTGGCTGAGGTCAAAGAGGTTTTTGCCTGTTTTCTCCTCTAGGATTTTAATGACTTCCTGTCCTACATTTAGATCTTTCATCCAATTTGAGTTTATTTTTGTGTATGGTGTAAGAAAGTGGTCCAGGTTCATTTTTCTGCATGTCACTGTCCAGGTTTCGCAGCACCATTTGCTGAAAAGACTGTCTTTATTCCATTGGATACTCTTTTCTCCTTTGAAAGATTAGTTGGCCATATGTTTCTGGGTCCATTTCTGGGTTCTCTATTCTGTTCCATTGATCTGAGTGTCTGTTTTTGTGTCAGTACCATACTGTCTTGATGATTACAGCTTTGTAACACATCTTGCTGTCTGAGATTGTGATGCCTCTAACTTTGGTTTTCTTTTTCAAGATTGCTTTGTCTATTCAGTGTCTTTTCTGGTTCCATAAATATTTTAGGACTGTTTGTTCTAGCTCTGTGAAGAATGTTGGTGTTATTTTGATAAGGATTGCATTGAATATTTAGATTGCCTTGGGTGGTATTGACATTTTAACAATATTTGATCCTTCTATCCAGGATCATGGAAAATTTTTACATTTTTTGTGTCTTCTTCAATTTCTTTCATAAGCTTTCTATAGTTTTCATGTGAAACGCCAGTGGTTTTTGATTGTTGATTGTATATCTTGCATCTTTCCTGAATTTATTAGCCCTAGCATCTCTAGAAAGATTCTTTGGGATTTTATTTACATAGGGTCATGTCATCTGGGAATAGAGAAAGTTTTACTTCTTTTCCAATTTGTGTATTTTTTATTTGTTCTTCCACGTAATTATTCTGGATAGAATTTACAGTATCAAGTTAAACAGCAGAGGTAAAAGTGGGTATTCTTATCTTGTTCATGATCTTAGGGGGAAATCTTCCAGTGTTTCACCATGAATATGATGTTAGCTGTGTGTTATAAGGTTTTTTCACCCAAGCAAAAAAAAAATTTGGTAAAGCACATTTTTTATTCAACATCATAGCATATCATAAACATGTTTCCAAAAAGCAAAAATATTTTGTATGATTAATACATCCAAGAAATAAATTATAAGTGTGAGAATCATATACAGCAGAGGAGAGAATCATTAAACTCAAATATAGAAAAATATCCGAATGAAACTCAAAGGGACATAAACATGGAAAACACAAAAGAAAGTGCAAAAGACAAAGGGATAGTTGAGAAAATCTAACATATGTGCAATTGGATCCCCAGAAAGAGAAATGATGGGGCAGAAGCAGTGTTTATACAAATAAATTTCTAAAATTGAGTAAAGATACCCAGACATAATTTCAAGAATCCCTAGAGTTTCAAGCAATATAAATCAAAAGAAAAACAAATCTAGGTGCTTTGTAATGATACTGCTAAAAGTAGGAAGGATAAAAAAGAGAAATTCCTAAAAACCCACAGAGACATGGTATTTATTTTAATGTTTATCAAAACATTAAAAATAGGATTACCAGAGGGGGCCAACATGGCGGAGGAGCAGGGGGACCCAGGATTTCCCTTGTCTTTAAAACTAAGAATGAATGAAACCAAAAGACTCTCAACTCCAAGAATTGGGGAGGAAAGGTGTTGCAGTATACAAGTCACAGAAAACAAAATCCAGAAAACGCCACAAGAATCATGAGTTTAATCTGGGACGGATAAAACGAACTCGGAGAGCTGAGCTGAGGGGAGGGTGAGCCATCTTCGGAGACAGCTGGGAAAGTGCCAATCAGGTAACATCAGAACAAGAGGATCAGAGAGGGGGAAACCACCACCATCCAGCCCCTAAATACAAGGCTTTTGAAGAGAAGTTCAGTGGCTAACAGCAGCACTCCCCTCGCACCGCCGGGACCATGCTGCCGGGACTGGCAGGGGGGACGCATTCAGCCTGAGGCGCCAAGCAGCCTGCGGAGCGCTTCTATCCCCGGCACAATGACAGCGAAATCGGGTGTAGCAGTCGGGCGCGCCACCGCCCAGTAAACCTCACTATGCCAGTGCCCATAGTGGAGTGAGGGGCGAATAGAGACTCCAAGACTGGTAACAAGGGACTGGAGGGATGCTGTTGCTGTCTCACAAGCTGGGAAGTCACGCCAAAAGTGACCCCTGCGGCAGTGGAGGCGGGACCCGCCTACACCAAACCACGCCCCTCCTCACAGGAGTGACACCTTTCAGCAGGAACTACAGGCACCAAGTTCAGACTGCTGCCTGGAATAACTCCAGGTCATTTCTTCCTTTTTAAATATGTGCTCCCCTTTCTCCTTCATACCGATCCCAACCCCTGAGCTGGCTATCAAGGGTACTGGCTGGCGTAAACAGTCTTTTAACCGACTCTCTCAAGGGATGTTCTACACCTCCTTCAGTACTTCCCTATCTCTCTCTCTGGAATAAGCAGGCCACATAAGTTCATCTAGGCAACAACTATCTGCATTCCTTTTCCCTTGCATCCCTCCTTATTCTGATTTCTCTCTATCTGGATTAAGCCCTTCAGTTGCTCTGGGCAAAGTCCATTTCCTTCTTCCCCCGCACCTGTCATTATTCTCTTTGTATTTGCTCTGCCAACAGAACACTGCAACACTGTCCTTAACGTGTAGCTGGTACTTCAGGACATTGCCCTCAGAGAGTCATATGTTGTTCTTTTTTCTGTTGTGAACTGCTTGTCTGTATCATTTGTCGGTACGTTTGAGTATTTCTGTTTTCTGTTTGTCTGTCAGTCTGTTTTCCTTTCCAGGGCAACTTCAAGAAACAATCCAAAACACATCTAGCCAAAATGACGAAATGGAAGAAATCTCAAAAGAATCTACAGGAGGTAGTGACAGATCAAGAATTGATGAAAACAGATATAAGCAACATAACAGAACGTGAATATAGAATGATAATCATAAAACTAATCGCTGGGCTTGAAAAAAAGCATAGATGAATGCAAGGGGTCCCGCGTGGCAGAGTTCAAGGACCTTAAAAACGGTCAGGAAGAATTAAAAAATGCCTTCAATGAAGTGCAAAGCAAATTGGAAGCAGCCACAGCATGGATTGAAGAGGCAGAAGAGAGAGAAAGTGAATTAGAAGATAAAATTATGGAAAAAGAGGAAGCAGATAAAAAGAGAGAGAAGCTGATCCAGGAACAGGAAAGGAGAATTCGAGAATTGAGCGAGGCAATCAAACGAAACAATATCCGTATCATAGGAATTCCAGAGGAAGAAGAGAGAGAGAAAGGAGTCGAAGGGGTACTTGAAGAAATCATTGCTCAGACTTCCCCAACATGAGGAAGGAAACGGGCATGGAAATCCAACAGGCACAGAGAACTACCCTCAGATGGAACTTGAATAGACCTTCTCCACAACACATCATAGTGAAACTGGCAAACTATAAAGACAGAGAAAATCCTGAAAGCAGCTAGGGAAAAACGGGCCTTAACATACAAAGGCAGACACATAAGGGTTATAGCAGACTTATCTACAGTAACTTGGCAAGCCAGAAAGGAATGGCAGGATATCTTCAATGTGATGAACAGGAAGGCTATGCAACCAAGAATCCTGTATCTGGCTAGCCTGTCATTCAGAATAGAAGGAGAGATCAAGGATTTCCCCAAAAAACAAAAACTGAAGGAATTCATCACAAATAAGCCAGGACTGCAAGAGATCCTGAGGGGCATTCTATGAAGGAAAGGTTGCAAAGAACACAACCTACCAGAGATAGCTTTACAAGCATGAAACCTACAGATATTACAGCGACTACAAGCCCATATTTTTCAATATTAACACTGAATGTACGTGGATTAAATGCGCCAATCAAAAGACACAGGGTAACAGAATGGATTAAAAAACAAGGTGCATCTATTTGCTGTCTTCAAGAAAATCATTGTAAACCTGAAGACACCTTCAGATTGAAAGTGAAGGGATGGAGAACCATCTACCATGCTACTGGAACTCAGAGGAAAGCTGGAGTAGCCACACCTATATCAGACAAACTAGACTTTAAAATGAAAGATGTAATAAGAGATAAAGAAGGACATTATATAATAATCACAGGTACCACCCAGCAGGAAGAGCCAACAATTATAAATATCTATGTGCCGAATTCGGGGGAACCTGAATTTATAAAACAACTAATTACAAACATAAGCAACCGTATCAATAAAAATTTCCTAATAGTAGGGGACCTAAACACTCCACTCTCAGCATTGGACAGACCCACAAAACGGAAAATCACCACAGAAACAATGGCCTGAATGACACATTCGAACAGATGGGCCTAAGAGACATCTTCAGGGTCCTTCATCCAGAAGCAAAGGAATTTACATTCTTCTCAACTACGCATGGTACATTCTCAAAGATAGTCCACATTCTGGGGCACAGGGAAGCGCGGAAGAAATATAAAAATTGAGATAATACCGTGCACACCGTCAGAAAACAATGCTTTGAAACTTGAAATCGACCACAGGAAAAAGCCCGGGAAATATCCAAAAACATGGAGGCTA
Organism: Paguma larvata; assembly: GCA_030068075.1. NCBI lineage: Eukaryota > Metazoa > Chordata > Mammalia > Carnivora > Viverridae > Paguma > Paguma larvata. The sequence goes on along the minus strand of CM057830.1, from coordinate 54,755,313 downwards.
AAGAACAACCTACTAAAAGACAAGTGGGTCAACCAAGCAATCAGAGAAGAAATTTAAAACTACATGGAAACAAATGAAAATGAAAACACAACAATCCAAACGCTCTGGGATGCGGCAAAGGCAGTCCTGAGAGGGAAATATATTGCAATCCAGCAACAATAAAAATCAATAACACAAATTACACCGGCACTCCTAAAAGAACTAGAAGCAGAAAAATTAAAACAACCCAAACCCAGAAGAAAGAGAGAAACAACAAGGGTCAGGGCAAAATTAATCATATGGAAACAGAAAAAGTAGTGTAACAGATCAACGAAACCAAGAACTGGTTCTTTGAAAAAATAAACAAAATAGACAAACCTCTAGCCAGGCTTCTCAAAAAGAAAAAGAGAGAGAACTCAAAAAGATAAAATCATGACTAAAAAGGGAGTAATTACAACCAGTCCATCAGAAATACAAGTAATTGTCAGAGAATACTATGAAAAATTATATGCCACCAAGCTCGGCAACCTGGAAGAAATGGACAAATTCCTAAATAGCCACACGACCCAAAACTCAAACGGGAAGAAATAGAAATTTTGAACAGACCCATAGCTAGTGAAGAAATTGAATCACTTATCAAAAATCTCCCAGCAAATAAAAGCCCTGGACCAGATGGCTTCCCTGTGTAATTTTACCAGACATTTAAAACAGAGTTAATTCCTATCCTCCTCTAGCTGTTCCAAAAATTTGAAACGGAAGGAAAATTCCCAGGCTCATTCTATGAAGCCAGCAACACTTTGATTCCCACACCAGATAGAGACCCAGCAAAGAAAGAGAACTAGAGGCCAATATCCCTGATGAATATAGATGCAAAAATTCTCAACAAGATACTAGCAAATCCAATCCAACAGCATATAAAAAGAATTGTTCACCATGATCAAGTAGGATTCATCCCTGGGTTGCAGGGTTGGTTCTATATTCACAAATAATAGACGTGATAAATCACATTAACAAAAGAAAAGATAAGAACCATATCATCCTGTCAATAGATGCAGAGAAAACATTTGACAAAATACAGCACCTTTACCTAATAAAAACCCTCGAGAAAGTCGGGATAGAAGGAACATACTTAAACATCATAAAAGCCATATATGAAAAGCCCACAGCTAATATCATCCTCAATGGGGAAAAACTGAGAACCTTCCCCCTGAGATCAGGAACACGACAGGAGTGTCCAATCTCACCACTGCTATTTAACAATCGGACAATAAAACAAAATAAAAGGCATCAAGATTGGCAAGGAGGAGGTCAAACTTTCACTTTTCGCAGACGACATGATACTTTACATGGAAAACCCGATAGAATCCACAAAAGCCTACCAGAACTTATCCATGAATTCAGCAAAGTTGCAGAGTACAAATCAATGTACAGAAATCAGTGGCATTTCTATGCACCAAAAATGAAGCAGCAGAAATAGAAATAAAGAAGCTAATCCCTTTCAAAATTGCAACAAATACCATAAATACTTAGGAATAAACCTAACCAAAGATGTGAAAGACCTCTACACTGAAAACTATAAAAACTTATGAAGGAAATCGAGGAAGACACAAGGAAATGGAAAAATATCCCATGCTCATGGACTGGAAGAATAAATATCATTAAATGGCAATACTACCCAAAGCAATCCACACATTCAATGCAATCCCAATCGAAATTGCACCAACATTCTTCTCAAAGCTAGAGCAAAAATACTAAAATTTGTATGGAACCACAAAACACCCCAAAAAGCCAAACTAACACTGAAGAAGAAAACCAAGGTGGGAGGCATCACCATCCCAGACTTTAACCTCTACTACAAAGTGGTAATCATCAAGACTGTATGGTATTGGCACAAAAACAGACACATAGACCAATGGAATAGAATAGAAAACTCAGAAATGGACCCGCAAGCATATGGCCAATTAATCTTTGACAAAGCAGGAAAGAGTGTCCGCTGGAAGAAAGACAGCCTCTTTAATAAATGGTGCTGGGAGAACTGGACAGCAACATGCAGAAGAATGAAACTAGACCACTTCCTTACACCACTACAAAAACAAACTCTAAACGAATGAAGGACCTGAATGTGAGACAGGAAACCATCAAAATCCTAGAGGAGAAAGCAGGAAAAAGCCTCTTTGACCTAAGATGCACCAATTTCTTACTCGACACATCTCCAAAGTCAAGGGAATTAAAAGCAAAAGTGAGCTACTGGGGCCTCATCAAGATAAAAAGCTTCTGCACTGCAAAGGAAACAACCAACAAAACTGATAGGCAACCGACAGAATGGGAAAAGATAATCGCAAATGACATATCGGATAAAGGACTAGTATCGAAAATCTATAAAGAACTCACCAAACTCCACATCCAAAAAATGAATAATCCAGTGAAGAAATGGGCAGAAGATATGAATAGACACTTCTCCAAAGAAGACATCCAAATGGCTACAGACACATGAAACGATGCTCAATGTCACTCATCATCAGGGATATACAAATCAAAACCACACTTAGATATCACCTCACACCATTCAGAGTGCCTAAAATGAATAAATCTGGAAACTATAGATGCTGGCGAGGATGTGGAGAAACAGGCACCCTCTTACACTGTTGATGGGAATGGAAACTGGTACAGCGTCACTCGAGAACTGTGTGGAGGTTCCTCAAAAAAAACTCAAATAGAACTACCCTATGACCCACCAATAACACTGCTAGGAATCCACCCAAGAGATTCAGGAATGCTGAAGCATAAGGGCACATGTACCCCGATATTCATAGCATGACTTTCAACAATATCCAAATCATGGAAAGAGACTAAGTGTACATTAACTGACGAATGGATAAAGAAGTTGAGGTATATATATAATATATAATATAATATTATATAAAATATAAAATATTATATATTATAATTATATATTATAATTATATATTATAATATATAATATAATATATTATAATATTATATATTATATTATATTATATTATATTATATTATATTATATTATATATTATTAATATATATTATATTATTATAATATATAATATATATTATTATATTATATTATAATATATTATAATAATATAATAGAATTTTATATATTATATATTATATATTATAATATATAATATATTATATTATAATATTATATATTATAATTATATATTATATTATATATATACACAATGAAAAACTACGTGGCAATGAGAAAGAATGAAATCTGCCCATGTGTGGCAACATTGATGGAACTGGAGGGTATTATGCTGAGTGAAATAAGTCAGTCAGAGAAACGGATACCATATGTTTCCACGCTAGGTGGACTTTGTGAGACTTAACAGAAAACCAGGGGGGAGGGGAAGAGTGGAAGGAAAAAAGACAGAGACGGAAGTAGACATAGCTTAAGAGACTCTCAAAGACTAAGAGTAAACTGAGGGGATAGGGGGGTTGGGAAGGGAGAGAGTGGGTGATGGGCAGAGAGGAGGGCACTTGTTGGAATGAGCACTGGGTGTTGTATGGAAACCAATTTGACAATAAATTATTCAGAAAAAAGTGGATTACCTGAAGATCCAACAATTCCACTTCTGGGTATATCCCCAACATAATTGAAAGCAGGGACTCTAAGATATTTATTTATTTATTTATTTATTTATTTATTTATTTATTTATTTATTATGTTGTTAGTGTTTATTTAATATTCGAGAGAGAGAGACAGAATGTGTGGGGGGGAGGAGCAGAGAGTTGAGACACAGAATTCAACGCAGGCTCTAGGATCAGAGATAAGAAGTCCTTACAAGTGTCTTTATGCTGAATTAAGGGCAAAGGCAAGCCCCTGTTTCTCCTAGAGGCTCTAGGGAAAGATACATTTCCTTGATTTTTCCAGCTTCTAGAAGCTGCCTGCACCCCTGGACTTGTAGTCCCCTTCCTCCATCGTCAAAGTCAGCAATGTACTGAGTCCTTTTCATGCTACCATCTCTCTGGTTCTCCCCCTTCTGCCTCCCTCTTCCACTTTTAAAGACCACCTGGCCTACCCAGATAATCCAAAGTAATCTCTCTATCGTAAAGTCAGCCACTTAACAACTTTAATTCGTCTGCTACCTCAATTCACTTTTGCCATTTGACCAACCACTGACACAAGTTTCACAGATTAGCACATGGACATATTTAAGGGGCCACCATTCTGTCTATCACACAGCCAGACCCACAATCCCATATACAGTAAGATTCCATGTACATAAAGTTTTTTAAAAAGAGAATAAGGATAACTAATGGTTAAGAGCACTCCCTATAACTGCTGGTAAGACTCTTAAAACACCCAAAGAAGTGACTACCACGAAAGTTAGAATAGTGGTTGCTTGGGGGAGGAGGGGGAGTAGGGAAAGGCAGACTGATTGAGAAGGGGCATAGGGAAAGCCTCTGAGTTCTGGTAATGTTTTATTTCGTGACTTGTGTGCTGGTTGCAAAGGTGTTTACTTGATGATCATTCATTGAGCTTGGTGATCATCTTATGTGCATTACTTTTCCCAATAAAAAGCTTAGAAAATAAAGAAGAAGAAGAGAAATTGGAAATCACTAAACAGAATGTGCTGGAAGAGTGTGTGATCAAACACTGTTTACGCAAATGCGACTTCCACTCAGCATTTTAGTGCTTCAAAATGTAACATTAACGGATCCCCAGGGGTCCTATGGTATTTTAATAAGATCTCCAATATGAGAGGGACCAAGACAAACAGACAAGCAGAATCCAGAGGAAGCAGATATAATATGAAGAACAGAAAAATATGTTTTAAAAAACCATAGACCCGAGACCTCTTTAAATGACATCCTGGAGAAATGAGAGAAGATATTGTATCCATGCTCTAAGAGAGGATCAGAGAATAAAAAGAGCTTGTGGAAACGAACATAGCAGAACGGAGGTTTACAAGAAACAAACAACAAACCTCAAGGGAAGGTTGAAAACCACGTTTCAGAGATATCCCAGAAGCAATGGAAAGAGGACAGTGAGATGGATATGGAAGAGAAAAGGTAAGGAAGTTTCATGTTCGATCTAGAAAATCCAGTCTGCGGGTCTAGAAACGGTGTCCTCGGCTCTCTGAAATGTGGAGACTTGCCACTGTGGAAATGCAAGGAGTTCTAAAAGTAGAGAAAACGAAAATGCTGGAGAGAAAAACTGAAGACAGTGCTACAGACTGAATGTTTGTGTCACCCAAATTCAAAGGTTAAAACCTATGTGATAGTATTTGGAGGTGGGGCTTATAGGAGGTGATTAGATGATGAGGGTGGAGCCCTCATGGATGGGATTGGCGCCTTTATAAGAGACCTCAGTGAGCTCCCTTACCCATTAGTCATGTGAGGACACAGTGAGAAGACTTTAACTGTGAAACAGGAAGTGGGCCATCGCTAGTTACCAAAAATGCTGGTGCCTTGGTCTTAGACATTCCAGCCTCCAGAACTGTGAGAAATGCGTTTGTGTCATCTATAAGACACTCAGTGTATGGTATTCTGTTATAGCAGCTCAGATTGACTTAGTAGAAAAGAAAAGTTCCTGGAGTTGAAGGACACACATCTTCAGGCTGGAAAGGTATACTAAATACACAGCAAAATGCACATCATTAAAAAAAAAAATCACCAAATCAAATATTTCCAAATTTCGGGAAGACAGAAAATATATTGGTATTGGTCAAATAGGAAAAAGATGATACTATGGATGGATAAGTCAATGCACATTAGTTAAACAACTTAGCAGGTTTAGACCAATATCTCGAAAACCTCAAATGACCAAAATTATCCACTATCAAATAGTAATTTGGATTCGCCTATAAATAAATTGAATTCATAGTTAAATACCTTCCAAAAAAGAAAACTGCAGGATCGGATGGTTTCACTGGTGAATTCCGCCATACATTTAAGCAAAAACCAGGGGGAGGGGAAGAGGGGAAAGAAAAAAAAGACACAGAGAGGGAGGGAGATAAAACATAAGAGACTCTCAAAGACTAAGAACAAACTGAGGGTGAGGGAGATGGGGGGGGAGAGGGGGTGATGGACATTAAAAAAGGGCACATGTTGGGATGAACACTGGGTGTTTTATGTAAACCAATTTGAAAATAAACTATTTTAAATTAAAAAAAAAAGAATTAACATCAATTTTACAAAAACTCTTTCCAAAAATAGAGCAGGAGAGAACAGATTCCAACACCTTTCATGAGGCCAGCATTACCCTGAAACCAAAACCAAAGACAAGGAAGGAAGGAAGGAAGGAAGGAAGGAAGGAAGGAAGGAAGGAAGGAAGGAAGGAAGATAGGAAGGAAGGGAGGGAGGGAGGGAGGGAGGAAGGAAGGAACTGTCATCGAACAGTTTCATGAACATACACACAAAAATCCTCAACAAAATATTAGCAAATTGAATCCAGCAGTGCAGAGAAAGAAAAATATATCTCCAAGAAGTGGTGTTTATTCCAGGAATACGAGGCTGGCTCAATGTTTGTAAAACAGTTGGTTAAAGCCATTATATTAATTGTTTATAAAGGAAAAGCCACATTATCATGAAAATTCATTAAGAAAAACCTTTGACATCTATTCAAGATGAAAACTCAGTAAACTATGAATGGACAGGAGCTTCCTCAACCTAATAAAGGGCATCTACATAAAACCTGGAGCTAACATACTTGATAGTGAAAAAGTGAATGGCTTCCCCTTAAGATCTAGAACAAGGCAAGGCTGTCCATATGTACCATTTCTATTCCACATCATACTGAAAATCCTAGCTACTGTAATAATTCCAGAGAAATAAATAAAAGACATTCCAGTGGGAAAGGAAGAAATAAAACTGCCCATATTCATGGACAACATGATCATCTACTCTAGAAAATCCCATGAAATCTAGACAAAAATTCCTACAGCGAACAAATGAGTTTAGTAGGATCACAGGCTACAACATCAATCCACAAAAATCCATTGTACTCCTATATACAATAAATGTACAAATGGAAACCAGAAGTTTAGAAACCAATACAATTTGCAACATTTCCAAAGCATGAAATATTTAAGGATGAACGTAACAAAATATATACAAGATCTACATTCTGAAAACCACAAAGTGCCAGTGAGAGAAATCCAAGGAGTAATTAGACGAAGAGACGTACCATACTAATGGATTGGAATACACAACATAGTAAAGATATCAATTCTACTAAAACTAATCTATAAATTTCATGTAACATAATAAAAATAGCAGCAAGATTTTTTGTATATATGGACAAAGTGATTCCAAAATTTATATATAAAAGCAAAGTATCTGTAATCGCTAAAACATTCCTTTTAAAGAATAGACTTGGAGGAATGACTTTACCTGCCTTTTAACTTTAATATAATGTGGGGCACCCGGGCGGCTCCGTTGGTTGAGCATCTGACTTTGACTCAGGTCATGATCTCGCCATTCCTGAGTTCGGGCTCTGTGCTGACAGCTCGGAGCCTCGAGCCTGTTTCAGATTCTGTATCTCCTCTCTCTCTCTGCCCCTTCCCCGCTTGTGCACTCTCTCTCTCTCTCTCTCTCTCTCTCCTCTCTCTGTCTCAAAAATAAAGAAACATTAAAAAGTTAATATAATCTTACATGGCGGAAGAAGAAATCAAGGAATTAACCCCACTTCCATTTGCACCAAAAACAATACCATACCTAGGAATAAACCTAACTAAAGATGTAAAAGATCTGTGCTCTGAAAACTACAGGAGACTTATGAAAGAAATGGAAGAGGACACAAAGAAGTGGAAAAGCATTCCATGCTCATGGATTGGAATGACATTGTTAAAATGTTCATACTACCGAAAGCAATCCTCGCATTTAATGCAATCCTTATCAAAATACCACCAGCATTCTTCACAGAGCTAGACCAAACGATCTTAAAATTTGCATGGAACCAGGAAAGACCCCGAATAGCCAAAGCAATCCTGAAAAAGAAAAACAAAACAGGAAGCATCACGAATCTGGATTTCAAGCTATATTTCATAGCTGTAGTCATCAACTCGGTATGGTACTGGCACAAAAACAGACACATAGATCAAAAGAACAGAATCGAAAACCCAGAAACGGACCCACAACTACATGGTCAACTCATCTTCGACAAAGCAGGAGAGAAGATGCAATGGAAAAAAGAGGGTCTCTTCAACAAACGGTGTTGGGAAAACTGGACGTCCACATGCAGAAGTATGAAGCTGGACCGCCTTCTCACACGATACACAAAAATAAATTCAAAATGGATGAAAGACCTAAATGTAAGACAGGAAACCATCATAATCCTAGGGGAGAACACAGGCAGCACCCTCTTTGACCTCACTCGGAGCAACTTCTTATTAGACACATCACTGAAGGCAAGGGAAACAAAAGCAAACATGAACTATCGGGACTTCTTCAGGATAGAAAGTTTATGCACAGCAAAGGAAACAATCAACGAAACTAAAAGGCAGCCTACAGAATGGGAGAAGATACTTGCCAAAGACATATCTAATCAAGGGTTAATAACCAAAATCTGTAAAGAACTTACCAAATTCAGCACCATAGACTACTTTTCCGAAGAAGGCATCCAGATGGCTAACAGACACGTGAAGAGATGCTCAGTATCACTCATCATCAGGGACATGCGAATCAAAACCATGATGAGAAACCACCGCACGCCTGTCAGAACTGCTAAAATTAACAACAGGTGTTGGCGGGGATGCAGAGAAAGGGGGACCCTCTTACACTGCTGGTGGGAATGCAAACTGGTGCAGCCACTCTGGACAACAGAATGGAGGTTCCTCACAAAACTAAAAATAGAACTACACTATGATCCAGCAATTGTGCCCTTGGGTATTTACCCAAGGGTACAAAAACACAGGATCGAAGGCGTACATGCACCCGAATGTTTATAGTGGCATTATCAATAGACACACTTTGGAGAGCGCCCAAATGTCCATCAAGTGATGATTCCATTAAGAAGACGTGGTATATATATGCAATGGAATATGACTCAGCCATCAAAAAGAATGAGATCTTCCCATTTGCAATGACGTGGATGGAACTAGAATGTATTATGCTAAGCAAAATAAGTCAGTCTGAGGAATACAAATATCATACGATTTCACTCACACGTGGAATTTAGGAAACGAAACAGATGAACATATGGGAAGGTGGGGGGAAGGGAAGAAAGGGAAACAAACCACAAGGATTCTTCATGATAGAGAACAAACCGAGGGTTGATGGAGGGGGGTGGGTGGGAGATGGGCAAGGTGGGTGATGGGTAGGAAGCTGGGCTCTTGTTGTGATGAGCAGTGGGTGTTGTATGTAAGTAATGATTCACTGAATTCTACTTCCGAAACCAATATTGCATTATATATTAACTAATAAAAAGATAAGAAAATAAATAAAAATTTAAAACTTAATAAAATGCTACAATCCTTAAGACAATGCGATGTTAGTGAGGAGATAGGCATATAAATCAATAGAAGAGAATAGAGGCTCCGGAAATGCACCCACACAAATACTACCAACTGATCTGGACAAACGTACAAAACAAATTCACTGGATAAGGCACAGTCTTTTCAAAAGTGGCATTGCACTATTTAGGTATCCATAGGCAAAGAAAAAAGACTCTGAGCCAATAACTCACGTCTTATACAAAACTTATCTCAAACTCGACCATATATGTAAAGATGAAAGATAAAGGTATAAGACCTATGAAAGAAAACATAAGAAAATTTCTTCATGACCTGGGGATACATGAAGAATTCTTAGACGTGACACCAAAAGCATGTAAGAAATAAGAAGGAACGAGTGGTAAAATGACTTCATCAGAATTAAAAACTTTTATTCTGAGAAAGACCCTGCGAAGAGAGTAAAAAAAAAACAAAAACAAAAAACAAAAAAAAAAAAAAACACAATGAAAGAATACACAGAAGTATTTGTCAATTACATATCCAACTATGATCCAGATAGACAAAGAACCCTTAAAATGCAACGATAAGAAAATAAACAGCTTAATTAAGAAATGGGCAAAAAACTTGAACAGACACTTCAAAAGAAGATATAAGAATAGCAGGTGAGCACATGAAAACATGTTATTAGCCATTGGGAAAATGCAAATTAAAAGCACAATGAGATGCCGCTACATACCTGTTAGAATAGCTGAATTAAAACATACCGACAAGACCAAGTGCTGGTGAGGAGCTGAAGTAAATGGAAAGCCCAGACATTGATGCAAGGAATGCAAAATGGTACAGCCACTCTGTGAAGCAGTTTGCCACTTTGCTATAAAGGCAAACATGAAATGACCATAACACCCAGCAATCCCACTCCTGGGTGTTTTCCCTAGAAAGTGAAAATGTACGTTTGCAAAAAACATTGGCATCAATGGGCATAGCAATCTTATTCAGAATCACTCCAAACTTAAAGAAATCAAGATGTCCTTCAAGAGGTGAATGGAAAAACACCCACTGCTTCATCCACTCACTGGAACACTACTTAGCCAATATAAAGGAAAGTAAAAATGATGTATGCACAATTTGGATGAATCACAAATGTGTTATGCTAAAGGAAAGAAGCCAGACTCAGACAATTACATATTGTATCATTATGTGTGTATGCAATTCTGGAAAGGGAAAAACATACAAATGGGAAACACATCCCTGGTTATCAAAGGTTTGGGACGAAAAAAGAGCATAATGAGAGAGATACCATGTGTAATGAAGCTATTTTATATCCTGTTGTGGTGAAGGATACACAAATTTATCCCTGAAAAGGTCTGGGACAAATACAGCATTCAAAATAAGGACAGGCTTCTCCAAATTGACATTGGAAGTTAAAAAACAGTGGATCAATGCCTGGAAAATCCTTGGTGGGAAACTTCAGCCTGAAATGTATACATCGAGGTATCAGTTAAGTCTGAGATAAAGGCAAACTTTCCTCCTGCGAAGTCTCAAAAGAAGTCACCTCCCACGTGCCTTTTCTCAGGAAGTTCCTGGAGGTGTGTCCCGTCAGAATCATTGTGGTACACTAAAAACAAAACAAAACGAAACAAAACAAAAAAAGTGAGTCCCAATAGGTATCAGATTCCACTTGGGGGCCCAGTAAGGGAATGTTCCAGATCAACAGAGCACCCTAGCACCCTTAGTAACCAATAAAGACTGGAGCATGGTTAGGGAGCGGGCACTCGAGGAAGAAAGGAATGAAGACACTTGAAGATTTAGAAAATACTGGGGGTGATAGGTCTATGACAGAAATGAGCGTTCCTTTAGTCGTGTTCACCAAGGTAGTGTTCCAGGCCTTAGAACAGTGCCTAGCACGTGGCAAGCATTCAATGACGCTTTGTGAAATGTGAAAAAGAGAGGAAGTGTGAACAGGAGGACAGGAATTTGATGCCGTGAGCGCACACAACTTTTTTTAAAGGAGTGCTTCTGCAAGGCTGAGCAGAGAGATGTGGGGTAGCTCGAATGGAAAGTGGGATCGGTAGAGGGTTTTTTAAGGTGGGAGAAGGGACAGGACTGTATGTTGATACGAGTGATGCCAAATGGAGGAAAACGCTTATGAGGAAGGAGGGAAGATTTCTGCTGGTTGCCCTATATTCTCAGGGAAATGAGAAGTAAAGTCATCAGGTGAGAGTGAAGATGGTGAGCGATCGGAAAGGACCCCGATATCCTCAACATCTCCAGACGTTCCCCTAATCGTCTTGCTTACCTGAGAGCTAGCCGTTTCCTAAGATGATTGCTTTCCTTGAAGCGTTTTTCGGGTGGTATCGTGGTCTCTCACACACCTGTACCACCAGAGGGCTAAATCCTTGCACAATCTAGACCCCTTCCAAGTTGTCGAGCTGAGTTTCATGGCCCTCGGTATGTTCTATCCTAGAAAAATGATTATGTGGACTTGAAAAGAATGTGTATTCAACCGTTGTTGACCGGAGTGTTGTCTAGCTGTCGGTTAGTCCAGGTTAACAGCGGCTGCTGTTCAGGTCTTCTGTAACCTGTGAATTTTCTGTCCAGTCCTTCTATCGGTGGACGAGACAGAGTATTAAAAGCACCAGATTTTAATGTTGCATGGTCTATTTCTCCCATCGATGTTGTCAAGTTCTGTCGTCGATATTTTGAGGCTCTGTACCTGTGTACATAGAAGTTTAAAGTCGTTATGTCTCCCACATCAGGATCTTTCTGTCATTACGAAATGTCCACTTTTGTCCTAGGAACACTCTCAGTCTTAAAAGTCGACTTTGTCTGTTGTTATTATGGCCACGACGGCACACTGTCATCCACCGTGCTCTCACTCTCAGCGGGCTTATGCCGTTATCGGAAGTACATCCATCCCTGTCAAAAGCAGGTAGTTGAGTCCGTCCGTTTCTGCTACCGGATTGACACTCTCTGCCTTGCGATTAAAGTGATCAGTGCATTCATAACACGGGTAGATTTGCAGATGTTACTTTGCTATGGGCGTTATACATTTCTCATGTCTTGTTGTGCCTCCGTTTCTCCGTGACTACCGTCTTCTGTGTTGGATAGATGTGTTCTAATATGCCGCTTGATTCCCTTGTTCCAGGGACCCGCCCCCTGAGGTCTCAGAGCTTTCAGGGTGGCCCTTCCTTCCCTAGCAAGACCCAGCATGTGCCCTGTGCTGATAGATGCTACAGAGTCTGCTCCCTGCCAAAGCCACAGGTGCCCTTCCCAGCAGAAGCCCTGATCTTCTCTCCATAAAGAAATTATACACCAAAAGAGTTGTGAGAAATAGCCAGTCTGAACTGGCAGGAGCAGGGGGATATCCCTGGGATTGGATTTTGAGGGTGCCGGATCAAGAGGACGGAAGCATAAGACTGGATAAGCGGGTTTTGCTGAGTGGGGGCACTTTCTCATACCACAGGGTTTAACCCACTGGCAGGGACTCCAGGAGATGGAGTAGATTCACCTCCAGAGTGGCCCTCAAAAGCTCCAAGAAGGTGATGTCCCACATGGAGAGAAGTGGAAGTGCCTGCCTTGGACCAGCAGAGGCTAGAGGAAGGGACAACAAGGCTGAGTGATGCAGGCGAGCAGGAACGGATACAAAAGGTGAGGCCAATGTGTAGCAACATGGATGGAACTGGAGGGTATTATGTTAAGTGAAATAAGTCAGTCAGAAAAAGACAAATACCATATGTTTCCACGAATAGGTGGACTTTGTGAGACTAAGCAAAAACCAGGGGGAGGGGAAGGGGGAAAGAAAAAAAAGACACAGAGAGGGAGGGAGATAAAACATAAGAGACTCTCAAAGACTAAGAAAAAACTGAAGGTGAGGGGGATGAGGGAGGGGGGAGAGGGGGTGATGGGCATTAAAAAGGGCACATGTTGGGATGAACACTGGGTGTTATATGTAAACCAATTTGAAAATAAACTATTATAAAGTTAAAAAAAAAAAGAAAAAAAAGAAAAGGTGAGGCCAGTCACATGGCCGGATGGTTACATTCCGTGGGAGGGTCTCGAGTGGACCCACCATTCACCAAAGCCAGCGGGAGTGTTCTGGCGAGAGGGGCCCCAGCATCACTGAGAAGTTCAGCGGTCGCCGCCCTCTGCAGGTCAATGCGGATGATGGCAGGAAAGTGGCCCTGGCCCGAGCTCATTAATATCCATGGGAGTGATGGAACTCTGATGGAATAGAGGGCAGACAGTGACTCAATCAAGAGACCTCAGGAGACCACGTTTCCTGTAACAACCGGCAAGGTCAGAGGGGCAGTCAAGAGTGCTTTGACCGGCAGGGAGCTGAGAGGATGGTTCAGAGACCCTGGTTCCATCGGGGCGGCTTCAGCCGGACAAAGGCAAGGGTGCAAGAGAAAGGGGGTGGCCGTCCCAGTAAAAAGTCACAATTTCTTGCTCAGTTCCTGGTCCGGAGCCAATTTTGAGATTGGCCCCACGGACTGAATAGGTGGAGGAGTCCTGAGGAGGAAAGGTCAGGAAACAAGGTGAGGAGTATATACATACTGTCATGATGCCCCCGGCCTTCCCTACAGAGAATGACTGCCTTTTCTCAGGTGACAGTGCACTGGGGAAAGAGGAATCCCCCGACATTTCTAGGACTATTTGACCCAGGGTCTGAGGTGACATCGATCCTGGAGCCCCAGAGTGCCACCATGGGGCTTGGTTAGAGTGGGGCTTAGGAGACCCTGGTAATAAAAGGAGTTGGGGATAGAGATCCAGTCCTGGAAAGCCGACTGGATCCCTGCACCAATGCAGCGGTCACTTCTCCAGTCCACAAGTTGGCAACTGATACACTCGGCAGTTGGAGCAAAAACCCCCACGTTGGAACATTGGTCTGTGGGGCAAGAAGCTATCGTGGTCAGGAAGGCCAAGTGGATCCTCTGACACTGGTCCCCAGCCCAGGCGAGGACAGCAAGTCAAAACCAATATGGGGTCCTGGCGAGGTTGAAGGAAGGGAGTTAGCAGCGGTTATGGACACCACTGGAGACCTTTAGGATGCAACAGAAGAGGAGGCAGGAGAGCCCCAGTGATGAAGAGAGTGGTGAAGGTGTGTAAAGGCACTAGGATTCTGTCTGTGGGGGAGAGGGAGAAGGAGGAAGGGAATGGAAATGGTAAGAGGGCCAACGGAGGCTTCCAGCGGATCCGATGGTAATGTTTCCAAGGAGGGTGATGGGTAGAGGAGATTCTGCTGTCCCAGCACCGTAGGCCTCTCAGGTGCAGACCCAGCAAAACCCGGCCGTTGAGATCACGCATGCGAGAGGTGTCGAGGCGCCTCAGGCCCCTCCTGAGGACCAGCCAGAGCAAGACGTAGGAAGGAGAGACGAGGGCCCAACAGAGCATTGTGAGTGGGGAAGAGAGGAAGGGAAATATGGAAGGGCTCCAGGGGCCCTGGAGTAGGGGTTGCATGGCAAGCAGGGGAAATTCTAACACTTGAGTGCCTCACAGAAACCAAGGGAGGGGCCGCTCCCCAGATATTGGGACTGCTCAGCTCAGAGAAGCTGGGAACCCGAAGCTGTAGGGAAATTGGAGAGACAACTGGTGCCCCACCCCAACCACCACTGCCGCTGTTAGGCGTTAGTTGTGCAGTTGCAGAACTTTCACCGTACTTGCACTTACACCTATGTGTATTCTCAACATAGGACTGGTTCCGTTTTAAATTTTCATTGAACTTTACTATTTACAAATGTGTGTCCAGCTCCAGCGATCTCCAAATTGCTGCGTTCAGTGCTCACTTCGGCAGCACATATACCAAATTGCTGCGTTCAGTCACGAGGATGCTTTGAAGTGTGTGAACATGGCCTCGCGCGTTCCTTTACTAGCACGGTTCAGTCTACCGGATGCACTGAACATCGGGCGCTTGCATCCTCTTCCCCCTTACTGATGGGAATTTAGAGTGTTCCCAGTTTTCCCTATCACCAACATTCCTGTGCACGTGTCCTTCCCTGTCCACTACACGACCGAGAGCGTCTCCATACGATGTAGGTGGCAGAGGACTTGCTGGGTCACAGGGGGAATGGGCGTCTCCTCTCTTTTAACATTTTCCGCTCAGAGCAAGGACACTGGAGCCAAACTGCAAGAAAGGTTCGATTCTGCCGCGGATCCCAACCATCCAAATGACCTTGGGCCAGTGGCTGAGCCTCTCAGTGCCCGTTTGCTTACCCATAAGAGGGCGGTACTAGTGGGTACCTCAACCCTAGGATTGTCTTGAGGATGTGTCACTAGTTAGGCACAGTGATTACAACAGGGCCAGGCATGCAGGACCTGTCGTGTATGTTGGTTTGCACCGATTCCGCCAACTTACCCCTCCCCGAGGGCTCTTCTGCGCTGCCGCTCCCCCTCCACCCGACTCCCACCCCAGCAGTGGGCAAAAGCAAGAGTCTACTGAGAATCTCTCCCCCCCTCGGAATGGTTCAGCCCTTTGATTCTTGCAAGTCTCTGTGAACACTGATTCGCGGTTATAGTTCGCATCTCCAGGATTAGCGATGGTGAGCATCTTTTGGCGTGTGCACTGGCCACTGGGATTTCTTCTAGGATTGCCTCAGAGTGGAGAGGGGGGCAAAGCCCAGCCTTTGTGCCAAACCGGTCTGCCAATAAAGTTCCCTGAGCACACAGTCAGGGACCAATGGAATCGCCCACCGAGGTCGAGCGTTTACGACAGAGACCCTGTGGCCCATAAATAGGACCACATTTGGTCTCTGGCCCTTCGTGAGGGAGTATGCCACCCATCTCCTGATCACTGACTGCGGGCTTCCCATGCCCGTTGTCCTATCGGGTCCTGAGCGAGGCCGTGGGACAGAGGCAGGTGAATCCTTTCTGCGCCAAGTGCTACAACTCCATCGCGACCTGTCATCCCCAATCCCGGATATGGGTACCGTCTCACCCACCCGTCTCTGTGCACGGGCGGGCAGGGGCTACAAGCCTTGACTCCAACTGAAAGGTAGGACGACGATGCCTACCAACCGGCCGCCAACCGGCGAGACCAACACCCTGACCCATTGGTGGGAGAACCAAAGGCGCTCGACCCCATTGGTCAGGGCCTCGAGGGGCGGGCCTCGGGGGGCGGGCCAACGAATGGCGCACGCTGGTTGGCGGGGGGCGGGCCAATGAGGAGGCCGCGGTGAGGGCGCTGAAGGTGTGCGTAAGCCTCGCGACATTTGAGGTCTCGTGCAGCCGGGCGCCGCGTCTGTGGTAATTGCCGGCGTCGCCCCACTGCCTCGTCGCTCGCCTCGCGCCTCAGCTATTTTGCCTGTGGCCCCGGGAACGGGGCCACCGTCTCTCCCGAAACCCGAGCTGCTGGGCCTCACGGCATGAGCACCCCGGATGAGGTGTCTGTCTGGGGAGCAGGTTTCAGTGAGGAGGGTGGGGGGCAGGCCGGAGCCCCGCGAGGCCCACCGGGACTAGGTGTGGATCAGGGGCCGCCGCCCAGCAGAGATGACGAGGGCGGGGTCCCAGACCCCTTGGGCTTGGAGTCCGAGCGAGAAGTGACAGAAGCAGGAAGGCCGGTGTTTTGGGGCCTCGAAGGCCACCCCTGCTCCCCGGCCGACGACAAGGGGGACGCGCTGGAGGGCACGACCCACATTGGGGATGAGGCCTCGGCGGCCATCATGCAGCAGCTGACCAACCCGGAAGTCCTGGGCGTGCGGAGAAACCCATCCCCCGAGAGCTTAGTTGTGGTGGCGGGCCTTGAGGCAGAGTCCAGAGGGGGAGGCGCGCATGCCCTTAGCCGCAGAGAGCCGCGGCAGCGTGATGCCATCCGTCACCACCTCGGTGGGCCCGAGGCAGGCCCAGGGTGGGCGAACCCGAGAAGAGGCACGAAGAGCCGGTCGAATGTCACCGCAAGGGATCGCCTGGGGCCCTTCGCCAAAAGCCTGGGCGAGCTGCCTCCTGAGGGCGAGTCATCAGATGAGTTCCGTGAGATACAGCTGATGAGGTTGAGCATTTACACCAAAGGAGGAGGCCAACTCAAGCCCAACAGACCCGAGTATCCCGGGGACACACCCAGACGCTCAAACTTCCATGTTAGGGAGAATTTCCTCCGCGTGCCATGCTCTTTCCCGTCCTCAACTCCCCGAGTACTTACTTCAGGTGTGGAGAGGAAAGCCGTTGGAGAGTTGGACATCTCCTCCAGGAAAATGCAGAGCGTGGTCTGGGGGAAGGGGGAGAACAGGCCCAGCTATCCAAGATCTGCTGCTGAGGGCAGCCTGCCCCGGGCCATCCCTAAGAAGAAGGTGGCCCAGGAGAAGAAATCCCCAGGGGGGGCCTCAAATGTTGCCCTGGGGAGAATGTTCCCGTCTTGTGGGCAGAGAGCCTCAGCAGCGCCCCTGGAACCAGTCACCTTCCCCCCGATAACTGCTGTTCCGCTGCTTGTGAGGTCCAAGAGGTATTCCTTGGTCCATTCGCAAACCACACAGTCCAAGCACGCCGGCGCGGGAAAGAAATATGGGGCCAGGAAGCCTTGGAAGACAGAGCCGCTGGTGGACGGAGAAGGCAATGACTCAAACAGAGACGCAGTCCCAAAGGTGAGTAGACCCGGCTCCTCCTCTGTCCTGCGCCCTTACCGTCCCTGACCAGCACTTCTTGACCCACGCTCCCCCTGGCCATCACTCAGGGGCTGCCACTGGGCACCCCCCTCCTCCGGGTCGCCTTGATGCTTGACCGGGTCATGTGCACAGCGTAGACATGAAGGTAGTGCTCCTGTGTACTGGGCACCATTCTGGACCCTGGGCACGTTTCATAACACCCCTCCCACACTCCTAACCAGAGAGGGGCTGGGATGGAAGGGAAGGCTGGTAGTTGATTTGTCTCCGGGAGCCCCTGCCGCTTGAAAGTTTGGACCGCAAGTTTCATTCTTTAGACTCCTAGGCTTCCCGATTCCTACTTTGTAGCTGGTCCCCAAGCCTTCCTTGCAGGGAACCTGGGTCGTCTCAGTGGCCCCCTCTTCTCCCTAGCTCAGTGCTGCCTCCTGCCTGGGGCTGACTGAGGGGAAAAGCGCTAGCCAGATCAGCCTGTGATATCCCTTCCCTGTGCCCTGCCTCAATCCAGTCCCTCAACACAACCCCACACATCCGTGTACACCTACTACACCCTCCTCCCATATGCACGAAACATCCCAAGTCCAAATCAGTGAGAAATTTTTCTCTTGGCAGCTTTCAGCACACGGGACCAGATCATCTTGTCCATTCCTGCATAGTGGGGAAAGCAGCCGTGGTGACCTCAACACCAGAACCACCCAGTATCCAAGAAGCTCACAGCCGTTAGCCCCAAGCCGGGGAGGTTTCATGCCCAGAGGGCCCACACCCTTGGGTGAGTCTTGCAGATTTCACAGAAGCCCAGGGGAGACGGGATCAGGAGGGCCACTCTGGCTCTCCGTGGGGGCTCAGCTTTGTTCCCTACCTCCTTGCCAACCCAGGCAGCTTCTTCCATGGAAAACGGGGTACCAACGGGCCCGGCCTTATGCCGCATCATATTCTGCGTTGGGTTTGTCGGACAGGGGTG
Source organism: Paguma larvata (assembly GCA_030068075.1). Classification (NCBI taxonomy): domain Eukaryota; kingdom Metazoa; phylum Chordata; class Mammalia; order Carnivora; family Viverridae; genus Paguma; species Paguma larvata. The sequence continues at coordinate 54,736,348 of CM057830.1, read as the reverse complement.
ATTAGTGGCCACCCCCAAACCACAACCCCGGACATAGATTTTCAGCAGAACAGAGCCTTGTTCCATGGAGTCGTGTTTGGCCGCACCGCTTGTCCCATGGGCTGGCTGTGGCTACAGCTCTGGGAGAGTCCAGCCCAGAGCCACCGGCCTTGGGGACCACCATCAAGGATGGGCTGCCCCTGGGGGACAGGAGGGGCAGGCCCAGGGAGAAGGGTGGAGCTGCTGGCAGAGCAGGGGCAACTTGTTGCCAGCAGAGGGTGGTGCTGCCTCACCTTAGGCCCCGCGAGGCCCTTTCCACCTCACCGGGAGCCATGGAAGTTGGATTTTGTGTTCTTTCCCTCTCAGGTGTCCAGGAAGTGCTTGCCCACTCCGCAAGACCAGAAAGGCAGCAGCAACTGACTGGAGCACAGAGCTGTCCTGGGGTAATGCTTCCTCTGCCTCCTAGAAATGCAGCCCCAAACTACATGGTGGGATCCGTGTCCAGGTTAAACTGACATATGTGCCCGGCCCCCGTTCTGGTCCCCACAGAGGGAGGGCGCCTCCTTTCCATTGAGGGTCCTGTGCCAGTCTAGCCACTGGGCCTTGATGTGTGGTGCCCGCAGGAGAGGGGGAGTGCGAGGAGAGGAGGCCAGGGTATACTAATATGCTTTTCTCTGTCTCCTTGTCTGCGGCCTAGTGTCTCATACTGCAAAGAGAAATTGACGACCTTAAAGAGCGACTTGGTATGAGAAACTTCTACTGGGGCTGGTCAGGGCACAGGCAGACGGCAGGGGGTGGGAGGGAGGGGCGGCACGGGGGTGTCTCATGGCAGAACTGGCGATGGGCTGCAGGTGCAGGCAGCCCCACAGGGACCAAGATGCCCGCAGGGCGGGGAACCTAGCAGGCCTGGCCCTGGAGCCCGCTGTACGTGTACAGCTAAGTGTGCGCACAAATGGGAAAGTATTGCCTCCCCCGGGTGCACGCTTTACTGACCACCACGAGTCCCAGAGAATCTGTCTCTCTTTGGACGTTTAGAGAGGTCTCCGTGATTTTCCCTTTAACTGCTCTCTGGTATGGCCTGGACGGCGTGTATTTGTCCGACAAGCTCTGAATGGTTCCGAGGTGACCCAGAGCTTGAGAACTACTGGCACGTTTTGTTCCCTTAGACGACTTGTCCGTATTTAATTCCGCTGGTGGGTGAGTGGCTCAGGCCCAGGGCTCTTTGGATGGGGGTGGGAGGGTGGGGGGACATGGGTTGCAGGTTGCAGGAGTAGACAGTTCCCCAAGGGGACAGGGACACGGGGTTCTCTGTCCCCGGGTCCGGAGCACCTGTTTACGCCCGTCTCTGTTTCAGCGGCCCTGCAGTCCCTGACTGACCAGTTCCAGACCCTTTGACGTGAGTGTTGCACACGCCATACCCCTTCCCACGGTCGTGGCTGTTGGGGAGGGCCGTGGGCTGGCCCTGGCCTGACGCTCTTGCCTGACTCTGCTCTGTTTGACAGGCCGAGCCCAGCATCTCCGTGCAGGAGGAGCGCCTGGTACCTTTGGAGCCAGGGAGCTTGTGGCCAAGCTGCTTCCCTCCCGTTCGACGTTCAACCTTGGCCTGGCCTTCCTCTCCCTATTTTTGGCCGCCTCCCCGCCCTGGTTCACAGCAGTTTCAAATTAAAGTACTTCTGATGTTCCCTGGTCTGTCCTCTCTGTGGAGTGGGGAGGTGGCTGGGGATGGGGAGAGGGGCTGAGTGGAGGGGCGGGGCAGGTCAGGGAGCTGCTCCATTTTGCAGCCCTTTCCAGAACAGGACCTCTGGCGTCGTGTGGTGGGCCTTCTCCTTGAGAGAAGTCTGGGCCGCCTCTGTTAGGAGTCCCGCAGTTACGCCCGCAGAGCGTCCCGCGACCTGGGTGCGGTGTGGGCTCTGCCCGGCCACGCGAGCACCTGCCCCCTTTCCCCTGCAGGCCCCCTTCAGGCTCTCTCCTCATCTCCTCCTCTTTTTGGGTCTCCAGGTTCCCATTCATCTCCGTCCTCTCCCCTCCCCCTCCAGCAGGAACTCGGGACCCCTTCCGGAGCTCCAGGCCCTCTTCCCTTCCCTCCTTGGGACCACTGTCTTCTCTGCCTTCTGAGAGTCCTGGATCGCTCCCGTGGCTTTCGGTCGTCGGTGGCCTCCCCTGCACCTGTGCTTTCCCAGGTGTTACAGGACACAGTTGAGCTGCTCTTCCCCCCTCCTGGGCCCAGCCCCCTCTAGGAGTCCTTACCTCCCTCTGGTGCCACTGTGCACGAGGACGACTGGCCCAGGGACTGGTGCCTCCTCCTCTCCCGTTTAGCACTCGGCCTTGGCCCACGGTTTCCAATCCTGTCAGTGCTCCCCCGCTGGGTTCAGTAGCGGGGTGGAGGCAGAAGTCACAGCCCAGTGGGGTGCAGAGCCGGAGGGCAGGTACAGGGCCTGGGGAGAAAAGCGCAGTTTGGTCTCTGGGCTGGAGGTGGGGGCGATGGGGCCTGCGGTGGCAGTGGGCCAACCTGGAGCAAACTGCCCGCCAGCAGCTGGAAATGGACGGTGTAGCCGTCGGAGCTCTCGAGTCCTCACGCCCAAGCCGCCTCGCTGCCCCTCCTCCAGCCTGGTTGTCACACACTGCCCTTGACCGGAATGTGGCCAGTTTCCATGGCAAATGTGCACGTTGGGTCTCGCTGTGCCCGAACGGTCCCCCTTCCAGTGCTGTTTGACCAGCACTGAGATACGGGCCTTCCTGGAAATACTATTTCTGTGTCCCAGCTCGGGCTCCCTGGCTATCTCTTTAGGTCACATGAGACTTAGTCTGAACTCTGTGTGCATTTGCCACTCACTGGGGGTTGGGGATTGCTTCCTTCCCTCGGCCAGGACCCAGGTCTCAGTGAGGTGAGGGTAGCAGATGCCCTTTCCGCAATCCCGAGAGATCTGGTGTTTCGTGCACAGAGAGGGGGTGGGAGGAAGCCGATGGTGGATAGAACAAAGGTGGCTGTGTGTGTGTCCGCGCACGGGTGTGTCAACGTTCATGTGTGGATAGAATTGCAGATAATGACCCTTGAGGGCCGGTTCTGGGATTCAGGGAGTAAGGCAGTGGAGACCATGGTCAAGAACCCATAAAGGATTGCGTGAGTACCAGCAAGGGTCACATCTACTGTTTGGAGGTTGCTGTTAAATGCCTAGAACAGGAGGGGAATGATGCGGAAGTCGCCAGACCCCAGGACAGGGTGTGGAGACGCTCAAAATGTTGGGAGTTGCCAGAGGAGGCTGTAGAACCCACTCTGCGATCCTGTGAGGTCTGACCCCTCCGGGGTGTTCTGAAGGAACGATAATGGGAGAGAAGGCTCTTGCGGGGTTGCCGGAATGTACCTCAGCCTGGCAGCAGGGAGCTGCATCGCGTAGGAGACTGCTGTGCCGGGAGCTAAGGGAGACACCGGGAGGATGGGCTCAGTGAGGATGGCATGAAGAGCATGGCTTCCCCATGGAAAACTGGGTCGGCTCGGTACCACCTCCCCGCCACCCTGCTTTCTCACCCTGCTTTCTGGAAGGGCTGGTGGATGAGCTCAGGTTGACATGCTGTCACACGTGGGGTGGGTCAATCACAGACCTCAGCCTGGGAAAGGACTTTCGTGGGGCTTAATCCTTCTGCTTCAAGCCCCTGACTTGAGAAGGTGGGCTTGGTTGCTCAGACTCCAGCCTTGACCCTGACCCAATGGTTACTTCTTGGAGGGGTAACACAGAGAGTCGCTTAGCGAATGTGTTTGGCAGAGACCTTCTGGCTGGGGTGTCCGCCCGTGGAGACACGGGCAGGTTGTGAGTGGGGAGAAGTCCAGCCCAGGCTCTGCCCTCCAGTGGGGCAGCGCGAGGGGAAGGAGGAGGGAGCCTAGAGCCCTGGGTGCCAGCGTGAAGAAGGGGACTTGGGAGAGGACAGGGTCACAATCCTCCCTGACTAGTTTTGCCAGCCTCCCTTGCCTCCTCTGAGCACACTTCCTGTGTTCCATATTCAGAGTAAGTGCCACACAGCTATGTTGCTGTAACCGTGTACATCACAGGCTGCGGACCGACACCTTCAGGTTCCAGGCGGAAGGAAGTGGCAGACGGCGAGGCATAGGTTAAGGGAATATGTGTGGGCCCCAGGAGAAAGGAGGAGGTGGGGCCCCTGCCCTAATTTAGTGTGCCCCTTTTGCCTCCCCCCTCAAGCCTCCTCTCCTGCCAGGGAGGCAGTGGCAGCTGGCCTGGAGAGCCCCGGACCCCATGCTGCCTCCTTCTGCTACCTGCCCAGTGCCTGGGCTGATGCCTCTCCCTCTCCCTTCTCCAGCACCAGCACCAGTCCCAACACGACCAGCAGCCAACCTTTCTCTGAAGAAAGGAGGTGGTGAGCTTTGGAGACGGAGCCTGGTGTGGTGGGCAGAGTAATGGTCCCCCAGTTAGATAGAAATCAGACGTCCGGGTCCTAACTCCTGGAATCGGCTAATATGTTACCTTGATGATGCGACGGGGGTTAAGGTTGTAGGTGTAATTATGGTTGCTACACAGCTGACCTTAAGATGGGGAGACCTTGGCCTGTGTTTGCTAGTTTGGTACGTTTGGACGGCCGGTATCTTGGGGTTGCCAGGGGGCCGCGTGAGCTGTACCTGCATGATCCCGGCGTGCATCGTTCGTGTGACTACAGGGTGCTAGGTGCCCCTGTGCTCCCGCAAGGTTGTAATCCTGGTAACTATCACTCAGGTTTGGAACACGCTGACAAGATGTCGACTGGCCCCATGCCAGTCCCCTCTCCTCTTTAGTTCTCTCTCGCTGTCTTGACTTTTCCACTCTTTCTTTGAAAGGATAACAATTTGTATTTAATAAGTTTCCATTACAAAGGTAGAGAGGATCAATTACATGACAGCAAGTTAATCATATATGTATACACCCTGTATACACACAATTGTAGAAAGTCCACAATTTGACAATCCGTGTGTCTGCTGCCCAGGTGAGGAAACGGTACATTGTCGTCCAGAAGTGCCACATGCGTGCGTCCCTTCCCGTGAAGGACGCAAAATGCAAAGGTCCACACACCGCATGATTCCATTTCTATGGCATTATTGTGAAGTCCAAACCATAGGGACAGAGAACAGATTGGTCGTTGCCAGTGTGTGGGTGTGAGAAAAGGGATTTAACTACCAGAGCATGATGGAATGTTGGGGGTGATGAATAGTTTTTGTAGTTTGCTGTGGTCCTAGTTCCATAACTGAGCATTTTTAACGATTCCTAATCTTGATATAAGTGATATCTCAATAATGGTGATTTTTTAAAACTTTGTGAAAAGTATAGCATGAATGTATATTGATTCTCAAGTAGTAATTTTTTTCAAATGCAAGCATCATAATTTTGTTTTTTTCTACGTGGTATGTTCGCTGCTGATAGTGAGGTATTGAAATCCTGCAATATTCCATTATTTTTGTCTAACAGACGTGTCCTCAGATCTGTTAGTATTTGCTCAATATAGTTAGTTGTTCCACCTAAATTCATAAAACAGTTAATAACAAACATAAAGGAACTAATCGATGATATTACAAAAATAGCAAGGGATTTTAATACCTCACATCAATGGACAGATCATCGAAACAAAACATCAACAAGAAACAATGGGTCTGAGTGGCACAGGGGAATGGGTGGATTTAACAGATATATTGAGTAAATTTGTATCCTGTAAAAGAGAATACACATTCTTTTCAAGTGCACATGGAACATTCTTCAGAAAAGATCATCTATTAGCCCACAATGCAAACCTCAACAAGTCGAGAAGTTTGAAAGCATATTTTCTGATCACAATGCTATGAAAAGAGAAATCAACCACAATACAAAGTCTGTATAGACCACAAATACATGGGGGTTAAATACCATGCTAGTAAACAATGAATGGGTCCACTTGGAAATCAAAGAAGAAATTTAAAAATTCATGAAACAAACGAAAATGATAATACAATGGCCCAAAACCACTGGGATGCCGCAAAATCAGATTAAGAGGGAAGTTTGTAGCAGTACAGAAGAAAGAAATTTCTCAAATCATGTAACCTTACGCCCACTGTGGTTAGGAAAATAAAAACAAACAAAATCTAAAACCAGGAGTAGGAAAGAAATAATAAAGAGTAGAGCAGAAATAAATGATATAGAAACTAAAAAAAAAAAAAACAATAGAACATATCGATGAAACCAGGAGCAGGTTTTTTGAAAAAAATTAATAAATATGATAAACCTCTAGCTAGTCTTATCGAGAAAAAAAGAGAAAGGACTTAAACAAATCACAAATGAGAGAGAAGAAATAAGAGCCAACACCACAGAAATACAAACAATCATAAAAGAATATTATGAAAAAATATATACCAGCAAATTGGACGACATAGAGAAATGGATGAATTCCTAGACACATATAAACTATCAAAACTGAAACAGAAGGAAATAGAAAATTTGATCAGACCAACAACCAGGAAGAAATTGAATCAGCAGGCAAAAAACTCCCAACAAACAAAAGTCCAGGAGGAGATGGCTTCACAGACAAATTCTACCAATCATTTAAGGAACCATTAATACCTATTCTTCTCAACATATTCCAAACTATAGAAAAGGAGGGAAAACTTACGAATTCATTCTATGAGGCCAGCATTACCCTGATACCAAAACCAGATAAAGACATCACTGAAAAAAGAGAACTACAGGACAACGTACCCGATGATATAGATGCAAAAATTCTCAATAAAATACTAGCAAACTAAATTCAACAATACATTTAAAAAAATCATTCACCAAAATCAAGTGGGAAATACTCCTGGGTTGCAAGGATGGTTCAATATTCACAAAGCAATGTGATATAGCACATCAATCAGAGGAAGGATAAGAACCATATGATCATTCAATAGATACAGAAAAAGCATTTGACAAAGTACAATATCCATTTATGGTTTTTGGTGCAATTGTAAATGGGATCGATTCCTTGATTTCTCTTTCTGCTGCTTCATTATAGGTGTATAGAAATGCCGCCAATTCTGTACATTGATTTCATATCCTGCGACATTGCTGAATTCATGGATCAGTTCTAGTATTTTTTGGTGGGATCTTTTGGGTTTTCCACATAGAGTATCCTGTTGTCTGCAAAGAGTGAAAGTTTGACTTCCTCCTTGCTGATTCGGATGCCTTTATTTGTTTGTGTTGTCTGATTGCTGAGGCTAGGACTTCCAACACTATGTCGAATAACAGTGGTGAGAGTGGACATTGTTTTCATGTTCCTGACCCTAGGAGGAAAGCTCTCAGTTTTTCCCCATTGAGGATGATATTCGTGGTGGGTCTTTTGTATATGGCCCTTATGATCTTGAGGTATGATCCATCGATCCCTACTCCCTTGAGGGATTTTATTATGAAAGGATGCTGTATGTTGTCAAATACTTTTTCCGCGTCTATTGAGAGGATCATGCGGTTCTCATTCTTTCTTTTATTAATGTGATATCTCACATTGATTGATTTCCAGATATTGAACCAACCCTGCATCCCAGGAATAAATCACACTTGATCGTGGTGAATAAATCTTTTAATGTATTGTTGGATCTGGTTGGCTAGTATCTTGTTGAGAATTTTTGCATTTCTGTTCATCAGGTAAATTGGTCTGCAGTTCTCCTTTTAGTGGGGTCTTTGGTTTTGGAATCAAGCTAATGCTGGCCTCATAAAATGAGTTTGGTAGACTTCCTTCCATTTATATTTTTTGGAACAGCTTCGAAAAGAATAGGTATTGGGGCGCTGGGTGGCTCAGTTGGTTAAGCATCCGATGTCGGTTCAGGTCACCATCTAGCAGTCTGTGAGTTCGAGCCCCACGTTGGGCCCCGTGCTGACAGCTCAGAACCTGGAGCCTGTTTTGGATTCTGTGTCCCCCTCTCTCTCTACCCTTCCCCCACTCACACTCTGTCTCTCTCTCTCAAAAACGAATAAACATTAGGAAAAAAAAATAGGTGTTAACTCTCCTTTAAATGTTTGGTAGAATTCCGTTGGAAAGCCATCCAGCCCTGGATTCTTGTTTGTTAGGAGATCTTTGATTAGTGATTCAATTTCTTTACTAGCTGAGTCTGTTCAAATGTTCTATTTCTTGCTGTTTCAGTTTCAATAGTTTATATGTTTCTAGGAATTTGTCCATTTCTTCCAGATTGCCCAATTTGTGGGCATATAATTGCTCATAATATTCTCTTAATATTGTTTGTATTTCTGCGGTGTTGGTGATGATTTCTCCTCTTTCATTCACGATTTTATTTATTTGGCTCCTTTCCTTTTCCTTTTTAATCAATATGGCTAGGGGTTTATCAGTTTTGTTAATTCTTTCAAAGAACGAGCTCCCGGTTTCATTGGTCTCTTCTACTGTTCTCTTCCCCCCGCCCCCGATATCATTGATTTCTGCTCTAAATTTTATTATTTCCCTTCTCCTGCTGGTTTTGGGCTTTATTGGCTGTTCTTTTTTCCAGCTTTTTTAGGTGTAAGCTTAGGTTGTGTATTTGAGACCTTTCTTCCTTCTTTACAAAGGCCTGGATTGCTCTATACTTCCCTCTTATGACCACCTTTGCTGCATCCCAGAGGTTTTGGGTTGTCGTGTTTTCATTTTCATTGGCTTCCATGTAGTTTTTAATTTCTTCTGTAATTTCTTGGTTAACCCATCAATTCTTTAGTAGGATGTGGTTTAAACTCCAAGTATTCATGGTCTTTCCAAATTTTTTCTTGTGGTTGATTTCGAGTTTCATAGTGCTGTGGTCTGAAAATAGGCAAGGTATGATCTCCATCTTTTTGTACTTATTGAGGGCTGATTTGCGATCCAGTACGTGGTCTATTCTGGAGAATGTTCCATGTGCACTAGGGAAGAATGTGTATTTTGCTACTTTAGGATGAAATGTTCTGAATATATCTGTTAAGTCCATCTGGTTCAGTGTGTCATTCAGAGCCGTTGTTTCCTTGTTGATTTTCTGCTTAGATGATCTGTCCATTGCTGTAACTGGGGTGTTGAAGTCCCCGACTCTTATGGTATTATTGCCAATGAATTTTTTGTTTGTGATTCATTGATTTATATATTTGGGGACTTCACGTTGGGGGCATAAATATTTACAATTGTTAGATCTTGGTGGATAGACCCCTAATTACAATATAATGCCCTTCTTCATCTCTCGTTACAGTCTTTATTTTAAAATCTAATTTGTCTGCTGGGGCTCCTGGGTGGCTCAGTTGGCTAAGCATCTGACTCTTGATTTCGGCTCAGGTCATGAACTCATGGTTCATGGATTCAAGCCCTGCATTGGGCTCAGTACTGACAGTGTGGAGCCTGCTTGGGATTCTCTCTCTGTCTCCCCCCTCCCGCCCTTCCCGTGCTTCCTCTCTCTCTCTCTCTCTCTCTCTCTCTCTCTCTCTCTCTCAAAATGAATAAATAAAGTTTAAAAAATCTACTTCGTGTGATATAAGTACGGCTACACCAGCTTTCTTTTGACCACCATTAACATGGTAGATGGTTCTCTATCCCCTTTCTTTCCATCTACAAGTGTCTTTGGATCTAAAATGAGTCTCTTGTAAGCAGCATACAGATGGGGCTTGTTTTCTTATCTATTCTGATACCCTTTGCCTTTTGTTTGGAGCATTTAGTCCATTGACATTTAGAGTGAGTACTGAAATACATGAATTTAGCACCATTGTGTGACCTGTTGAGCTGGTGTTTCTGATGATGCTCTCTAGTTCATTCTAGTCTTTGTTGCTTTTGTTTTTTTGTTTTGTTTTGTCTTTTCTCCACTCAAAGGGTCTCCCTTAAAATGTCATGCAAGGCTGGTTTAGTGGTCACAAACTCCTTTAATTTTTGTTTGTTGGGGAAATTTTTGAAATTAAAAAATGTTTTATTTTATTTTTGAGAGAGACAGACAGACAGACAGACAGAATCTGAAGCAGGCTCCAGGCTCTGAGCTGTCAGCACAGAGCTGACGTGGGACTCGAACCCAGAAACCGGGAGATCATAACCTGAGCTGAAGTCGGACACTTAACCGACTGAGCCACCCAGGTGCCCCTGTCTGGGAAACTCTTGATCTCTCCTTCTAGTTTGAATGACAGCCTTGCTGGATAAAGAATTTTCAGCTGCATAATTTTCTGATTTATCACGTTGAATACATCCTGCCACTCCTTTCTGGCCTGCCAAGTTTCTGCAGATAGGTCTGCTGTGAACGTGATCTGTCTTCCCTTATAGGTTAAGGACATTTTTCCCCTTGCCACTTTCATAATTCTTTCCTCATCTGTTTACTTTGTGAATTTACCTATGATATGCCTTGCTGATGGCTGGTTTTTGTTGAATCTAATGGGAGTTCTCTGTGCTTCTTGGATTTTGATGTCCATGTCCTTCTCCAGATAGGAAAGTTTTCTGCTATAATTTGCTCACATAAACCTTCTGCCCCCTTTTCTCTCTCTTCATCTTGTGGGACTCCTATGTTTTGGATGTTATTCCTTTTTCATAAATCTCTGAGTTCTCTAAGTCTTGTATTGTGCTCTTTTGCTTTCGTTTCCCTCTTTTCTTCTGCTTCATTATTCTCCATGATTTTGTCTTCTAAATCTCTGATTCGTTGCTCTACTTCGTCCATCCTTGCCGCCATGGCAGCCATTCCAGATTGCATCTCGGTTACAGCAGTTTTACATTTTTTACTTCTTTTGTCTCCGCAGAAAGGGATTCTCTGCTTTTTTCAACCCCAGCTAGTATTCCTATTGTCGCGGCTTTAAATTCTAGTTCAGACATCTTGCTTATACCTGTGTTGAGTAAGGCCCTGGCTGTCATTTCTTCCTGTTCTTTCTTTTGGGGTGGATTCCTTCATTTCATCATTTTGAAGGAAGAAAAAAGTTAATAATGTAAAAAATAAAAATTAAAAAAAGACAAAACAAAAAATCAAATAAAGGAAGTTAGATCCTAGGGGTATTTTTACCTGTTGTTGAAAGAATCTTGATAGAATGGAGGAAAAAGGAAAAGAAAAAAAAGAAAGAAAAAAGGTCAGAAAAAATTCAAAAATTAAAAAATCTGTAATAAGAATAAAATGAAATAAAGAAAGTGAAGTTGAATAAACAAATTCAAAAAAATTAGAAAATAAAAATAATTTTTTCTCTTTCTGTATCCGAGAATGATGAAGAAAAGGAAAAATAAAGGAAGAAAAAAGAAAACAATTTAAGCAAAAACAGAAGCAAATAAAACGAACAAATAAATGAACCAGCAAGCAATAAAACCTGAATGAAGTTACAGCCAGTTAGTTTGAAGGAATCTTGATTACCTTTCCTTTCCTCAAGACATCACAGTGATCTGTTTGCATTGATGATGTTATGTTGATTGGGCTAGTGAGCAGGAAGTAGCAACTACTCTAGACTTACTGACTTACTGTCAGAGGTTCCAAATAAATCTGACAAAAATCAGTGAAATTTTTAGGGGTCCAGCTGTATGGGGCATGTCGAGATACTCCTTCAAAGGTGAAGAATAAGTTGTTGGGTCTGGCCCCTCCTACAATTAAAAAAGAGGTAAAATGGGGGCACCTGGGTGGCTCAGTCGGTTCAGCGTCCAACTCTTGGTTTCAGCTCAGGTTATGATCTCATTGTTTTGTGAGTTCGAGCTCCATATCAGGCTCCGTACTGAATGTGCCTACTTGGGATTCTCTCTCTCCCTTTCTCTCTGCCCCTCCCCCAATTTTATTGTCTCTGTCTCTCTCAACATAAGTAAATACATTTAAAAAACCAAAAAAAAAAAAAAAAAAAAAGGAGGCGTAATGCCGAGTGGGCCCGTTTGGATTTTATTCTGCATTTAAGTGTTGTACTCTGATCCATTTACCGAGCCACTTGAAAAGCCGCTAGTTTTGAGCGGGGCCAGAACGAGAGGATGCTCTGCAACAGGTCCAGGTTGCCATGCAAGCTGCTATGCCACTTAAGCTATATGATCCAGGGGACCCAAGAGTGCTTGCAATATCAGTGGCAGATAGCGATGCTGTTCAGAGTCCTGGGATTTTCGCTATAGATGAATCAGAGTACAGGTCTTTGGAATTTTGGAGCAAAGCCCTGCTATCCTCTGTGGATAACTACTGTCCTTTTGAGAGACAGCTTTGGCATGTTATTGGGCCTTGGAGACCAAATGCTTGGCCGTGGGCCACCACATTACTCTGCAACCTGAGCTGCCCATCGTGAACTGAGTGTCTTACCTACCAAGCCGCAAAGTTGGGCGTGCACAGAAGTAGAAGTATTCCATTATGAAATGGAGGTGGTGTATACTAGAATGGGATCAAGCAACCCTTAAAGGCATATGTAAGTTACATGAAGAAGTGGCCCAAATGCCCATGGTCCCTAATCCTGTTACAAGACCACCTATGGCCTCACTGGAAGTTCCGCATAATCAGTTGATAGAAGAGAGAAGACTTGGGCCTGGTTAACAAATGGTTCTCTATAATATGCAGACATCGCCAGAAAGTGGACAGTTGTAGCACGATAGCCTCCCCTTTGGGACATCTCTGAAAGATAGCAGTGAAGGTAAATGCTTCTAGTGGGAAGAATGTTGAGCAATGCAACTGGTTGTTCCCTTTAGCGTGGAAGGAGAAATGACCAGACATGCAATTACATACCAATTCATGGGCTGTGATCAATGGCTTGGCAGGATGGTCAGGGATTTGGAAAGAACATTATTGGAAAATTAACGACAAGGAAATTTGGGGGAGGGGTACATGATAGACCTGTATGGCAAAAAATGTGGGTATTTGTGTCCTCTGTGAATTCTAACCAAAGGATGACCCCACAGAGGAAGCTTTTAGATCAAGTGGGCAGGATGGCTTGCTCTGTGCATTGTCAGTCTCTTTCTGTGTCTACTTCTTTCATTTCCCCATGGGTTCATAAACAAAGTAGTCATGGTGGCAGGGATGGAGATTATACATAGGCTAAGCAACATGGACTTGGCCAACCTGGCCACAGCCTCTGCTGAGTGCCCAATTTCTCAGTAGCAGAGACCAACACTGAGTCCTGATATGGCACCATTTACCAGGGTGGTTAGCCAGTTACTCTGTGGCAGATTGGTTACACTGGACTATTTCCATCATAGAAGGCACAACGTTTTGTTCTTAGTGGGGAAGGCATTACTCTTGGTGTGATTTGTCTTTCTCGCATGCAATGCTCTGTCAAAACTTCCACCCATGGTCTTACGGAATGCTTTATTCACCATCATAATTTTCCTCATTGCTTCTGATCAGGGAACTCATTTCACAGCAAATGAAATGCAACAATGGAGTTCACTGGTCTTACTGTATTCCCCACCACCCTGAAAAATCTGGCTTGATAGAACAGTGGAATGCCTTTTGAAGTTACAGTGCCAGTTAGGTGGCAATACTTTGCAGGGCCAGGCAGATTCTCCAGCATGCTATGTATGCTCTGAATCGGCATGCAAGATACTGTACTCTTTCTCCTATAGCTAGGATCCATGAGTCCAGCAATCAAAGGGCGTAAGTGGGGGTGGCACCACTCACTATTACCCCTAGTGTTTGCTTCCTTTCCTTGCAACCTTACTCTTTTTGCTGGCCTAGTGACCTTAGTTCCAAAGGGAAGAATGTTTCTACCAGAAGACCAACAATGGGTCCGCTGAACTGGAAGTTAAGACTGACACGTGGTTACTGTGGGCTCCTCATGCCTCTGAACCAAGAGGCAAAGGAAGAAGGGACTCTCTGAGCTGTCGAGGGTGGTTGATCCTGATCACTAAGGGGGAAATTGGACTACTACACTACAATGGAGGTAAGAAAGATTATGTCTGGAATACAGGCTATCCCTTGGGTGTCCCTTAGTATTATCGTGCCTTGTGATTAAATCAACAGAAAACCACAACAACCCAATTCTGGCAGGATTCCTAATGGCCCAGATTCTTTAAGAATGAAGTCTTGGGTCAGGGTGCCTGGGTGGCTCAGTCGGTTGAGCGTCCGACTTTGGCTCAGATCATGATCTCACAGTTCATGAGTTCAAGCCCCACAGTGGGGCCCTCTGCTGTCAGCACAGATCCTGCTTCAGACCTTCTGTCCCCCCTCTCTCTGTGTCCCTCCCCCACTCGTGTGCGTGCCCTCTCTCTCTCTCTCCCTCTCTCTCTCTCAAAAATAAATAAACATTTAAAAAAAAGAATGAACCTTTGGGTCACCCAAGTAAAGAACTACAACCAGCCAAAGAGCTTGCTGAGGGCAAAGGGAATATGAAATGGGTAGTGGAAGAAGGTAGTTATAAATACCAGCTGTGACCATGCGACCAGTTACAGAAATGAGGACTGTAATTGTCATGAGCATTTTGTTATGAATATGTTTTGTGTATATACACACATATGTATTAATACATACACATGTTAGTATGTATTAACATGTCTATGTATTAATGTATGTTACTATGTATATTATATTTCTATTTATATTGTGATGATTATATTGTGATAGTTAACATTATGTGACAACTCGATTGGATTATGAAGTACCTAGATATTTGGCCAAACATTATTCTGGGTGTTTCTATGAGGGTGCTTTATTTTTGTTTTTGTTTTTTAATATTTTATTTTATTTTATTTTTTTAGTAATTTATTGTCAGATTGGTTTCCATACAACACCCAGTGCTCATTCCAACAAGTGCCCTCCTCTGTGCCCATCACCCACTCTCCCCCCTCTCATACCCCCCTCTCCCCTCAGTTTGTTCTGAGTCTTTGAGAGTCTCTTATGTTATGTCTTCCTCTCTCTCTGTGGCTTTTTTTTCCTTTCTCTCTTCCCCACTCCCCCTGGTGTTCTGTTAGGTCTCCCAAAGACTACCTATGCATGGAAACATATGGCATCTGTCTTTCTCTGCCTGACTTATTTCACTCAGCGTCATACCCTCTAGTTCCATCCATGTTGCCACACATGGCCAGATTTCATTCTTTCTCATTGCTGCATAGTATTCCATTGTATGTATGTATCTATATATATATATATCTATATCTATCTATCTATCTATCTATATCTATATCTATCTATATATATATATATACACCACATCTTCTTTATCCATTCCTTAGTTGATGGACACTTAGTCTCTTTCCATGATTTGGCTATTGTCGAAAGTGCTGCTATGAACATCGGGGTACATGTGCCCCTATGCATCAGCACTCCTGTATCTCTTGGGTAGATTCCTAACAGTGCTATTCCTGGGTCATAGGGTAGTTATATATTCATTTTTTTTAATATTAATTTATTTTTGAGAGAAAGACAGAGCATGAGTGAGGGAGGAGAAGAGTGAGAGGGAGACACAGAATCTGAAGCAGGCTCCAGGCTGTGAGCTGTTAGCACAGAGCCCGACCCGGGGTTTGGACCCACGAACCGTGAGATCATGACCTGAGCCGGAGTCAGACACTTAATCGACTGAGCCACCCATGTGCCCCTAAATTTTATTTGAGAGAGAGAGAGAGAGAGAGAGAGAGTGTGTGTGTGTGTGAGCAGGGGAGAGGGGCAGGGTGCGGGGAATGAGAGAGAGAATCTTAAGCAGGCTCCACACTTGACATGGAGCCTGTTGTGGGGCTCCATCCCATGACCGTGAGATCATGATCTGAGCTAAAATCGAGAGTCAGACACTCAACCAACGGAGCCACCCAGGCACCCCATGAGGGTGTTTTTGGATGAGATTGACACTTAAATCAGTAGACTGAATAGAACAGGTCTCCCTCCCTAATGTGGGTAGACCTCATCCAATTAGTTGAAGGCCTGAATAGAAAAACAGCTGGGCCTCCCTCGAGTAAGAGAGAATTTTTCCTACCTGATTACTTTTTTTAAAAAATGATTTTATTTTATTTTTGAGAGACATAGAGACAGAGTGTGAGCAAGGGAAGGGCAGAGAGAGAGGCAGATACGGAATCTGAAACAGGCTCCAGGCTCTGAGCAGTCTGCACAGAGCCCAATGCGGGGCTCGAACACACAGACCCTGAGATCATATCCTGAGCCGAAGTCGGACACTTAACTGACTGAGCTGCCCAGGCGCCCCTACCTGATTACTTTTGAACTGAGACATTGGCTTTTTCCTACCTTTGGCTTTGAAGTGAAATATTGGCTCTTCCTGGGACTGGAGCCTGTCAACCTTCAGACAGGAATTACAACTTTGGTGCTCCTGGTTCTTAAGCCTTCTGACTTGGATTGGAACTAAACCGTTGGTTCTCTTGGGTCTCCAACTTGCTGACTCACTCTGATTATTATGGGATTTGCCTGCCTCCGTAAGAGTGTGATCCAATTCCTTATAATGAATCTCTTTATATACATATATATAATTTTTTCTTCCTTCTCTTTTCCCCTTATCATATAACATAAGATATATTGACTTTATGATATAGTATTTAAGTACTGTCAACTTGATTATTTTTCTCAGCTAAAAATTTTTAAATTTTTTTTCCAGTTTTATTAAGATATGATTGACATATAACATTGTATAAGTTTAAGGCATTCAACATAATGACTTGATATATGTATATATTGTGAAATGATTACCACAATAAGTTTAGTTAACATCCATCACCTCACATCATTACCCATTTTTTTCTTGTGATAAGAACGTTTAAGATCTACTCTCTTAGCACCTTTCAAATATACAGCACATTAGTGTATTGTTAACTATAGTCACCATGCTGTACATTACATCCTCAGAATTTATTTATCTTAGAACTGGAAGTTTGTACCTTTTGACCACCTTCATCCAATTCCCCCGCCCCACCCCTAAGTACTGTTAACTTTATATCATAGTATTTAAGCTACAGGCTACCACAGTGAAGAGTGACCATCATTCAAGGACTATGCTTCCTCTTCTGGGCAAAGGATTAGTGTATTCTTTGGTTGTATCATGCTAGGCGGAAGTATGACCTTGTTATTGTCTTTATTTGGAGATTAAATGTAGTTTAAGGAGATCTGCATTGGCGCCAAGTTGACAAGGGCTGGACATATGATAGCTAATTTTATGTATAAACTTGGCTAGGCCGCAGTGCCCAAATACTTGGTCAGACACTAGTCTAGCTGTATCACGAAGGTATTTTGGATGAGATTAACATTTAAATCAGTAGATTTTGAGTAAAGCAGGTTATCCCTTATAATGTATATGGATCTCATCCAGCCCATTGAAGGTCTTAAGAGAAAAAGACTGAGGTTGAGGTCCCCAAGGAAGGGAGAATTCTATCTCCAGATGCCATTAGACTTTAGCTGCTGCAACATCCACTTTTCCCTCAGTCTCCAGGACTGTCATGTGAGACAACTCCTTAAAATCTCTCTCTCTCTCGATTAAACTTTTACCTTTAGTTACCAGTAATAATGTAGCTACAGTTTCCTAATATGGGTGAATAAAAGCCATCCAGGTTTTTTTTTTTAAAGAAAACCATCTAGGAAGCAAAGGCCCCTCATTCTCTACAATATCTCTTTCCACCCTTTCATCTTTTTAGATGTCGTTTTAGCAAACCACATATTTCAGCGAGTTAGAGTTGTTTTATCAAACCTTATTTTGTTTTTCTGACACCAGCTACCTGAAGGAAGGCCAAACTTCACAGGTGAAGAGCACAGCCCTCCCTAAAATTGCTCTCACTTCAGACAGTAGCCACAGGTTTGGGGGTTCTTAGGTCACACTCACTTCTGACCACCTGGCTACAAATTCAGGGTTTCCCAGTATCCTTTCAAGTTTAGCAATTTGCTAGAATGATCCACACAATGCAGGAAAGCACTGTATTTATGATTTCATCTTTATTAAAACAAAAGGATAAAAATCAGAAGTAGCCAAAGGGAGAGATGCATAGGGCGAGGTATGGGAGGGTCCTAAACATTAAGCTTCTGTCTTCCTCAGGGATGTTTTACCCTCCCAGCACATCAGTGTGTGACAATACACAGAATGTTTCCAATCAGGAAATTCACGTGAATATTGGTGCCCTGAGTTTTTACTGGGGCTTTAATTATGTAGGCATGATAGAGTGAATCATTGGTCACGTGGTTGAACTCAGTCTCCAGCCCCTTCTTTCTCTGGTGATTGGGTTGATATCCCAAGGCTCATACCCCCAACCCTCTAGTCCCATGGTTGTTTTACTAGCATGGCGAAACCCCATTCTGAGCCATCTTATTAGCATAAACAATCTAGGGGCCCACCATCAGTTACTTTGTTAACATAAATTATGAGGTGTGGTCTGTGGTGTCCACCATGAATAAAAAGACACTCATATCACTTGGAAAATCACAAGGTTTTACAAGTTATCTCCTAGGAACTGGGGACAAAAGCCAGTCAAATTATTTATTACAGGCTAAATACACAGAAAGATGCACATCATAAAAAGTTCACCCTACTGGGGTATTTCAAAATCTCTCGAATATAGAAAATGTACTGTTACAAAACCAGGCTGGATCGCTGGCAGAAAACCCAAGCGGCCCTCAGAGATCTTGGTGGATCGGCGTTTTATTTACATCAATAGGCTCAGATGAGACAGTCTCTCCAAAGGTCCGAGTCCCTAGCGCAAGCAGGAGGGGTAATTTATGGTGTTGTCTCTTCCGCATTCGCATTCGTGGCAATTTAGTGCGCGGCAAGCAGAACAGGAAGAACCCGGAAGAGTAGCCTCTAAGCTAGGGACTAGAGCTTATGTTAGTCACATCGGCCACCTTATGGTGCATAACTTTACTTATTTTCCTAACAGTACTAACAACAAATATGGAAAAAGATGGTACAACAAACAATTCGATGTACATGTAACAACCTAGATGAAACGAACCAATTCTTTTAAAGCCACAAACTACCAAAACTTAACCAATATGAAATTTATCGTTTAAATAGTTCTTGAAAGATATTGAATTATCATTAATTGCCTTCTCAAAAAAAGATATCTCCAGGCCCAGATGGTTTGACTGGTAAATTCTACTATGCATTTAAAGAATTAACACCGGGGTACCTGGGCGGCTCAGTCACTTGAGCGTCTGACTCTTGATCTCGGCTCAGGTCATGATCCCCAGGTGGTGGGATCGAGCCCTACATCAGGCTCTGCGCTGAATGTGGAGCCTGCTTAAGATTCTCTCTCTTTCTCTCTCTCTCTCTCTGTCTCCACCCCTTTGACCCTCTCCCCCGCATGCTCGCTCTCTCTTTCTCTCTCCCTCTCAAAAAAAAATCTGAAAAATAAAGAAGAATTAACACCAATTCTACAATATCTCTTTCCAAAAATAGAATGGGAAGGAACACTTCCCAACTAATTTTATGAGACCACCATTATTTGATAACAAAACCAAAGACAACACAAAGAGAATCAAGTAAGAAAGAAACCACAGACCAATAAACCTCATGAACATAAATGTGAAAATCATTTAAAAATTAGCAAACTGAATCTAGCCATGTCCATAAAGAAAAAAATATATACATATACCATTAAATATGATGTTAGCTGTAAACTTTTTTTAGATACCTTTTATCAGGTTGAGGAAGTTCTATATATATGTGTATATATACACATATGTGTGTGTGGGATATATGTGTATCCCAAGAATGCAGTTAAAATTCATTAATTTAATCCATTATATTAATTGTCAATGAAGAAAAAACACATAATTGTATCAATTAATGTGGAAAATTCTGACAAAATTTAACATACATTCAAGATAAAGACTCTCAGCAAACTAAGAATAGAACAGAACTTCCTCAACCTGATAAAAGGTATCTAAAAAAAGTCTACAGCTAACATCATATTTAATGGTAAACTACTAAATGTTTTCCCCTGAAGTTTAGGAACAAGTCAAGTATGTCCACTCTTGACACTCCTATTTGAAATTGTACCAGAAGCCCTACCTAGCGTAATAATTCAAGAAAAAGAAATAAAAAGCATCCAGATAGGAAAAGAAGAAAAAAAACTGCCTATGTTGACAGATGACATGATTATGTGGAAACTCAGGTGATCTACAAAAATTTCCTAGAACTAATATAGGAGTTTACTAAGGTCCAAGCATGCCTGCTCAGTACACAAAAATTAATTGTATTTATATACACGATAAATGTATAAATGGAAACCAAAATTTTAAACCAATGTAATATATAGTAGCTGCCAAAAGTGAAATACCTAGGCATGAATATAACAAGGCTGAACCTGTATCTGAAAACTACAAAAACGGTGATTAAAGAAATCCGAGAAGACCTAACTAAATGGAATAAACACAAGTATACCATGTTCATGGATTTGAACACTCAATAAACATATCAGTTCTTCCTGAATTTTGTGGATTTAACACAATACACTTAAAGCGGCAGCAGGAGTCTTTGTGGATAATGAGACAACATGATTCTAAAATTTATACTAAAAGTCAAAGGAACTAAAGTCATTAAAAGAATTTTAAAAATAATAAAGTTGGAGACTGACTATAACACTACAATAATTAAGGCAGAGTGTCACTAGTGAAGGGGTAGATCTAAAACATTGGAACATAGAAGAGACTTCAGAAATAGACCCACAGAAGTATTGCCAACTAATTTTTTAAACGTATTTTCTGAGATGAAATTTAACATAACATAATGTTAACCATATAAAAGTGAGCAATTTAGAGGTTTCCGGGCGGTTCTGTTGGTTAAGTGTCAGACTCTCGATTTCGGCTCAGGTCGTGACCTCGTGGCTCATGACTTCGAGCCCTGCATTGGGCTCTGCACTAACAGCGCAGAGCCTGATTGGGATTCTCTCTTTCTCCCTGTCTCTCTGTCCCTCCCCTGCTCATCCATCCCCCCCCCTCAAATAAATAAACATTTTAATTTTTTTTAAAGTGAATGATTTAGTCGCAATACTTCCAAATTATTGTGCAAGCATCACCTCTACCCAGTTTGGAAACATTTTCATCACTGTCCCCCTAATATCTGTACCGATCAGGAAATTACTACTCATTGCCCTCCCACCAGGTCCTGGTGCTCACTAAGTTACTTTCTATCTCCATGGATTTACCTATTCTGGATATTCCATATAAATCAGATCATGAAATATGTGACCTTTGTGTCTGGCTTCTTTCACTTAGGATGTTTTTGAGATCCATTCACGTGGTAGCATGTATCAGGACTTCATACATTTTTATAACTGAATAATATTTCATTGCGTGTATATACCACAATTTGTTTATCCATTCAACAGTTGATGGACATTTGAGTTCTTTAGACCTTTTGGCTATTGATATTGTGTTGCTATGCAGTATTTCTTTGAGTACTTGGTTTCAGTTCTTTTCAGGATACAACTTGGAGTGGAATTGCTGGGTCACATGGTAACTCCATATGTTTAAATTTTTGAGGAACCACCAAAATGTTTTCCACAGTGGTTGAGTCATTTTATATTCCCGCCAGCCATTTACGAAGGTTCCGAATTCTGGACATCCTACTCAGCAATTCTTAGTTTCTTTTTTTTTTTTTTTTTAAATAGACATCCTGGTGGATGTAAAGTAGTATGTCATTGTTGTTTTGTGTTTTCCTAATCACTAATAGTGTTGTGTACCTTTTCATGAGTTTGTTTGCCATTTGTATATCTTCCTTGGAGAAATGACTACTGAAATCCTTTGTGCATTTTATTTTTATTTTCAAACTTTTGTTATTGTTTATTTATTTTTGAGAGAGAGAGATGGAGCGTGAGCAGAGGAGGGGCAGAGAGAGAGGGAGACACAGAATCCGAAGCAGGCTCCAGGCTCTGAACTGTCAGCGTAGAGCCTGACGCGGGGCCAGACTCTTGGAGGATGAGATCATGACCTGAGCCGAAGTCGGACGCTTAACCGACTGAGCCACCCAGGCGCCCCTCTGCGTTTCAAAAATGTGTTGTTTGTTGTTGAGTTGTGAGAGTTGTTTGCATATTTTGGATATTAGACCTTTATCAAATATATGATTTGCAAATATCCTTCCCATTCTATGGGTCATCTTTTCATTTTCTTGATAATGTTCTTTGATGCACAAATGTTTTTATTTTTGATAAAGTTCAGTTTCTCTACATTTTCTCTTTTCTTGCCTATTCTTCAGGGTCATATCTAAAACTCCAATGCCAAATCCAAGATCATGAGTATTATGTTTTCTTCTAAGATTTTTATCGTTTTAACTCTTACATTTAGGTTGTTGATTCATTTTGAGTTAATTTTTGTGTATGGTGTGAGGTAGAGGTTCAAGTTCATTCTTTTGCATGTGACTATCCGGTTGTTCCAGCACCTTTTTTTCCCCAGCTTTATTGAAGTATAATTGATGAATAAAAACTGTATATATTTAAGATGTGCAATGTGATGTTTTGGTATTTGTATATCTTGGGAAATGATTACCCCAATCATGCAACTTAATGGCTCCATCACCTCACACGGTTATGATTTCTTTTTGAGATAAGAACACTTGAGACCAACTCTTTCTAACAAATTTCAAGTATACAATGCAGTATTATTATTTTTCAATTGAAGTATCTTTGCCACACACTATTACGTTAGTTTCAAGTATAGAATACACATTTGACAATGTACATTATGAAATGCTTGCCACAATACGCAGTTACCATCTGTTATCATACAAAGTTATTACACCATTATTGACTTATTCCCTAAGCCATAGTTTTCATCCCCGTGTGGCTTACTTATTTTATGGAAAGTTTGTACCTCTTAGTCTCCTTTTACCTATTTCGCCTATACCCCCACCACCCTCCTCTCAGGCAACCACCAGTTCTCTGTATTTATGAGTTTGTTTCTGTCTTTGTTGTTGTTATCCCTTTGTTTTGTTTTTTAGATTCCACATATAAGTGAAACCGTATGGTATTTGTCTTTCTTGGACTTATTTCACTTAGCATAATACCCTCTAGGTCCAACCATGTTGTCTACAATACAGTATTATTAAGTATAGTTACTATGTTGTACATCAGATTTCCAGAATTCATTCATCCTGCATAACGAAAACTTTGTGCCTTTAACCAACAGCTCTTATTTCCTCCTGCAATAAATAAATAAGCCCCTTCCATGTGTCCTCCCACCCCCTTCCCTAGCCCCCTGGGCTGCAGTTGCTGCATGAAGTGTGCCCTGGCGGAGGAGCAGTCCTATAGTCATGTACACTGAGTGTTGCGCTCAGGGGCTGCACTGTGTCGCTGGCAGGACTGGAGAAGCTGCTGCATGCCCTGCTGCAAGGCCATGGGATTTGCTTCAATGAAAAGAGCTGCAGAGAGCAAGTCAAGATTAAGAGAGACTCCCATGAGCATGAGACACCAACCAACTCTGAGATGGTGGAGGAGACTACTTCCCATAGATCTACTCACCCAAACACACTGGCTAAAGGCCCAGGTAGTGAAGAAACACTGGCAAAAGAAATGGACCCAGATTAAGTTTGTGCGGGGAGCTCAGAACACTGCCTACCATCCCATCCTCCCTCCTCCCCTGGGTCATCTCTGCACCTGAGATGAGATGGGAACCTGAGCAGAGCCCCTGCTGCAGACATATGGATGCTCTCTTGCAGAAGCTCGAAGCCAGCCCATGCATGGTGCCCAGTGCTGTGTACCAACCCAGTTGTAACCACAAGAGATTCTACAAAAGAAAGCAGTACAAGCCTTCTCTAGGCTGCAAATGTGGCATCTGCTGGTGTGTGGACAAGCCCGGGATAAAGCTGCCAGACACATAGAGTTTGTCGACGGGAACTTTCAGTGTCACATCTTTGATAGCAGCAACGTCGAGTGATGACTCCTTTCCTCATCCTTCCCTGGCCACATCCAGTCTTAACTCCAGCAAATGTCTCTCTCCATCCCAGGATGCCACTCACCTAATCTTATTTAAGGGTGAGTATACATATATTTGAGGAAACTGAGGACCTCAGAACCTCTAGCATGGTCTCAACTTTGAAAAATGGCAACAGTGGAGATGCAAAAAGCTAAAGATAACTGCCTGCCCCTTTTTAAATGTTTTTCTTTTTGAGGCAAATTGACCGAACAGGGAAGGGAAGAGAGGAGGAACAAGAGAAAGAGAAGGGAAGAAACCACATGTGTAGGAGAGAGAAAAAGATTAATGGGAAGAGGAAAAGAAGAACGTGTGGGCAGCAAATGTCCATCGACTGACGAATGGACAAAGAAGATGTGGTATATACATACAATGGAATATTACTCAGCCATCAGAAAGAATGAAATCTTGCCATTTGCAACGACGTAGATGGAGCTAGAATGTATTATGCTAAACGAAATCAGTCAGTCAGAGAAAGACAAATACCACATGATTTCATCACATGTGGAATTTAAGAAACTAAACAGGTGAACATAGAGGAAGGGAAGGAAAAATAAAATAAGATAAAAACAGAGAGGGAGGCAAACTGTAAGAGACTCATAACTATAGAGAACAAACTGAGGGTTGCTGGAGGAGAGGTGGGTGGGGGAGGGGCTAAATGGGCGATGGGCATTGAGGAGGGCACTTGTGATGAGCACTGGGTGTTATATGTAAGTGATGAATCACTAAATTCTACTCCCAAAACAAACAAACAAGCAAACGAAAGAACATGTGGGTGGGAAGGAAAGATCACCTGGAACATGGCTGGATTCATCTTTTCGTCTAACCACGGCTGGAGTCGGGATATGTTTGGGCTCTAGAAGGTGTGGCCCAAGATGTGGCATTCAATGGCACCACTTGGAATTTTCCCAGTTTGGATTGGTCACACGGGAAGAAAGGAAAAGATGAAAGGTGTCAGTGCCTCTCTTGGATCTATCTCCTCTCTCTGCCAGCAACTTGGGTGCCTTGAGCCCTGTCCTTCCTCTCCGCTCACCCTGCAAAGTCTCTCTATCTCCCCAAAATTTAAAAAAACTAACATGCATTTAATTCCTCTCAAAACGAAACAAAGTAATAACTGAGAGATATTAGATAGATAGGTTTTCCTAAGCAGATACATAAATATTCAGAGTGTGCATATTTCACCCCCTGTACAGATTTTTGGAAATCAATACATACCTCAATAGTGGGGATACTTGTTTTTCCACGGCAACTAAAGATGCACATTGAGACGTGTGGCTTCAGCCCCTCATTGCATTCAATTTGCAACTAGTGCGGCCTCTGTGGGGGAGGATAGGTTGAAGAAAAATGTGATTTTATGTTTATCTACAAGGTTGCAGTAGCGACGTATAGACATATAACACAATTTTCCTTATTCCATTCTTTCTTTCAAAGGTATGCATTAACTTTTCAAAGTAGTTCCTATGGGGGCATGGAGGAGCTTCCCCGTTCAGGGAAAACCAAGAAAACCCAGATTCTTCTGACATAACACATAATACCACTATTTCCTGCCTCCCATAAGCAACAACCTCAACTCTTTGTGAGCCGGTGTTGGGTTTTTAAATGATTTCCCATGTGCACATGTATTCACAGGTACCACCAAGACAGATAGATAAGAGCACTCAATGGTGCACTCACCGTGCTCCTCAATATGACCCGTTTTAGCCTTCGGACCTTCTGGAAGTAATCACCTCTGGACACCACACCAAAGGAGCCAAGCAGGTCCAAGTTTGACCCACTGGTCCTGCCTTTCCATTTCATCTAGACCGGGCCTGCATTTTGAAAGCCTCTCTCTCGGTCTTCACACTGGCAGAGCAGGAGAGAGGTGAAAATGAGAAATGGCACAGAGGTAGATGGAGGTTAAAGGGTTTAAATACAGGGAAACAGTAAAATTGATGTTCAGGTCAGAGTGAATGGAGTGAAGGGACAGAAGGCTGGAAAAACAGAGGTTTGACTGCCCCATTCTAGCTTTGGAGCAAAACAACGGAAAGGGGGACAAAGCCAAGAGAAGGTTCCTTGGATTCCCACCCCATAAACCTTCTGGGATTCAAGAGGAAGGAGAGAGGAAAATGAGGGAACAGGTTATAAGAGAGAAATGAGTTTAATCCAGTTCACAGAGTCAGGGGAGGTGGATACCTTTGGGTGGGTTCTAGACTTTAGAAGCTGGATAGGAACAAGGATCAGCAGAGACTGGCTGTGCTTTTGAAGGGACAAGACCACAGGCTCAGATGCCCACCTTCATCCTGTAGTGAGGGGCTGAGGCCAAAGAGTCTTCCGAGCTCTTCATTCACTCTGGCCAGTCCATGTTTCCTCCCTGGGGTTGAGGATGGAAGAAAGGCCCAGGGCAACCAGGAAATGGGTGTTTCAGGGGTGCTGTCATTTGGCAGCCAGATTCTGACTCAAGAAAAATTCCATTCTCCACTGACTTCCTCAAGAAATTGGCAGCTTCTGGCTGTCTCTTGAGGCTGGAGATAGCCTTCCAGGAAAGGGGGCTTGGACACTGCCAAAGGAGACTTTTTCTCTCTGTGAACACAGCCCTATCACTCCCTCCTGATGGCATGATGCCGTGGAGACCACTTCCAATGCCAAACTTGGGGCAATGAAGAGAGACAGCAAAGAAGCGAATATGTTTCAGCTAGTGGAAAACTTGAGGCTGTGCAACTGTCTCCTACTCTCCAGGACAGGACAGTTGGCTGGGGATAGAAGAAGTGGTGGCTCTTCATAGAACGAAGGGCCAGATAGAGACGGAAGCCATGTATCAGCATGCCTCACCTCTTTGCACCACTGTCCCCAAACCCTGAACTCACATTTCTGTATCTTAGGCCAGTATTGTAAACCTTTCCCACGTCACTCTTCTTTCTGCCCATTCTTTCTTTCTTTCGATTTTGAGCAATCATCTAACTGGAATCTGCCAAGTGGATACTGGGATACCATTCCCTCTAAGAAAAGACTCCGCCAAGAATTGCATACTCCACTCCCACCCCTCTCAATGCCTGAACCTGGTTCTTGAGAGAGGATTGTCTCCCCCCCACCCCCCGCTGTTTACTGGACTTTGTGGTGTTTATTTTTTTAAACAAATTTTTATTTAAATTCTAGTTAGTTAACATATAGTGTAATATCGGCTTCAAGAGTAGAATCATCACTTGCATATAACACCCAGTGCTCATAACAAGTGCCCTCCTTAATTCCCATCACCCATTTATCACATCCTCCACCCACCTCCCTCCATCAACCTTAAGTTTGTTCTCTATTGTTAAGAGTCTCTTACTGTTTGCTTCCCTCTTTTTTTCCCCTTCTCATATGTTCGTTCATTTGTCTTGTTTCTTAAACTCCACATATGAGCGAAATAATATGGTGTCTGTCTTTCTCTGACTGACTTATTTCACTTAGCATAATACACTCTAGTTACATCCATGTCATTGCAAATGGCAAGATTCATTTTTTTTGACGGCTGAGTAATATTCTGCGGTATGTATACCGTGGAATACACACACACACACACACACACACACACACACACACACACACCACATCTTCTTTATCCATTCATCACTTGATGGACATTTGGGCTCTTTGCATAGTTTGTCTATTGTTGATAATGCTGCTATAAAGATCAGGCTGCATTTACCCCTTCAAATCTATAGTTTTGCATCCTTTGGGTAAATACCCAATAGTAAAATTGCTGGGTCTGAGGGTAGTTCTATTTTTAACTCTTTGAGGAACCTCCATACTGCTATCCACAGTGGCTGCACCAGTTTGTATTCCTAACAACAGTACAAGAGGGTTCCCCTTTCTCTGTATCTTCACCAACATCTGTTGGTTCCTGGGTTAGTTTTAGCCATTCTGACAGGTGTGAGTGGTATCTCATTGTGGTCTTTATTTGTATTTCCCTGATGATGAGTGATGTTGAGCATCTTTTCATGTGTCTGTTAGGCATCTGATGTCTTCTCTGGAAAAGTGTCTATTCATGTCTTCTGCCCGTTTCTTAACTGGACTATTTGGTTTTTGGGTATTGAGTTTGGTAAATTCTTTATAGATTTTGGATATACTAATACTAACCCTTTATCTGGCACGTCATTTGCAAATATCTTCTCCCATTCCACAGGGTGCCTTTTTGTTGACCGTTTCCTTCCCTGTGCAGAAACTTTATTTTTTTATCTTGATGAAGTCCCAATAGTTCATGCTTGCTTTTGTTTCCCGTGCCTCTCGTGACGTGTCTAGTAAGAGGTTGCTGCGGCTGAGGTCAAAGAGGTCGCTGCCTGTGTTCTCCTCTAGGATTTTGACGGTTTCCTGCTTCACACTTAGGTCTTTCATCCATTTGGAATTTATTTCTGTGTATGGTGTAAGAAAGTGGTCCAGTTTCATTCTTCTGCATGTCGATGTCCGATTTTCCCAACACCATTTGTTGAAGAGACTTTTTTTTCCATTGGATATTCTTTCCTGCTTTGTCAAAGATTAGTTGTGCGTGTTTACTGGACTTTGAATGGGCCTCTGTCCCTTACACTGACTCTTTGCTGTCAGCCATAAAGTGGGAGATATTGGCCTGGTTTAACTCCACCAGACTCTTCAGGTTTCCAAAGTTCATCCTGACTAACCTAAACCTGTGAGTCTCCCGGTGCTTGCAGGGGGTGATTCTGGCCAACTGGCCACTCCCTAGAGGACACTGAACCTTTATGACAGATGTAACTAAACCTCTCAATGGGAGGTCTGGCCTGATCCCAGAGTGGGGTGACCATGGGAGGGAGTCACTGAGGAATGCGGAGCCCCACCCCATGGCAGGGTGGAAGAAAAGGCAGGTGTGGGATGCTGCTAGCCTGTGAAGTCCTAAGTAGGGATATATCTGTTCTACCTGCTCACCTAGAGCCCTTAGACTCCAGATTTTCTTTTTTTTTTAAATAGATTATCCATGGCAGTTTTTTTAAGTTTATTTATTTATTTTGAGAGAGAGAGAGAGAGAAAGCATGAGTGAGGGAAGGGGCAGAGAGAGAGAGGGAGAAAGAGAGAATCCCAAGCAGGCTCCATACCATCAGCGCAGAGCCTGATGTGGGACTCAAACTCACAAACTGTGAGATCATGACCTCAGCTGAAGTTGGACGCCTAACCAACTGAGCCACTCGGGCGCCCCCTAGACTCCAAATTTTCTATGACTTCAATTCTAAATGTTGTCCTCCACCACAACAGAAGGTCTCTTCCCATCCCCCCTTTGACTCCTGCCTTACTTCGGTGGAGTGGAGAAGATACCTATTGTTCCCTACTACTGCCAGGTGATTGAGGGAGGCCTAGTCAGGATTGTCCCCAGAGCTACCCTACTCACCCAAGCAAATGGGGCATCTAGGAAGGAAGAGACTCAAAAGTTTCTTGGACAGTAAGGCCTGGACACACAGGTCTGGAAACACTTCAACCCACACACGGAGGAGGAAGGGAGGCCCTGTGTGGTCCCACCTCCTCTCCCCTCGTCCACTTTCTCATCACCACTCCTGTGGTCTCCATGGTAATCCTGCAAAATTAATCTCCCTCTGGGGAAAGTGGGCCTCAACCACCATTCTCCTTCCACCTTGCTCATTGGCAGCGATAGGGCCGCCATAGCAACTGCCAAGGTGGGGCAGTGTCCCTCCCTCCCTCCACTCTGAAGGGAACTTCAGAGAGGAGCCGGCCAAGGAGAAGCAACCCTCTGGTCTTGGAGAGGAACTTTTTGGCTTCCGAGAGAAAGGAGGCTACGTTTTGGAGAAGTGGTGGGACAAGGGAATGGGTTTCTACCAGCTTGGGCGTTGTAATGTCTTTATTTTTAAAAATACTAAAGTGCAAGAGCTATTTCGCACTTTTCTCCACTTATTTTTCTCCTAAGTTTTTATTTCTGTGTAGAAACATACTTTCTTGGTTTTCTAATGGAGTGTGTAGTTAAAACATTTCCGCAGACTCTGGCCTCCTCTCCTTAACTCCTTTCAAATGGGGAAAGGGAAGACAGGGAGGGTCACATACGAAGGGGCTCCCAGCACCACTGCGCCTATACATCCCACTTCTCTGGCCCCTGGTCACCAACCTCAGTCCCATATCTTCCATAACCACCCCCATCACATAGTAGCCCACATGGATAAGCAGTGGTCAGACAAGATTCCTTCAGATTCTGTAAATAGAGAGAATTTTACTTCTCTCTTTTGAATTTGGATGGCTTTTGGTTCTTTCTTGCCTACTTATTCTAGCTAGAACTTTAAAAAATTGAGGTAAAAGAAAAAGAAAACATTTGCCATGTTAACCATTTTTAAGTTTACAGTACAGTAGTGTTGACTGTTTGCACGCTGTGCAACAGATCTCTAGAACTTTTTCACTTTGCAGAACTGAAACTCTATACCCATTAAACAATGGCCCTTCCCCCCCACAGGACCTCAGCAACCACCATTCAGCTTTTTTTCTTTATTTCTAAGAGTTTGACTACTTTAGATACTTATATAAGTGTAACTATGTAGTATTTATCTTTTTGAGACTGTCTTATTTCATTCACCACCACAACCTCAAAGTTTATCCATACTATAGCCAGACAGAATTGACAGAATTTCCTTCTTTTTAAAATGTTAAATAACATTCCATTGTATGTGCATACAAATTTTTCTTTATTCACCCACCGATGGACATTTAGAAGTGTGCTTCCACCTCCTGATTATTGTGAATAATTCTGCAATGAGCATGACTGTGCAAATAACTCGTCAAGGTCCTGTTTTCAATTATTTTGGATATATAACCTCAGAATTGGTGTTGCTGGATCATGTGATAATTGTATTTTTAATATTTTGAGGCTACTCCATACTGTTTTCCATAGCAGCTGCACCATTCTGTATCCCTGAGAACAGTACACAAGGGTTCCAATTTCTCCGTACCCTCACCAACACTTGTTATTGTATGTTTTGTGTTCTTTTTGATAGTGGCCATTCTAGCAGGTGTAAGTTTTTGATTTGCATTTCCCTGATGATCAGTGATGTTGAGCATCTTTTTCATATCGTTGTTGGCTATTTGGATATCTTCTTTGGAGAAACATCTATTCAAGTCCTTTTCTATCGAAAAATTGTACATGATTTTTTAGAATGGTTTTAGGTTTACAGCAAAATTGAACATAAAGAGAGTTTTCATATACCTCTGTCCATATACGTGCACATTGTCTCTCACTATTGACATCCTGCACCGTTGGTGGTTATTTGTTGGAACTGATGAACCTACATTGACCCATGATTATTACTCGAAGTCCGTAAGATTCACTGTTGGTGTTGTACATTCTATCGGTTTTGACAAATGTGGAATAACATGTATCCATCGTTATAGTATCATACATAGCAGTTTCATTGTCCCGAAAACTTCTTGTGCTCTGCCTGTTCATCCCTCCCTACTCCTTAATTCCTGGCAATCACAGATTTTTTTTCTTTTTTACTGTCTCCGTAGTTTTGCCTTTTCCAAAATGTCATATAATTGGCTGGAATCATGTAGTCTGCAGCCTTTTCAGATTGGCTTCTTTCACTTAGTGATATGCATATTAGTTTCCTCCATGCCTTTTTATGACTTGATAGTTCATTTCTTTTTTCCATTTTCTGGATGTACCACCGTTTATCTAATCACCTCCTAAAGAACATCTTGGTTGCTTCAAAGTTTTGACAGGTATGAACAAAGCTGCTCTAAATGTATGTGTGCAGATTTTTGTGTGGACATAAGTTTTCAGTTCATCTGAATAAATAGCAAAGAGTATAATTGCTAGATCTTATGGTGAGAGTATGTTTAGTTGGTTTTCCAATTTGGCTGTACCATTTTGCATCCCTACCAGCAGTGAATGAGAGTTCCCATTGTTCCGTATTTCTGTCAAGTGTTATCAGTGCGTTGTGGTTTCTCATAGTTGTTTTAATTTGCAATTCCCTGATGACGCATGATGTTGAACATATTTTCATATGCTTACTGGCCATTTATATCATTTATTAAGATGTATGCTCAGGTCTTTTGCCTATTTTTAAGTTGGGTTGTTTGTTTTTTTATTGTTTAGCTTTTTCACCTGTATTGAGGTATAATTAACAAAATTGTAAGATACTTAAAGTGTATAGCTGTTGGTCAAGGGGTACAAACTTCCAGTTATGAGAATAAGCTCTGAGGATCTAACATAAATTCTTTTTTTCGTTTTCTTTATTTTTGAGGGAGAGAGAGAGAGAGAGAGAGACAGGCAGGCAGACAGAGTGCAAGCACGGGAAGGGCAGAGAGGGAGAGAGGGAGACACAGACTCCGAGGCAGGCTCCAGGCTCTGAGCTGTCAGTACGACACGGGACTGGAACTCACGGACCGCGAGATCATGACCTGAGCCAAAGTCGGCCGCTTAACCGACTGAGCCATGCCAGGTGCCCCTCTGGGGATCTAATATAAAGCATGGTGATTATAGTTAATAATATCGTACTGTATAATTGAAACATGCTGAGAGAATAGATCTTAAATGTTCTCGTCACAAAAAAAGAAATCATAATGATGTGACATGATGGAGGTGTTAGTTAATGCTATGGTGGTAAACATTTTGCAGCATAAAACTATATCGAATCAACACATTGTAACCTTAACCTTACACAATGCTATGTCAATTTTATTTCAATAAAACTGAGGGGGAGGAGTGAAAAAAAGGAGCAAAATATGTGAGGCAAAATCTGATCTAACTACAACGAGAAATAGATGAATCCACAATTATAGTCAGAGACTTCAACATCTCTCTATTAGAAATGGGCAGATCCAGCAAGTAGAGAATCAGTAAGAACACAGCTGAACTCAACAGCACCACCAATGAAATGGACATAATTGACATCTATAGGCCACTTCATCCCACAAAAGCAGATTACACATTCTTGTCAAACTCACAGGGAACATTTGCCAAGATAGATCATGTTCTGGGCTATAAAACACAACAAATTGAAGAGAATAGAAATCATGTAATGTCTGCCCTCAGACCACAGGAATTAAATTAGAAACCAATAACAGAAAACTCCAACATTTCTATTTAGTTCTTTTTTTATATTGTCTCTTTGTTGAACCTCTCATTTTGTGCTTAAATCGTTTTCTGATATTGTTGAATTATTTATCTGTGTTCCATTTTGGCTCTCTGAACATTTTTATTTTTTAATTTTTATTTTAATTTAAGAGATGAGAGAGAGAGAGAGAGAGAGAGAGAGAGAGAGAGAGAGAGGAGATTGAGAGAGGCTGAGCAGAGGGAGAGAGAATCCCAAGCAGATTCCATGCTCAGTGTGGCTCAGTTCCACAACCCTGGGATCATGACCTGGGCTGAAACCGAGTCAGATCCTCAACTGACTGAGTGACCCAGGCACCCCTTCCTGAACATTTGTAGAACAATTTTTTTTTAATTCATTGTCAGAAAATTCCTGGATCTCCATTACTTTGGGGCCAGTTACTGGACTGGACTGTATTCCTTTGGTGTCATGTTTGCCTGATTCTACATGATCCCCATAGCCTTACAAATGCATCTGCACATTTGATGAAGTAGTCACCTCTTCCAGACTTTATGGACTGATTTCAGTAAGGGAAATCTTTCACCTGTGTGTGGGTGCATGCTGGAGCATGCTGTGATCCTAGGCCTAGCGGTCCAGGGTGCTAAGTGTGGGAGCATGTGGTGACACATGTGGTGACATGAGGTGTGTGTGGTGTCTCTTCAGCTCCCCCACTGGAGTTCACAGCATCAACGGCGTGGTCCTTGGCAAGTACTGTGGGGACTCTGCAGCAGCTGTGAGAGCTGTTGGGGTCCTCAGTGGTGCCTCCAAGTCCAGTGGTTAAGGACCGGGGTGGGCAGTGGTGGTGGCCAGATCAGCGGTCTGTACACACATGCTGCCAGGGTCAACTGCAGGTGCCTATACAGTGGTAGGGGCTGGTTGCAGACACACAGGTAGTGGTGGGGGTCAGGCCAGGCAGCAAGGGCTGGGGCCAACTGTGGGCTCACTTGCAGCTATGAAGGCCCTGGTTGTCGATGTGCTCTCCCTTGGCTGCCCGGTCTTATGCCAGCTGTGTGCATGGCAGTGGAGGTCATTGAGGGGCATCAGGCCAGTGGCGCGCAAGTGCACAGCTTAAGGGGCAGGTCTCCAATACACTCATGGTGGTGGTGGGGTCAGCTGTGGGAATCTAGGTTGGCATTTTGCACTAGTGCGGCCACAGAGGCCTGGGCTGCCTGCTGGTGTGGTTTCCATACTCCAGCAGGGGTTGGAGGTGGAAGAGGGCAGGGAGAAACTCAGGCTGCTGGCGCCAGTGAATGGGAACACCTGTGGAGTGAAAACTGGTGAAATATGCAGGGGGTTTTGAGGTGCCTGTGCTTGCTTTTGCTTTTGTCAGAGACCAAATTTGTGTGGTTTGTCTGCAGAGCAGGTCACTGTGAACCATGATCACCCCTGCTGTGTGGCCGTTCCATGGTTCCTGTTGCCCTGCTTTTCTATCTTGTTTCTAACTATCCCTATGTCTCTATACATCTCAGCTTTGCTGGCCTGGGTGGGGCAAAACTAAAGCAGGACTTCTGTGTGGTACCCTGAAAAACAGGGGAAGCTGGTCAGTCGCTCACCCTGTTGTCCTTACTTGGCAAGGGGAATTCTTTCTTGATGAAGACTTCCCTCTTGGCACAGAGCAATGCTGGGTTGAGAAATGAGATGATATGGGCAAAACTAATTGTCCTTCTTCTCTTTTCGTGCAGTCATTATTAGATTCTTACCCATCCACGCCACCCCCCTTCCTGGGTTGCACTGTCAGCGCTGTGGATCTAGATCATTCCCAGAACTGTTTCTGTTCATGGACAACTGTCTAATTGTTGATCTCTGTGGGGGGACAGAGGCTGGGGTCTCCCGTGCCATCATTTTGGTCACCTCACATATTTTGATGCTCTGTTGTTAGGTGCGTTCACATTAAGAATTGTTCTGTCTTCTTGGAGTATCATTATGTATTTTCTTCCTTTATCCATGGTATTTTTCCTTGCTGTGACGTTGGCTTGTCTAAAATTAAGATAGCCACTCCTGCTTTCTTTTGATTAGTGTTAGCATGGTCTATCTTTCTCCATCCCTTTAATTTAGTCTATTGGTAGCTTTATATTTAAAGCGGGTTTCTTGTAGACAACATAGTTGGGTGTTGCTTTTTGATCCACCCCAACAAACTCTGCCTTTTAATTGGCTATGTAGACCTTTGATATTTGAAGTGATTATTGATATACTTGAATCAATATCTACCTTATCTGTTACTGTTTTCTATTCGTTGCCCTAGTTGTTTTTGTTACTATTTTGGTCTTCCACACTTTTTCTACCTTTTGTGGTTTTATTTGAGCATTTCATATGATTCCAGTTTCTCTCCTTTATTTTGCATATCAATTATACTTCTTTTTAAACATTTTTTAGTGGTTGCCCTAGAGTTTGCAATGTACATTCATGACTAATCCAAGTCTACTTTCAAATAACAGTATTGTGTTTCGAGGCTAGTGCAAGAACCTAATAACAATTAATATTCTTAATTCCTCCCTCCTGTCAGGTTTCTACTGTAACAAATTCCCTCAAGTTTTGTCTGAGAAAATATTTTTCTTTTACTTTCTTTAGGTGATAAAAATGGGAACCAAGTGGAGATTTTATTTATTTATTATTTATTTATTTTTAGTGAAATATTGAAACTTTATTCCTATATAGGTCCATTCACTAGCCCCTTTTGTGCTATTGTTATAGAGATTGCATTTATGTAATGCGATGCATTATAAATCCAATAATACTTTGTTACCATGATCACTTTACATGTAATAGTAAATGTAATATTTAAGGAAATTGGAGAAGGAAGGAAAGTAAGTATACATTTAAAGAGTTTCTTTTAAATGTTTACTTATTTTTTTTATTTTGAGAGAGATAGAGAGCATGTGCAAGAGGGGGAGGGGCGGGGGGGAAAGAGAGAGAGACGGGAGGGGGGGAGAATCCCAACACAAGACTTGATCTCAAGGCTGTGAGATCAGGACCTGACCTGAGCCGAAGTCAAGAGTCAGACACTTTACCGACTGGGCCACCCAGGTGCCCCTTTTTCTTTCTTTCTTTCTTTTTGTTTTTTTTTTTAGATTTTCTTTCTTTATTTTATTTTAAGTTTTAAAATTTATTTTGAGAGAGAGACAGAGATACTGAGTGGGGGAGGAGCAGAGAGGGAGAGAGAGAATCCCAAGTGGGCTTTGCGCTGACAGCGCCCCACAAACCATGAGATCATGACCTGAGCTGAAACCGAGAGTTAGACACTTAACTGACTGAACCACACAGGTGCGCCTATTTTTAAGTTTTTATTTATGCTTTTTGGCATTTATCTTGCTTGGTGTTCCCTGAGATTCCTAGATCAGTGGTTTGGTGTTTAACATTAACTTGGGAGAGATTCTCAGTCATTATTGCTTCAAATATTTCTTCCGTTCCTTTCTCTCTTCTTCTTCTGGTCTTCCCATTTTGCATATGCTGCACTTTTTGTAGTTGTTGCACAGTTTGGATACTCTGTTCTGCTTTTTTATTGAGTTTTTTTTCTCTTTCCTTTTCGGTTCTGGAAGTTTCTGTTGTCATATCCTTAAGTTTAGAGGTTCTTTCTTCAGCCCTGACCAGTCTACTAATGAGCCCATCAAAGACATTCTTCAGGGGCGCCTGGATAACTCGGTCGCCTAAACGGCCGATTCTTGTTTTCAGCTCAGGTCATAATCCCATGGTCTGTGAGTTCGAGCCCCGCATTGGGCTACGTGTGGAGTCAGCTTGGGATTCTCTTTCTCTCTCTGCCCCTCCCACACTCTCGTCCTCTCCCAAAACAAATAAATAAACTAAAACAAAAAAATAATAATAATAAGAGAGAGAGAGAGAGAGAGAGAGAGAGAGAGAGACATTCTTCAATTCCATACAGTGTTTTAGATCAATGCGGAGTCTGCTTAGGATTCTCTCTCTCTCTCTCTCTCTCTCTCTCTCTGCCCCTCTCGCACTCTCTCTCTCCCAAAATAAATAAAGAAACTAAAACCGAAAAGAGAGAGAGAGAGAGAGAGAGAGAGAGAGAGACGTTCTTCTTTTTTTTTAATTTTATAATAGTTTATTTTCAAATTGGTTTACATATAACACCCAGTGTTCATCCCAACATGTGCCCTTTTTAATGCCCATCACCCCCTCTCCCCCCTCCCTCATCCCCCTCACCCTCAGTTTGTTCTTAGTCTTTGAGAGTCTCTTATGTTTTATCTCCCTCCCTCTCTGTGTCTTTTTTTCCTTTCCCCTCTTCCCCTCCCCCTGGTTTTTGCTTAGTCTCACAAAGTCCACCTATTCGTGGAAACATATGGTATCTGTCTTTTTCTGATTGACTTATTTCACTTAACATAATACCCTCCAGTTCCATCCATGTTGCTACACACGGCCAGATTTCATTTTTTCTCATTGCGACGTAGTAGTCCATTGTATATATGTACCACATCTTCTTTATCCATTCGCCAGTTGATGGGCACTTGGTCTCTTTCCATGATTTGGCTATTGTCGAAAGTGCTGCTATGAACATTGGGGTACGCGTGCCCCTATGCATCAGCATTCCTGTGTCTCTTGAGTAGATTCCTAGCAGTGCTATTGATGGATCATAGGGTAGCTCTATTTTCATTTTTTTGAGGAACCTCCACACCGCTTTCCAGAGTGGCTGCACCAGTTTGCATTCCCACCAACAGTGTAGGAGGGTGCCAGCTTCTCCACATCCCCGCCAGCATCTATAGTTTCCTGATTTATTCATTTTAGCCACTCGAACCGGTGTAAGGTGGTATCTCAGTGTGGTTTTGATTTGTGTTTCCCTGATGATGAGTGACTTTGAGCATCGTTTCATGTGTCCGTTGGCTATCTGAATGTCCTCTTTGGAGAAGTGTCTATTCATATCTTCCGCCCATTTCTTCACTGGATTATTTGTTTTTCAGGTGTGGAGTTTGGTAAGTTCTTATAGATTTTAGATACTAGTCCTTTATCTGATATGTCATTTGGAATTATCCTTTCCCATTCTGTCGGTTGTCTATTAGTTTTGTTGGTTGTTTCCTTTGCCGTGCAGAAGCTTTCTATCATGATGAGGTCCCAATAGTTCATTTTTGCTTTAAATTCCCTCGCCTTTGGAGATGTGTCGCATAGGAAATTGCTGCGGCTCAGGTCAAAGAGGTTTTTTCCTGCTTTCTCCTCTAGGAATTTGATGGTTTCCTGTCTCACATTCAGATCCTTCATCAATTTAGAGTTTATTTTTGTGAGTGATGTAAGGAAGTGATCTAGGTTCATTTGTCTGCATGTTGCTGTCCAGTTCTCCCAGCACCATTTGTTAAAGAGGCTGTCTTTTTTCCATTGGATACTCTTTCCTGCTTTGTCAAAGATTAGATGGCCATATGCTTGTGGGTCCATCTCTGGGTTCTCTATTTTATTCCTTTGGTCTATGTGTCTGTTCTTGTGCCAATACCATGCTGTCTTGATGACTACCGCTTTGTAGTAGAGGTTAAAATCTGGGATTGCGATGCCTCCCACTTTGGTTTTATTCTTCAGAATTACTTTGGCTATTTAGGGTCTTTTGTGGTTCCATACAAATTTTAGGATTCTTTGCTCTAGCTTTGAGAAGAATGCTGGTGCCATTTTGATTGGGATTGCATTGAATGTGTAGATTGCTTTAGGTAGTATTGCCATTTTAACGATATTTATTCTTCCATTCCATGAGCATGGGATGTTTGTCCATTTCCTTGTGTCTTCCTCAATTTCCTTCATAAGTTTTTTATAGTTTTCCACGTAAAGGTCTTTTACATCTTTGGTTAGGTTTATTCCTAGGTATTTCAACCGATTTCTGTACGTTGATTTTGTATCCTGCAACTACGCCAAATTCATGGATCAGTTCTAGTAGGCTTTCGGTGGATTCTGTCGGGTTTTCCATGTAAAGTATCATGTCGCCTGCAAAAAGTGAAAGTTTGACTTCATCCTTGCCTATCCTGATGCCTTTTATTTTGCTTTCTTGTCTGATTGCTGATGCTAGGACCTCCAACACTATGTGTTAAATAGCAGTGGCGAGAGTGGACACTCCTGTCGTGTTCCTGATCTCAGGGGGAAGGCTCTCAGTTTTCCCCATTGAGGATGAGATTAGCTATGGGCTTTTCATAAATGGCTTTTATGATGCCTAAGTATGTTCCTTCTATCCTGACTTTCTCAAGAGTTTTTAATTAAGAAGGGATGCTGTATTTTGTCAAATTCTTTTTCTGCATCTATTGACAGGATCATATGGTTCTTATCTTTTCTTTTGTTAATGTGAAGTATCACCTTGATTGATTTGCGAATGTTGAACCATCCCTGCAACCCAGGGATGAATCCTACTTGATCGTGGTGAGTAATTCTTTTTATATGCTGTTGGATTCTATTTGCAACATGCAGAAGAGTGAAACTAGACCACTTTCTTTCACCACTCACAAAAATAAACTCAAAATGGATGAAGCACCTGAATGTGAGACAGGAAACCATCAAAATCCTATAGGAGAAAGCAGGAAAAAACTTCTTTGACCTAAGACGCACCAATTTCTTACTAGACACATCTCCAAAGGCAAGGGAATTAAAAGCAAAAATGAACTACTGGGACCTCATCAAGATAGAAAGCTTCTACACTGCAAAGGAAATAACCAACAAAACTAATAGACAACTGACGGAATGGGAAAGGATAATTGCAAATGACATATCAGATAAAGGACTAGTATCTAAAATCTGTAAAGAACTTACCAAACTCCACACCCAAAAAACGAACAATCCAGTGGAGAAATGGGCGGAAGATATGAATAGACACTTCTCCAAAGAAGACATCCAAATGGCAAGTAGACACATGAAACGATGCTCAATGTCACCTGTCATCAGGGAAATACGAGTCAAAACCACACTGATATACCACCTCACACCAGTCAGAGTGGCTAAAATGAACAAATCAGGAAACTATAGATGCTGGCGAGGATGTGGAGAAGCAGGCACCCTTTTACACTGTCGGTGGGAATGCAAACTAGTGCAGCCGCTCTGGAGAATGGTGTGGAGGTTCCTCAAAAAAACTGAAAATAGAGCTACCCTATGACCCAGCCATAACACTGCTAGGAATCTACCCAAGAGACATGGGAGTGCTGATGCATAGAGGCACGTGTACCCCAATGTTCATAACAGCGCTTTCGACAATAGCCAAATCACGGAAAGAGACTAAGTGTCCATCAACGGAGGAATGGATAAAGAAGATCCGTGGTATATATATGCAATGGAATATTATGCAGCAATGAGAAAGAATGAAATCTGGCCATGTGTAGCCAGATGGATGGAACTGGAGGGGATTATGCTGAGTGAAATAAGTCGGTCAGACAAAGACAGATACCATATGTTTCCACTCATAGGTGGATTTTGAGAGACTTAGCAGAAAACCATGGGGGAGGAGAAGAGGGGAAAAGAAAAAAGACACAGAGAAGGAGGGAGACAAAACATAAGAGACTCTCAAAGACTAAAGCACAAACGGAGGGGAGAGGAGAGTGTGGGAGGAGGGAGAGTGGGTGAAAGGCACAGAGGAGGGCACTTGTTGGGATGAGCACTGGGTGTTATATGGAAACCAATGTGACAATAAATTATTTTTAAAAAAATACACGAGAGTATTCTGTTCTTCTTAATAAAACACACCCCCGAGAGAAACCATTTAATCAGACATCAAACAGCTGGGGTTTTATCAGAGCTTGAACTATCTGGGGAAAGAGAAGTATCCAATTCCAGTTCCTTCTAGCCAATCCTGTCTCATCTAAAGGATGGAGAAAACTAAGAAGCACTGATGGAGTTCACGGTCCAGGGACATAGACTCACTAACACCTAATCATAGGACGATAGAACACTTCCCTGCACACCACGCCTTACCATGCATTATAAGGGCCTATTTGTGGCAATTCCTTTTACCCAGTACATCATGTCCACCTATCAACAAAAGAATTACAAGGCATACTCAAAGGCAGAAAACACAGTTTGGAAAGATTGAAACAACCATCAGAATCGCAGCCAGGCTTCACTCCGGAGCCAGTGACGCTCTCCCAGCCCCTGACACGGAGAGGCGCGCGCCATCGCTGGATCCGGTGCTGAGTCAGAGGCATAATTTGGGTGGGGAAGGCTGAGCGTGCAGGGTCTCGCGACCACCCAGAGAGTCGTGCTGCCCCTGCACCCTGACCAAGTCGAGGACAGGCACAGAGGAGGGTTCGGAGACTCCAGGTCCGTGAAGAGAGGCTAGGGGGACGCCATTGTGGTCGCACTGGTGCTGAGTCAGAGACTCAATTTACATAAGGCGTGGCGGTCAGAGCGAGTTAAAGGAACTCAGATGAGCTTAGGGGCACGATCGCCCAGAAAATTGAACCGTGCTGGTAACCTGGATAGAGTTGAGGACGGAAACTGAGGAGTGATCTGAGACTGTCGGGGCTGGGAGGGCGCCATTGTGGTCGCGCATTCCCACAAAGCCAAACCCTAGGTCTCCACCCCCCAGTGGAGGAGGAGGGACCCGCCTACACCAGGCAATGCCCCTCCTCATATGGGAGACGCCCATCTGCAGGAGTGGTAGCTGCGGAGACACAAATACTGCAGCATTGCCTGGATTAATTCTAGGGAGAAATAGGAAATAAACCAATACACACATTGCCAAACTGACCAAACGGAAGAACGCCCCTCAAAAGACTGTACAGGAAATAGTGACAGCACAAGAAATGATAAAAGCAGACATAAGCAACTTAACAGAACAAGAATACAGAATGATAAACATAAAAATACTCGCAGGCCTTGAAAAAAGCATAGAAGAATGCAGGGGGACCCTAGAGGCAGAGATCAAGGTCCTAAAACACGATCTACAGGAATTAAAAAATGCTTTAAATGAGGGGCAAAACAAATTGGAGGCAGCCACAGCACGGATTGCAGAGGCAGAAGAGAGAATAGGGGAATTAGAAGATAAAATTACAGAAAAGGAGGAAGCAGAGAAAAAGAGAGAGAAACTGATTCAGGAACAGGAAAGGAGAATTCGAGAGCTGAGCGATGCAATCAAACGGAATAACATCCGTATTATAGGAATTCCATAGGAAGAAGAGAGAGAGAAAGGAATCAAAGGGGTACTTGAACAAATCATCGCTGAGAACTTCCCCAACATGAAGAAGGAAATGGGCATTGAAGTCCAAGAGACACAGAGAACTCCCCTCAGACATAACCCGAATAGGCCCTCAGCAAGACACATCATAGTGAAGCTGGGAAAATACAAAGATAAAGAGAGAATCCTGAAAGCAGCTAGGGATAAACGGGCCTTGACTTACAAAGGCAGACACATTCGGGTAGTAGCGGACTTATCCACAGAAACTTGGCAAGCCAGAAAGGAATGGCAGGAAATCTTCAATGTGATGGCCAGGAAGGACATGCAGCCAAGAATCCTTTACCCGGCCAGCCTGTCATTCAAAATGGATGGAGAGATAAAGGTCTTCCCAAACAAACAAAAACTGAAGGAATACATCACAAATAAACCAATCTTACAAGAGATCCTGAGGGGGACTCTATGAAGGAAAGGTTGCAAGGAACACAGAGCACCAGAGACATCCTTACAAACATGAAACCTACAGACAACACCTTGACTCTAAACCCACATTTTTCAATATTAACACTGAATGTAAACAGACTCAATGCTCCAATTAAAAGACACAGGGTAACAGAATGGATTAGAAAACAAGACCCATCTATCTGCTGTCTTCAAGAGACCCATTTTAAACCTGAGGACACCTTCAGACTGAAAGTGACGGGATGGAGAGCTATCTACCATGCTACAGGAACTCAGAAGAAAGCTGGAGTAGCCACACTTATATCGGACAAACTGGACTTTAAAGTAAAAGATGTAATAAGAGATGAAGAAGGGCATTATATAATAATCACAGGGACTATCCAGCAGGAAGAGCTAAACAATTATAAATATCTACGCGCCGAATCCGGGGGCACCCAAATTTGTCAGGAAACTAATTACAAACGTAAGCTATCTTATTGATAAAATGTGCTAGTTGCAGGAGACCTTAATACCCCACTCACAGAGCTGGATAGATCACTAAACAGAGAATCAGCATGGAAATAATGGACCTGAACGACACGTTGGAACAGATGGGTCTGACAGATATCTTCAGGGTCCTTCATCCAGAAGCAAAGGAATTTACATTCTTCTCAAATGCGCGTGGTACATTTTCCAAGACAGACCACATTTTGGGGCACAAGGAAGCGCTGAATAAGTATAAAAAAGTTGAGATCATACCATGCACAATTTCAGACCACATGCTTTGGGAACTTGAAATCA
Organism: Paguma larvata; assembly: GCA_030068075.1. NCBI lineage: Eukaryota > Metazoa > Chordata > Mammalia > Carnivora > Viverridae > Paguma > Paguma larvata. The sequence continues at coordinate 54,693,288 of CM057830.1, read as the reverse complement.
ACTACAGGAGAAAGTCTGGGAAGCCCCCACGAACATGGAGGCTAAAGAACAATGTACTAAAAGACGAATGGGTCAAGCAAGCAATCAGAGAAGAAATTAAAAATACATGGAGGACAAATGAAAATGAAAATTTGACAATCCAAACGCTTTGGATGCGGCAAAGGCAGTCCTGAGAGGGAAATATATTGCAATCCATGGCCCATCTCAAGAAACAAGAAAAATTCCTAACACAAATTCTAACAGCACGCCTAAAGGAACTAGAAGCAGAACAGCTAGACAGCCCAAACCAGCAGGAAGAGAGAAATAACAAAGATTAGGGCACAAATTAATCATATGGAAACAGAAAAGGTAGTGGAACAGATCAATGAAACCAAAAGCTGGTTCTTTGAAAAAATAAACAAAATTGATAAACCTCTAGCCAGGCTCCTCACAAAGAAAAGAGAGAGAAACCAAATCTATAAAATCACGAATGAAAACGGGGTGAATACAACCAATCCCTCAGAAATACAAGCAATTATCAGAGAATATTATGAAAAACTCTATGCCATCAAATTGAACAACCTGGAAGAAATGGACAAATTCCTAAATAGCCACATGCTACCAAAACTCAAACGGGAAGAATAGAAAACTTGAACAGACCTAGTGAAGACTAGTGAAGAAATTGAATCAGTTATCAAAAATCTCCCAGCAAATAAAAGTCCAGGGCCAGATGGCTTCCCTGCGGAATTTTACCAGACATTTAAAACAGAGTTAATACCTATCCTCCTCAGGCTCTTCCAAAAAATTGGGACGGAAAGAAAACTCCCGGACTCATTCTATGAAGCCAGCATCACTTTGATTCCCAAACCGATAGAGACCCAGCAAAAAAGAGAACTACAGGCCGATATCCTTGATGAACATGGATGCGAAATTCTTAACAAGATATTAGCAAATAGAATCCAACAGCATATAAAAAGAATTACTCACCACGATCAAGTAGGATTCATCCCTGGGTTGCAGGGATGGTTCAACATTCACAAATCAATCAAGGTGATACTTCGCATTAACAAAAGAAAAGATAAGAACCATATGATCCTGTCAATAGATGCAGAAAAGAATTTGACAAAATACAGCATCCCTTCTTAATTAAAAACTCTTGAGAAAGTCAGGATAGAAGGAACATACTTAGGCATCATAAAAGCCATTTATGAAAGCCCATAGCTAATCTTATCCTCGATGGGGAAAACTGAGAGCCTTCCCCTGAGATCAGGAACACGACAAGGAGTGTCACTCTCGCACTGCTATTTAACACATAGTGTTGGAGGTCCTAGCATCAGCAATCAGACAAGAAAGCAAAATACAAGGCATCAGATTGGCAAGGACGAAGTCAAACTTTCACTTTTTGCAGGCGACATGATACTTTACATGGAAAACCTGACGGAATCCACCAAAAGCCTACTAGAACTGATCCATGAATTTGGCAAAGTTGCAGGATACAAAATCAATGTACGGAAATCGGTTGCATTCCTTTACACCAACAATGAAGCAATAGAAAGAGAAATAAAGAAGCGAATCCCATTCACAATTGCACTAAAAACCATAAAATACTTAGGAATAAACCTAACCAAAGATGTAAAAGATCTCTACGCTGAAAAACTTATGAAGGAAATCGAGGAAGACACAAGGAAATGGAAAAACATCCCATGCTCACGGATTGGAAGAATAAATATTGTTTAAATGGCAATACTACCCAAAGCAATCTACACATTCAATGCAATCCCAATCAAAATTGCACCAGCATTCTTCTCAAAGCTAGAGCAAATAATCCTAAAATTGGTATGGAACCACAAAAGACCCCGAAGAGCCAAAGTAATATTGAAGAAGAAAACCAAAGCCAGAGGCATCACAACCCCAGACTTTAACTTCTACGGGGCGCCTGACTGGCTCAGTCGGTTAAGCGGCCGACTTCGGCTCAGGTCATGATCTCACGGGCTGTGAGTTCTAGCCCTGCGTCGGGCTCGGTGCTGATGGCTCAGAGCCTGGAGCCTGCTTCAGATTCTGTATCTCCCTCTCTCTCTGCCCTTCCCTTGCTCACGCTCTGTCTCTATGTCTCTCAAAAATAAAATAAAAACGCTAAAAAAAGTTTTTTTAAACCTCTACTACAAAGCGGTAATAATCAAGACAGCATGGTATTGTCACAAGAACAGACACATAGACCAATGGAATAGAATAGAGAACGCAGAAACGCACCCATGAGCATATGGCCATGTAATCTTTGACAAAGCAGGAAAGAGTATCCTCTGGAAAAAAGACAGCCTCATTAACAAATGGTGCTGGGAGAACTGGACAGCAACATACTCTGGTGTATTTTTAAAAATAATTACTCTTCCCTTCCCCATGGCAGAAGCACAAGGGGATTTTTCTCCAATATTCACTGCAAGTATCTGGTCAAGCTCCTGAAGGAAAAGCCCACAAAAGTGTTGGAGTTATCCTATCACTGGATCCTCTTGGAGTTTCTAACTCTCCAACTTCTCTACACTGAACCTCTAGGAATTCATCAACTATAGTTTAGGTTTTCTTATCTTGGCACTGGCGCTTGCGGTTTCTGCTCGCAGGTTTCAGTTCTGTTAAGTCGTGATTCTCTGAATTTGCCTATCTGCCTCTCCATTGTTTGGGGCAGTGGTTTGCCCTGTGATCTCACTTCTCTGTGAGTCTAAAAAGAGTTGATTTTTCAGGGAAGTCCTCCCTTGCCCATGCTTAAATGGATTATTTATTTTTTGTTGTTGAGTCCTTAGGAGTTACGTATATACTTTGGATATTAACCCCTTCTCAGATAGATGATTGGCAAATATTTTTTCCCATTATGTAGGTTGCTTTTTCACTGTGTTGAACGTATGTTTTGATGCACACAAATTTTTGTTTCACGTAGCCTCATTTGCCTGTTTTTGCTTTTGTTGCCTGTGCTTTTGGAGTGATATCCAAGAAGTCATTGTCAAGTTTAATGTAATAAAGGCTTTTCCCTATTTTTGCTTCTAGAAGTTTTATGGTTTCAGGTATTACATTTAGATCTTGAATCCACTTAGAGTTAATTTTTGTGTATAGTGTAAGGGTCCAGCCTCATTATTTGCAGTGGATATACAGTTTTCCCGGCACTATTTGTCTTTTCTCCATTCAGTGGTCTTGACAGCCTTGTGAAAGATTATTTGACCATGTACATTGATCGTCAAGTGCGATGGTCAAGAAAGAATTCTTGAGACATTTCACGGTGCAAAAGGTGCTTTTACTAAAGCACGGGAACAGGACCTGTGGGCAGAAAGAGCTGCACTTGTGACTGTGAGGAGTGACTGACTATATACATTTTTGCCAGTGGGAGTAGGGATAAGTAAGTCTCTAAGGAATTTGTGTATGTTGAAAGAGGGGTTTACGGGGCCTTGGAGGTCTGGCTATTGTCAAGATAAGGTTACCCTTTATTACCTAGTAAAAACACTAGTCAGGAGACCCTTTAGGAATGTCATGTTCTGCATGCCTCAGATGTGCATCAGTGGGTCACATGTTATAAGATCACTCATTTTTGGTTACATTCTTCCTGCCCTTGTTTTCCTCATCACACATGAGGGTTTATTTCTGGTTTCTGAAGAGTAGCAGAATATGCCACCCCAAAACATACCTCTTTGGCATAGGATTATTTTGACTGATTATTTTGAGAAACTGCAGACACAGGAGAAACTCCGAAAACAGAATAGAAGTTTAAGGTGGTGGTTTAGGCCATGTTGGGGGGTTACTCAATTTTTCTAGGTTATCTCCCAAGCACACATGAAGCATATACATGCTAATAAAATTCTGTTTGCTTTTGTATTGTTAATCTGTCTTTATTACAGGGAGTCCCAGCCAAAAATTTAGAAGGATAGAAGAAACTTGTTTTTCCTCCCCTACAGTTTTGGCCACTCAGGTAGAATTCATAGGGACACCCCCACTTGCTCCACTGCCTGAAGATGGGATCCTGGAAAACTGGCAGATGCCAGTGAAGAGTAAGAATTTTTCCCAAAGTCAGTTCTCCTGGATCCTGGTCTGTATTTCCAGGTCAGGAAAGAATGGTGTAACTTCACTTTGACCTTTCCTTTCCAAATTCATATTATCGGGGGGAAAAAAAACCTTCGTAAGAATTGGTTCTTTGAATTGTTAACTTGTGATTTCACTTTCAGATATCCATTGGTTATTGATCCTTTCCCTCCCAAAAACCGCTATCAAGTTCCTATTTGTCTCATTTTGTCTCCTGAGAACTTTGCTTGGTTTTCTGCCTGCCTGGCAGCCTGCAGTTAATCAGTTCTTGTATGTGCAGACAGCTCGACCATCGGTTTGGGGGCCCAGGAATATGACTAGACAGAAATGTGGATTGGATCCCATGTGGCTAGCATCTTACCACCGGTTACCGACTCTCAGGGGAATTGTCTAAGTCTTTCTTTCTTTTGGCTATTTCTAGAAGTAGTTCTGGATATTGAGAGGGCTACATATTTTATATCCTGTTTGGGGAAGCCTCTCGTGTCCATTGTTAAGTTATAAAAAGCTTATTGGTTTTGCTTTCAAGTCACATGATAGGTATGCTTTTGGCTTAAAAGAAAAAGTAAAATCATTAAAAAAATCTTTTTTAACATTTATTTATTATTCAGAGAGAGAGACGGAGCATGAGCATGGGAGGGGCAGAGAGAGGCGGACACCCAGAATCTGAAACAGGCTCCAGGCTCCGAGCTGTCAGCACAGAGCCGGACGTGGGGCTCGAATTCGCAAACTGCGATCATGACCTGAGCCGAAGTCGGACGCCCAACTGACTGAGCCACCCAGGCGCCCCGGAAAATCATTTTTTTAATTTTCTAATAATTTATTGTCATGTTGGTTTCCAGAAACACCCAGTGCTCATCCCAACAAGTGCCCTCCTCTGTGCTCATCACCCACTCTCCCCCCTCTCACACCCCCTCTC